>VZRV01007883.1:49160-159075 GCA_013398115.1 Falcunculus frontatus | reverse complement strand
ATATTATATTATATTATATTATATTATTCCTTGATGATTTTATGGATTTGCTGTATAATGATTCACCAAAATTTTTTATTCTTTTACTATGATCAAAACTTCTTGCAAGCATAAAGCAAATATTTCACTTCTACAGCACCTAACCTAAGGATCTCAAAAAGTTTAAAACTGTCATCTAATTAATTCTAACAGCATTGCCATAATTTGACAAATGTTAGAACAGTTTCACTTCCGCCACCAGCAAAATGCCTTATCCTTTGATGTGAAATACAACAGCTGACTGAAAGGTCCCAATAGAATAATATTTTGGGTGTTTTTCTACCCTGTGCTCAGCAGTTTTTATTAGCCAGTTGTAGACTGTTTGGGATCTTACGAAATCAGACATTAAATTACTTCAGAGAAGACATATATTTATCTAGAAGGGGTCAGGAAACATGTGGTTCTCTGCAGAGAACCATAGACTTAAAAAAGCAAAAATTTGGATTTCATCTAGACTATGCATGTTTGGCCAGATGTTCTTTTCATGTTAGCAAAATGAATTAGCCACAGAGTTTGTTACTGTTACATTCTGGGACCCCTTAGTACAATTATCACACTAGTAATTTAACTGTTACACCATGAACTCGCAAATGCTAGCTTAAATTGCTAGCACATGGCAACATCTGTGTGTTTATAAAAGACACGATAAATCACATGCTTCTGGCAAGCACTTCAGAAAAACAGGTTCACTAAGCATACATTTGGCACAGTTAATTATAGAATCAACTACATTTGCAAAATACAGGAGTGCAACAAATGACATTCTTGAAACATCCTGATCTGCATTGAGTAAAACCCCTAATGTCTCAAGAAGTATGGTCAAAAAGCCATGCCATTTCTGTAAAAAAAAACAAAAACATTCTGCCAAACTGTTCCTAGTATATCAAAAGCATGAGATTTCCTATAAATCTAGAATCACAGTTTATAATTCTCAGTCATCCTGCAGACACTATGCAGCACCATTGTATCCAAAAAACAGGCACTGGCCATTTTAAAGGCTATTCCCAAAGGTCTCAGACCTAGTTTACAACTACTTTCAATTTTGTTCCATGCCTAGATTGGGCACAAACCTCCCGAAGAATCTAATCTTTTCTTACAAAGAGGAACAAAAAAGGTACATATTATACATTTTGTACGAACTGAAACCTTTGGTTAAACGATGGGGTATGCTTTCTGAAGGGCATAGTAAGCTTTCTGAGAGGCAAAGCACACAGGAAAAACATGTATGACACCTTTGCTCATGCTGCATTTTGATCCATGCTAATATAAAACAGCCTCTCAGTGGTGTTGATGGACCACACGATACATGAAGCCATACAGACCCCTCCTTTCATTCTGCCTTCAGACCATTC
The DNA here is from genome assembly GCA_013398115.1 of Falcunculus frontatus. Lineage (NCBI taxonomy): Eukaryota > Metazoa > Chordata > Aves > Passeriformes > Falcunculus > Falcunculus frontatus. The sequence continues at coordinate 157,684 of VZRV01007883.1, read as the reverse complement.
CTTTTCTTGACTCTCTGAAGTTATTGAGAAACTGCATAAATAGATGGTACACAATTGTATAGCTTACCATGTTTAATTTATATATTTTATTTACTATAGCTTTTCAAATTTTGAGAATTGTATGCCATTTAGACTTCATACTGTTTAGGAATGCTAGACCATGGCTCTTTACAAAGACAGCTAAGAGGTCACTAAAGCTTAATCAGCTCCACAATAACAGCACAGTTCATCCCCTGAAAGAACTCTCCCCTCTCCTCTTCCAGCTCCAAGAGCCACACAACATCAAGATCAGAAGAATGACCTCTCTAGTTCACAGTTCTGACTCAGCTCCTGGGACAATTTTCTAAAGCTCTGTCAGTGTGCAAGCCACATACTAAGATGCTGAAAAACAGTGTACAGGGTGATCATGAATCATCATGGCAGAACTAAGCAAAAGACAAACAGTGTAATGCAGGTGTGAGCAGAAGAAAGATGGAATGGGGAAAAAAATAAGTGTAAAAGCGTATAGGTGGAAGGGGTTCTAGTGCATCCCTCTACTTTCTCCTAAACCACTTTTTTTGGTAACTTTTTTCTGGTTCTCTGCTACTTTGTACCTCCTAAAACACTTCAATGCAAATCTTGACATTAAAAAAAAAAAACCAGGAAAATCTGCAAAAGGACCGGTTCTGCCTCTTTTTAGAAGGAAACAAAAGTACTTTCTCCCTCTACCCTCCAAATAGGAACGAAAGGATAGAAGTGAAGAATTTCCTTGAATCTTCTTCAATCATTTTTTTCTAACATGTTGAAAATGTGTTTCCTGCTTTCATCTTCCTTGTCTCTATTCCTTCCCAATGTTTGCTTTGTTCTCATGATAAAATGGTGCGTATCATTAGCAGTCCTTAAAGCACTTAGTATTGTTTTGATTTTTTTTTCTTCCAGAGCTGTAGTGGGTACCTACAGCTGTTTACGAAGTATTTCAAACAACCTGAAACAAGCAGCCTGAATGATTGAAAATTATTGGTAAGGGCACAGAGAGCCTTTCAGCTCCATAAGATAAATTAAAATGCATCATAAGATGATAGTGATGAAAGCCATATGAAATTATGTCCTAAAGTTTTATATGAACCAAATGTAGCCTGCTCACTGCTCTATTCCATATCAAGAAACCCACCACATGTGGTACTGGTTAACTGGAGTTGGCAGTCTCCAAAGAATGATTGCAGAACCAGTGCTCTATGAAACTAATTGCTCTTTTAGCCGTGGAAGGGGTGTTTTAGCTCAGAATTTACACACTGCATAAAGATGTGTTAGGTACAGTAAGCCTTTAAGCAGAGTGGTAAGAATGTGGACCAATTGCATGACCACTTAACTCTTCTCTGCTGCTCAGAGATCTCCATGAAGTTTAACAATAGAAATATTCATAGTACCAGATGGTCTGGAATTTATCTACACAGAGGATGGAGAGGGACAGAAAGGAATAATCTTTACATTTACTGAAACAATCAGACTGTATAACACAGTTTAGTCAGAGTAGCTTTTTTTTTTTGCTTTTTTTTTTAATTGTCCTTCCTTCTTTTTACATAAGACTCTGACAGAAGGCAGCCCTGATAGTTGGCTCCAGGAAAACAAAGCTGCCAAAACACATGAAGAAAATGGACCTGGCCTTGGACTGAGACAGTAAAAGGGAAGATACAAATACAACTTGTGTGTGTACAACCCATCTGACCACAGTCCCCTCACCATTATCCTCCCTGACAACACTGAAGAAGAGAGTGCACAGAAATTATCTCAGTCTCCAGCCAGTTATTGCTACCAGCCCTCATACTGTTGTTCTGATGTATAAGACCCTCTACAGCTGATGTCCCCAGACCAAGGATATTGGTCTCTGAAGAATACTGAAAGAAAATGAGCGTTCCATGTAGCCATACTTTTCACAAACCTTCTACCGCGTTCTGGGTATATGTCTTGCTTCCATCAGAGACCCTTTAATTAGCTGAAAAACAGAAAATCAAGTATTAAAGGCTGCCTGGAATGCCTCATATCAACCAGTGTAAAGATCAAAAATTTCTTAGTATTTTAGACAACTTTGATCCTAATTTCTTCTTTAATGTGGTTCTGGTTTTCTGAAAATTAAGTTCAGAAAAGCAACAGCATTGAAAGGGCAAAACTACATGTGTACCTGGACACAAAGCAGGAATGAGGATCACACCCTAAAGATCAGAATAAATACACTCAATAATTGAAACTACACAGTAATTTAGGAAAAAAAAGAAAAGGGTATTTTATGGTCCACCATTATGGTGCATTATCTGCTATTGCTCTCACGTTTTTCATTCAACAAATACTCCCTGCACACACGCAATACTTGAGCTCCAATACCTAGGTAAACGTCAGATTCTTATGGAAACTTTAGAGGTAAATTCCAATCATTCAGTGATTAGTCATATTTCACGTAAATGCTTACAAAGTTTAGAGTACAAAGGCAGTAATATTTAAAACTATTACAGTAAATTAAATTCTTCTTTTATTCTAGTGCTCTTTAAAAGAGCTTTAAGCATATTTTAGGTTTACAAGAATAAACAGTGACAATTTGTTCTTCAAAGGACTTAAGTAAAGAAAACAATCGTTAAATCCACTCAAAGCACAGACAACTGCAGACACTCAGAGAAATGTTCTGGGAACCTTTGAATGCTCCCTGAAATGTTAAACATAGCAGGTTCCTCAGACATGTTTTTCTGGCCTCTGGTTCAAGTAGTAAAGGATGCTGCACAGCTTTTAGCTGTTCCTGTGCATTGTATACCCTCTAGTGGCAAAAACTCCCCAACAAACCACCTACAATTTTCAGTATTCAAACACTTTCTCAGCTTTACTGTCAATGAAAGACAGAACTTTTATTACATGTACTTTTCCCTATTTTCTCAGGGATTTCAGCTTTTATTTCATGACACATAACAACTGAACTTATTTATATGAATTTTAAATGGATTGTCGCAATGCAACAATGACTGTGCAGGTTGTATAAATTTTCATGGTAATTCTGTTGTAATCAAGGTCACTCCTGACATCCCTACATTAACAAGATACTTACTTACCCATAATCAATAAATGCCTCTCTTAAACACTTGGAATCTAAGCCCTATCCAACTGCTACAGACACACTGCAATGTCCCCTAGTTTAGGACAATTTTAATGTAGTTTGCACAATACTGAATATGATTTTGTCTGGATTTTCTGGTGTGACTAGAACACAAAGTAATGATAATCAGAAAGTTCAGAAGTTAGAGAAAAGGAGCAAAAAAGAAACCATCTAAATTCATCAGCCAAGGCCTAATCCTAAGCATAAAAAGAGTTCCGTAAGATAAATTAAAATGCATCATAAGATGATAGTGATGAAAGCCATATGAAATTATGTCCTAAAGTTTTATATGAACCAAATGTAGCCTGCTCACTGCTCTATTCCATATCAAGAAACCCACCACATGTGGTACTGGTTAACTGGAGTTGGCAGTCTCCAAAGAATGATTGCAGAACCAGTGCTCTATGAAACTAATTGCTCTTTTAGCCGTGGAAGGGGTGTTTTAGCTCAGAATTTACACACTGCATAAAGATGTGTTAGGTACAGTAAGCCTTTAAGCAGAGTGGTAAGAATGTGGACCAATTGCATGACCACTTAACTCTTAATCTCTTACAAAAGGTTAAGGGATACCTACACTGGATATACAGAGAAAAGGAGCCAGCTGGTCTTCAGAGTGTGTTTGTCAGAGAGATGCTCTCTGAGATGCTAGAATTCTTGTAATGTCTATAAACCATCACACCAACACATACAGAAGCTAATATCTGATTAATTTCTACTAACACTGTAAGTAGCCATGTTATGCTGGTAATTTATACTAACAGGACATAAAGGCCTAGTTTTAGAGGTCTATGTACTTAAAATGAGTTGACAGAGATATGCATGCTTGGCATATCTCCAGTAAAAAAATATTTTGCTGACTTTGACAAAACAAGGGTGTCTTTTTTATGCTACTACCTGTTTTTCAGACAATCTCTACCATGAACTGCATGCAGTTGTATTTCATTCAGCAGCAAGCAGCACTTGAACAGTTTCCAAAAATAGAATTAACTACATTCTTTGTTTTGAATAAATCTGTTTTGGCATAATAATTGATTAAAACATTGCCTTTATAATAATTAAAATGGATAATCATTAAAACTAATGTATTCTGACTCAAGCACTTACGTAGGCTCTACAGAAGGAGGCCCAGTCCTAGGCTTGTATAGGTAACATTTTTTCTTAAAAGTCCTTACTAATTTACAGATAGATCACTGTTAAACAGACATGCTATACTGAGTAGTGTTAAATAAAAATGAGCAAGATTTTGGTAACAAGGACAGAATTAATTGGCCTTGTAGCATATGGTTCAAAAAATGCTTTAGCAAACACTGCATTTATTAACACTATCAAAGCTATTGTTTCAACATTATAGTGTAATGACTTTATGTACCTGAAAATTACCAGTTTTAATTGTACATATTATGGTCATAAAGATAAGCTGCAGTATCTCCTTTCTTATGTGTGTTACAGCATTACTAAACTGGTACATATGAGAAAAATTTAGTACATGAGCTCTTAGGCTCATGAGCAAAATTTCTATCCTTCATACCTAGTTTTCTAGTTCCAATGTCTGTTATCTATCTGAAGGGCTTTCTTTGCTGTAAAATAAACATGTTTTGTAAAAATTTAGTGATTAATGCTTACAGCATGGTTTTGTTGTAGTTTTCTTTGGGTTTTTTTTAACCAAACACCTCACCTTTGGAACTTCTTCCACAGCCTTCTTGTAATCAATGCAAATATCTGATTAAATATCTTCATGCTTCATGCTTTTTTAAGTCTAACTGGAGATTATGTGAATATTCATTATTTTATCCTGATAATTCTCCTCTCCATCTTTTGGCTCTCCATTTTAGTGATAAGGAAGAGCCTTCCCTCGCAAATACGGTGTCCAATTTCAATTAAACAAATCACCTAAACTGACATTTCAAAAACAAAACAAATTTGGTATTTGCAAAGAAAGAGCAGATCACACTCAAAATCACATACTGCGCAGGTTCTGTACATATTTGACTTTAAAATTCAGATGGCAAATTTAGAACTAATATATGTACCCAGAGCAAATGCACATCATATGTATATGTACATAAAGAGACAAAACCCACACACATTGCTTTGCTGTCTTTCAGCCTATTTTGCTTGCTTTGCGAGATGAGAAAAAAATCCATTTTTCTGTATTGCGCATACATGTGTTCCTGGTGTCCCTACCTTACACATACACAAATATATACTCCCTAGCTTCTGTATAGTAAACCATGTATTTTGTTATAAAATTGAACTAACATGTACAATGAAAAATTTATTTGTTTGTTTAAACATAAAATCCTTTTTTCTTGGATGATATTTTTGTTTGCTTTAAGCTCTTCAGACTGAGTGATCCGCTGGTTTGTACTCTCTCATGTCTCCTGAGAACCCTCTAGTGACCAAGGTTCTCAGTCCAATTATTCATGTTTGTAACATCTTCCCTAACTCATCAGCATTCAGACAAAATCATATGATTAACGGGGATTTTCCCCCCACTGATTCATATACACTAAGTGCTGCTGCAATTCCTCCGACAAAAATAGGTACTAACATTAAAATCTTCCATAGATTCCAAACAACACTTCAAATACATATTGAAACATGCACAGCATTGCAGTATCAAACACTATGTCCCCTGTTGATGGGTGACACTACCATTCCACATCAGCTAATTCAGGCACTAGCAGTCTAACTGAAGCCTTGCTCATAACCAGGTAGTTTAATCTAGCTCTCAGGTGGGCTTTACTGCTACAATTAAGAGTTCACTAAAGAGCCAGCCATTCTAAAAGCTCAGGAATACCTAGCAGGCAGTATAGGTACACTCTCCACCTGGAAAAAACAAACTAAAGAAATAGGCAAAATAAACTTAGTAATTCTGTGAAAACATTGAAATTCCTTAAAGACAACATCAATTTTTCTTCAGATTTAGTCCTAACAACTGAAATAGCTTAAATCAAAACACAGAGCACCCTGTCTTCTCACTTGTCATATTTCATGCAAGAAAAGAGTATCTCAGTATCTTTTTATTAAAAAAAAAAATCATTTGTATATTTTAAACTTATATTTCTGACTTTTAAATGCAGTTTCAACTCAGGGATGTAGCCAATATAGATTTAATTATTTGGAAAAGATGCTTTAACTGCAATGCAAATTCAATACCAAAAATCCAAAGAAAGCAGCCTTGCCAGAAATATGCACAGATCAATTCTTTGCAGTGATCTGAAAAGAGCTGTGCTTTAATACCTAGATTACTAAAACCAGAGTTGATATACCCCTATATTCCTGTGGGTAAAGTTTTAGTGAAAAACTGATCATCTATAACACACTTCATTAAATTCTTTTTTCTTCTTCCCTAAATGAGGCAACCACTAGAGCCCCTTAAATTCCTAGTGCTAAACATATTAATCTGTCATCTACTGAAAATTTTGACAATTTGAATTCAAAGTAGAATATTAAGGATCAGCTGACGCTCTCTGAAAACCTTGAAAGAGCACATTTTAGACACAATGTTTTTGTATTACATCTTTCTTCTGAATTTCTTCAACTTTCTTCCTCTTACTAGGTAAGGTGTAATTAAGGCACACTGTGGTCCTTACAGTTGAAAGCATTGGGAAGTCATGATTAGACATACCAGAAACAACATGACCCAAAACACTTTTTACAATGATACTACACTCAAAAAAATGTGTGTTAACATCCATAGACTGCACTGATCTCATAAAATGGCCTCTAAGTCCTAAAGATAATGTTCTAACCTCCATTTAGACTACCGTTGATTTTTTTTAAACAATTTCTCTTTCAAGAAGCAGTGGGTGCACTCCACCAAACATTAACGAGACTTGTAGCGAAACCTCACAACAATGCTTGAGAAGTGTCCATGGGAACAGTCATCAGCAGTAACTGGTCTCATGCTCTCTGCATGTGGCAGGGATCCTGGCATTCTCTACTGCTGGAATGATTTTTAAGCTAACTAATAGAAGAAGCACAAGCACACTGAACCTTAGTGATGTAATCTCTAGCTGCGCAGCTCCTTGCGAGATGCTAACCATTGGCAGAAGGTTAAGCCATCATAAATAGCAGTAAATTGCACCAAGGGTCAATTAAGTAAAAAATTAATAAGCTTAGCAATTTGTTCTGTAATGAAATGTATAAATGTAATTTAGCACAATTATATGAGAGGCTGCTAAAATACGGTCTTTAAGATAAACTGTTTCAGTAATGCTTTTTTAAATGCTCTCTAAAATATCAACAGATTCATCAGCTTTGACAAAGAGCATTGCATTAGCAAAGATACAACAAGTCAGTAACAAGGGCATCAGAATTATGGACTTAGATGTTTGTATGTCTGAAATTTTACAACCACACTTATTTTATCAGATTTTGCTTTTGTTAATTTTCTATAACTATTCTTATATAAACTGTATATAATCACTCACAATTCCATCCAGAAGGAAGCACAGAATAAGCTTGTCATTTTATAGAACAAAATACAACCTTTCTTGTGAAGGTGACTTCACGTTTGCAGCAGGAGAAACCACTTGAAACATGAGTTTTGTTTCAATTTGGCTAATATCTCATTGTTGTTTACCCCAAAAGCACAAGCCATAGCTAATTTTGCGGTATTTAACTTATCTCTTGCAGAAGAGCTGACAGTATACAAACACTAGCCGATTACGCACAGCAGAACCACTGCTCTTGATAGCACTGCCACCTGCTGTTCATCTTAATTTTGTTTCTTGCTCAATAGTTTTAAACCACCGATTTTGTAAAGCTAATTTCTCGTCTGTAAGAAAGATATATAATCAACATTGATTTTTTTTTTAACCATTTTAAACATCATTCATTGTTTCAGTTTCTGTTGGCAGCTGATGCATAATTGTCCTCTTCTCGTGCTTTCTTAAACGTACAAAATAATCACTCTAAAGAAGCAAGACTTTCTGCCTGCGTTTTGGAAGTGTTTGTTTAGGATTCTGTATGTGTTTCTTAAGATGTCTTCACATAATAAGAATTAAAGAGTAAATAATCTAATTACAAATTTATTTAAATCATGTTGTTTATTTTTTTAAGCCAACAAACCTAGCACAGAAATTCAGGAGATGTTAAATAAATAAGTTCTATTCTTTACTAAGTAGATCTAGTAAATTGTGGGATTTTATTATTTGAGTTAGGCCGTCAGCTTTACAGTTTCAATAGACTTCTGTGAATTTAATCAGAGGGGGCTGTTAAACAATAAAAGACAGATTATTACATGTTTCCTTTGCCACTCTTTTTGGAACTAGCCTAGGTTTCTGTATAGACAAAAGTGCAGAGAAATTAAAGAATAATTTTATTTTTGAAATTCAAACTTGGCACATGTTTTTATATATAGTTTAGAGAGAGAGAGAGAGAGAGAGAGAGAGAGAGATGAGATGCATGTTTGTGGAGGAGTTTCTAAATTTATTTAATTATATACTTATCTATTTAAGCATCTAACACCATCCTAAATCTACTACTAAATTTCAGGAGTATTAAGTAACCCATGCTGTCATGATGGTTGCCTTATATTGCTGCTCAGAATATTGTGTTGGAAGAAAAATGTTCCTTTCCAGTGCCAGGTCTCAAAGGCTGAATTCTAGGAAAAAAGTTCACCACTAAATTGTTAAAATGAAGAGAGCAGACTGTGGGATAAAAAGCACTGACAAACTTTTGGGGCAGATGCGAAGATTCAAATTAAGGACTTGTTTCTGCTCTGCACTGGATTTCCATAGCAAGATTTTCATAGTGGGGGGCTACAGGGGTGGTTTCTATAAGAAAGTTGTCTGTAAGTATATCTTCTGTAAGAAACTATCCAACAAAGCCGGTGCCAGTCAGCTCCAAGACAGACCCACCACTGGCCAAGGCTGAGTCCATCAGTGACAGCGGTAGTGCCTCTGGGAGAACTGATTTAAGAAGGTGAAAAAGCCACTGCACCAAAGCAGTGGCAGCCAGACAGAGGAGTGAGAATGTGTCAGAGAAGCAGTTCTGCAGATACCCAGGTCAGTGAAGAAGGAGGGGCAGAAGATGCTCCAGGCACTGAAGCTGGGTTCCATCTGCAGCCCAAGGTGCAGCCCATGGTGAGGCAGCTGTGCCCCTGCAGCCCATGGTGGGCCATGGTGGAGCACAGATCCACCTGCAGCCCAAGGTGGACCCTATGCCAGAGCACGTGGGTGTCTGAATGAGGCTGTGACCTTATAGGAAGACTGTGCTAGAAAACCGTCCTAGCAGGACCTCTGGCCCCATGGAGAGAGGTGCCCAGGCTGGAGCAGGTTTGTGGGCAGGACTTGTGACCCCACAGGGGACCCAGGCTGCAGCAGTGCATTCCTGAAGGACTGCAGACCATGGAAGGGACCCATGCTGGAGCAGTCCATGAACAACCGCAGCCTTTGGGAACGACTCATATTGGAGAAGTACATGGAGCGGGGGAAAGAGTTCCTCCCCTGAGGAAGAGGCAGCAGCAGAGACCATAACTCCAATTCCTGTCTCACTTGCACTGCTAGGGAGAGGAGTAGAGAGCCAGGAATAAAGTTAAGAAATTAAGAAGGGAGGGATGGGAGAAAGCTGTTTTTAAGATTTAGGTTTACTTCTCTTTGTCCTACTCTAGTTAGATTGGTAATGAACTAAATTAATTTCCCCAAGTCTGTTTTACCCATGACAGTAACCGGCAAGTGATCTGTACCTGTCTTTATCTCACCCCATGAGCCTTTCATTGTATATTTTCTCCGCTGTCCAGCTGATGAGGAGAGTGACAGAGTGAGTTTGATGGGCATCTGGCATCCAAAGTCAACCCAACACATACTTTTTACGGGAATTCTTTCTTCTTCCCACTATGCTGACTATAAAGAATCCTTTAGCTATATGACTGCCTCTACACAGACAAGAAAGTGTAGCTAGATAGCAGAGGGACTGGGCTGACAGAACAAGGACATTTGCAATGTTAAGACAATATGGGAATATAAATTACATCTGTTAAAGAAAAGAGTATAATAAGCAGTTGTATGGTGATAGCATTAATTAAGTTCAACTGTTTCTTTTGGAGAAAAGACAGAGGAGAAGATGACAGAGTTGTACTATGAGTGACATGAAATAGGTGAGAATTGACTGCTAACTCTATTCCAATACAGTAAGACTGAAAAGAGCATACTAGATGGCAGGTTAGAAGCAAAAACAATACCACCAAAAAAGCATGGTTTTTTCCAAACAACTTGAAACTAAGCTGTGGAGCTCCTTGCTAAAGAACGCTGCAGATGCTAGAAATTAATGATTTTGAAAAAAACCCATTTTTTAAAAAGCCTTTTTAGAAAAGATCATTGACTGTTAGTAACTATGAATGCCACCTCTAAAGTATTCTGCAAATTATTGAAAACAGGTCTAAGGAAGAGCTCTTGCCATCTTTAACACTGTGAGATATGTTTTTAATCACTGCCAAAGAAGACATAGACATCTTAGACCCAACAAAGAAAACACCAGCCTGAAAGCATGCCAAACTATCTCGAGAAAAGCAGAACAGGAAATGACAACTGAACAACAGCAGCCAGGATGTAGCAATTGGAGTAACTGTATTGAAGACATAACTGTAATTGGGTGGGACAAAGTTATGGAAGTTGTTTAAGATGATGAATAGTGAGAAAGAGAAAGCAGTATAATGAGCATGAAATCTGTCACAGGAATCAAGACTGCAGATATAAAGCAGATCCAGGAGAAGGGCAGAGTTTAAGCTGGCAGACACAAAATGTTCCACCACGGCTACAGGTAAGGGTCTATGGAAACGAGAGTCACTATTCTGAAGAATATCTGGTCAAGGACATTTTTCAGTGCAGCAAATGAGAAAAGGAGGAAGCCATACACAAGAATAGACAAGGACCTGACCACCAAATGATAAAGGAGCTGCTGATGACAACCAAGTCTCTTCAGCCACACAAATTGCCGAAGAGTCAGGAATGTGAGAGTACAGGAATGTTTGTTCCAGGAAGGTTATCTTGATTGGGAACTTGGTCAGTGGGCAAGCCAAAGGAACAATGGGAAGCTAGGAAGCAAAATATACTGACATATACCTAACAAAGCAAACATGTTGACAGTGACAATAAACTAACCTTGCCAGTCACAATAGCTGCTGAGCTATCAAGCAACTACAGCCACCACTTTGAGGAAAACTCACCTGGAGTTTGCAGCTGGTCAGTCTGCAAACCCAGGGGTCCTCTGGTCATTCTGCAAATGCAGGGGCCCTGAACCATGTGGATTGAGGGAATCAATAGAGTTGTGGAGGGACAAGGAGGGGGAGAGCAAGGAGGGCCACAGATAAGAGAGACAAAAAGAATACAAAGGGGTCCAGTTGTCTGTAAAATAGGGCCAGTCAGTACATTCATCTGACTTAGTCCTGCACCCGATGGCCGCAGTCTGTCTCATCTTCTGGCATCTTCTTATTAAAGATTCTCTTATCTTCCTCTCTGTATAATTGCTTGCACTGTCCCGTGCATGTGCATGCTGCAAGAACTCAGTGCCAGGTACTTGTTTGGACCTGCATGTGCCTGTGTGTGAATGGAATGTGGTGCCAGCCACTGGAGTAAACTTGGGAATGTGGGTGTCTCTGACCTGTGGCATCAGAGACTGGAGTGAGGAGGGAGATCCCAGAAGAAGGGACCTCTCCAGTCACAGGAAGGAATAGTGCTTGTTTCCAAAACATGCTGGGTGGCACCGGCATGAGAAAGGATGGCTTGAGCAGGACCACAGGTCACAGGAGACAGAAGGTTAATATGATCAAAACAAAGAATTAACCCAGAGAAGGAACAGTTTTATGAAACCTCCTTTGAAGATCTAAATCTTTATCCCTGTATTGGTTCCACTACTTTCCACAGATATATTGAAAGGCTATTTTTTTCCCCAAAAAAGTAAAACTAGTTTCCTAGTTTTAAAATACACTTTAATTTAAGGGAAGTCATGCTTTGAACTTGAAACAAGCTGCATGAAAATAATTATAAATAAAACAAAAAATAATTTGCAGGTATCATTTAATTTCAGCTTGAAAAAAAATACTATCAGATATTTTTAATACCAACTCCGGGCCTCAGAGAGTCTACAGAATAGGAAGAGGAACAGCTATTTCAACTCAAATTTGATGCAAATATGACTTCACTGATTATGAGGAAGTACTTGCAAGCCAGACACTGAGAGATTATTAAACCCGCTTTTATTAATCGACCTTTATTAAACAATTCAAACACCAACTCAGCCATCACCTGAGAAACTTGAGAAACTAAATTAACCTGTCTAGAACTTGGGGAATCATGCTTCCAAATTCATAAGTGATCAGTCAAACACAAGTGCTTAACAAATGGAACCAAATTAGAATAGAGGAAAAACTGAAAACCCAAGAACAATTTGGAGAAAAACTAGAAAATCTTCATCAGTCAGAAAGCACATATAATTATCCTACCCATACTAAAATAATCTTGCCTCATCTCCACTCTAGACACATTACTTCTTTTCCTGTAGTCTTCGCAGTTTTTCAGGTTCTGGAGACTCCAGCAGATTACTACACTATAAACACTTCCTATTTGGGTTGGTCATTGGGCTAGGTCATTGAACAGCTACATTTTTAGTGCCTTCATCTTTCCCCAATGAATCAAGAGGAAGCAAGTTAAGCAAGGTGCAGGAAGGGAAGATGGGGCAGTGGTCAGGCATTTAACCTCACGGAGGAAGCAGCTGGGACCTTTCATAGCAGTGGTCCCTTCCAAAAAGTCACTTGATGAAAAAGTAATACCTCTCAGCTGACAGTCCTGATGTTTGTGCTTCTGCCTTCCAGTTCTCCACACTGTACATACTGTCTCCACAAATTTAATTTGCACATTTATAAAGTTTTGGCACCCTTCACCTCCCACCTTCGCACCAGTTGTTTAGGGAAAATTTCTTTCATAACCATCATATCAAAAACCATTCACTTTTTGGGAACACATTCTGGGCAGATTGGTACTGCTACATGCCTTTTTTCTTGTCAGACACAGCATGTATCACAGTACATTCCATAGCTGAAAGAAATTTCCTGTTCAACTGACTGAAAGCATTTTGAGTTCAATGAGCTCTTATTCTCCCTATTCTCTAGACTGCTATCTGAGGTCCAGAGTTAGTAATAAAAACAGTATTTTGGGATTTTTAATTGAAATTAACTGATACATGCGAATGGATTTTTTTTTTATAAATACTGTCATCGAGCTTTTTTACAGCTCTTTCCTGCAAGAAAGTAAAAACTCCCACCAAAAGGATTCCATCTTTTCAATACCAAGAAACTCATATTTAGACCAACGCATGCTTCGTATCGGGCCCTTTAGCATTTGCCCAATTGTTTCCCGGGGGACTGCTTGGAAATGAATCAGGGAGATGCTTAGGAAAGACACTAGCTATATTGTCCCAAAGTCCTTGTTTACAAATCCAAAGGATACTATTAAAGACTGCTGAAGTGTCAGATAACACTGATTTCTGCTTCCCTCATAACAGCTTTGACTCCTTAAGACAAATCACACATGCAGCAAAATTTTATTTTGAAGCTGAGAAGTCCAAAAAGCATTGTGTATTATAACACATTCTTTATAATGTACATAAACTATTTGACAACACATTCTTTTCACACATCCAATGTCTTACTTTTTTCTCTTCCAATGAACAACTTAAAATCAGAGCTTCTTTTAAACTTTACCCAGCACATCAACTTTGAAAAACAGAGCCTTTATGAAACATGGGTGGAACTGAGAGGTTAAGAATGAAGTGCAAGCTCAAATTAAGAACTACCAGACCCTCTGTCATACTGTTACTGTTTTACTGAAAAGCTTAAAAATAGATTATTCTTGTGTGTAATCTAGCCCCAAAACTAAAATGGGTTCAATCCAGATTCTCACTCCAAAGAATCTAGATAATATAAATATAAAAGTAATGAGATTTTACATTATTTTTAATAAATCTATTAACCTAAATGAGAGTTATTGGAGTCTTTTTTAGACATTTACCTCAGCACAGTTTATTAACTCAAATAAAGAGATTTAGAAGGTAACTCAGACCAGATAGAAGCACAGTTGTCTCACTTCTTGCAGGCACTCCAACACTTGTTTTGCCCAATCACTGCAGTTCTCCCAATGGCACTTAGGTACATTCCTTATAGCACATGCAATTTTTTTCTAAAGGCTGCAGCACAAAATGAATAGGGCATCAGGGCATTCAGATATTACTCCCTGACTGCTGTCTGCAGCAATCAGCAAGCACTTTGAAAAGACTATCATTAGTCACTATCAACACGGAGCCACCAGAGCCTCTTTCAAGATCAGAGTAAATTAGTGGTGCTGCATCCATTTCCATTCTCACACTGACGACCTCAGACTCCTGAAGCCTCGCCAATACACCTTTACAACCATGCTCCCCACTACTGAGGGGCTAACAGACTCAGTCAAGTCAAACGAATACTGGCCAGTACAGGCTTTATTTTCTATAAAATTCAGGAACCATGGCACAGCTAAGACCAGCACCACTTTGACCTTCTCAGTGAGTTTTACTTAGCTCTTGAATACACTAAAGCTAAAAACAGCTTTTAAAACAAGTTACCATTGCATATTTTCATTCTAAATGTCAGGAAAATTAATCCACAAACTCCAGAGGTTTATGTCCAAAAAGGAGACAGAAGAGTCCTGTTACTTTATTCACATAAAGGGAGAGGTCATGGGCATTTCCCCATTCCTCCCCTGGGGTCTCTCAAGTTGTTGGAGGATGCAGCCTCCTTTTTATCCTGATTTCCCGGCCGCATTTCCCTCTCTCTTTCCCCGTTTGCTGAGGTACTTGAGAGGTACAGACTTCCCGAACTGCCTAGTAAAGACCTCTTTCTAATGAGTACCCACCCCCTTTTTTTCTTCCTTTTTCTTTGTGTCTCTGTTCTTTTTCTCTAAGTCCAAGGATTTAACGCAGTCTTGAGTGAGTAACAGTCTGTGTCAATTAGTGGAATTCCTATGGAATTTACGGTTCCTCCCATTGCTTCTTTCCCCTCTCAGTATCTGGCTTTATCTAAAGCAGACCCACGGTTTGTTTGTAAAACCACCTCCTTCTCATTCCTTTCATAAAGAAACATTAAATTGCTCTTAGAAAATTCAGCACAGTGACATTAAATAGAGATCTACATATTTGCAAGAATTTGTAACCTTTTATCCAGCAAAGTAACTACATCTGTTAGTAGAAACACAATATTTCAAACTCACAAGTTGATATGTTGCAATTTTAAATTCATATTCAATTTATTACAGTTACTGGTATTTTAAATAAAGGGTACTAAGTTGTTTTCACAAAGATGCACGGGAAGATGGCACAAATTCCACCAGAAGTACTTAAAATCATCCAAGTTGGGAACTGCTGATAGGATGTCAGAACACGGAGAGTGTATCCTACCATCAGCAAGATATAACACCTGCTTCCTTGTATTATTTATTCTTGTTCATACATTACTAAACTTCTGCAATACTCTTGATTCAAAAATGACACTGCCCTTGAGTAACAGGTTATGTAGATATACACATATACTTCTATATAGACATATTTTTCTATATCTGTATGTGTCTCAAGCTAAAGCTTTATTGCTAAAACAGAAATTTGATGGAGCTTCTGAAGGCCACATTTAAAAACAAGCTGACAACCAATCATTTTATTATTTGAATACAATGGTGAATATCTCAAATAAAACATTAAAGCAAAGACTTGTATGAGTTAGTTATTCATGTTTAATACAAATGCATGTGGTAAAACCAGTAATGTAATACTGATGGAAGAACTGGATTTAGCTTAACCTTTGCATTCCAGCTTTAGGTGATTGGAATAAGCGCAATCTGTTTTGCAGGATTATCCTGTACAGTACGAAATTTTTAATCTGACCTTTCAAAAGCTACTCTTTCTTCTCTCTTTTTTTTTTTCTTTTTTTTTAACACTCTAGGAGAACAGTTCCATGTTCGTTTCTACAGGACTGGTATAGCCTCGATTTTCCAATGCTTTTCTTAGTGAGAAGATGGCTAATGTCTTTACAAACAACTAGATGGGTGAAGGTATGAGTGTCAACATCTTTGAAATGGGTTTTAATGTCTCTACTAACTTTGGCCAGCAGGCTCACAGAGCCCACACAGCTTGGCTCCTGAAACAGACAAGGGTCTGGACAAGCCTGAACTTCTGAATTTTGGGGTAAAACGACAGGTTTAAGGGGGTGGCCGGGAGAGGGTATGTGACAGGTAGTTCCGGAAGGCTGTATCCTCCCACTACCTCAGCAGTGGGGAAGAGGTCAACATGCGGCCGGGAGTTTAGGATAAAAGGGAGGCTGCGCCCTCCGGAACCTTGAGAGAGAAAACCTCGAGGGTGCGTGCCCCGGTGAACTCTCTTCCTTTATTCGAATAAAGTTGAAGGACTCCTCTGTCTCCTTTTTGAACATAAATCCCAGGCGTCTGTGGAATTTTCCTGACATTAGGCAGGACACACTTCTGGCTCGTTAATAATTCCGATTTCCCCTCTAACTCTTCTCCCCTGCCATGTCGTGCCTCTTGCTCCACCCTCCTCACAACTACTTCCGTATTCTGTTGCCACCCAAGCTTGCCTTCTGCTAGCGCGGTGAAGCAATGCTGAAAATCAATCCGATCTCTTCCCTACAACCACCGAGATTCCCGCCCGGCGGACAAAATGCCTGTTTGTCCTTTAACCCATGCAGCGCCCCGGCCCAGCCCGGCCGCCAGCAGCGCTCAGGGAACGCCTCAGGGGCCGGGCGGGGCAGTCGCGCTCGGCCCCGCTCGGCCGCGCTCGGCTCCTTTCGGGCATTCGGCCCCGCTCGGCCTCTCTCGGGCTCTCCCCTGGGCGGTGCTTCCCCCTCAGCGCTGCCGGGCGCGGCGGGAGGGCGCACGGGACCTGGCTGCCCGGGGAGGCCGCGCACCGTAACGGGGCTCCGCTGGTGAGGCCGGGTCTCAACCCTGGGGAAGGGAGTGGAGCGGGCCCTGAGGGAATAGAAGCTGTTGCTGTGTTGCGCAGCGGTCCCACAGTAGTGTGTGTGTGTGTGTGTGTGTCTCTTGTGTCTGTGTGTCTGCGTTCGGTCTAGAAACCGCGACACGTTTTTCACACTCAGAAGAATCTTCATTTCCATAGTGAAATCTTCTGGTGCTTAAGCCTCTTTGAAACTGGTTTTGATTGTTAAAGTTTGACTATGTTTGGGGAGGGGTGGGACAAAGATTTAGTTTGGAATAACAGTATCACACCAATCACAAGAATTTGTTGTGTCTGTATTTTCGGTGATAATACTGATTGTCTGTACAGCACTGAAGCTCGGTCTTTTACTTAATTCGTTTTAGTAGTGGTGGATATGCCCTCGGGCATTTTTTTTTTCTTTTTTTTTTTTTTTTAAACTTAGTTGGCACAATGACTGACTTCGAAAAGAACCTGCATCAGGACATGGTTTCTCAGCTGCATGACTGTGCTGCTGCTGGAGACGCAGCCAGGCTGAAGGCGCTGCTCAGGCTCTCCCCGTCACTGATCAACGCGGCCGCCGGGAATGGCTGGACAGCCCTCATGTATGGTGCCAGAAATGGACACCTCGAGGTTGTGCAGGTTCTTCTCCAAGAAGGGTAAGCTGCTTAGTCGACACCCATTCAAGAGCTCTATTTTGCACCCCCCTTTTTGCCCCTAGCAGTTTTGTCTCAGAGAAGTAAACTTACCAGACAGTTAGTGGCACAGTTTTCAGGGCTAAAGCTCAGGCAAATGTATTCTGTGTCAATTTATAACTAGGTTCTGCTCTTGCATCATGCTTTTCATATTTGCTAAGAAAGTGTAAAAGTTATGACCGTCTCTGAAGTTACTCCTTTGATATTCAAGGATATGCTGTGCTCCTCACAGCGGCCAGCAGAAGAGAACAAAATTTGCACCCCCTTCCAACCTCTGTATTGAATATAAACTTGGTGTATTTGATTTTTCCACTTAAAATTTTTTCTCTAAACTTGATTTGTTATCCACTTGAGTCTTTGTTAGTGTAGAATCTTTGCTGACTCTTCAATAGGACATGACGGACTCACCTTTTCCAAAGTTGCTGATTGATACATTTCAGTTGAATCTTAGGTTTTGGACAATATGCTTCTTCCTTCTTCCTTGACCATGTCAACGTTATTTTCTTCAGTTGGCATGACACCAAGTATGTTCATTGCTTGTCAAAAACCTATATTCAAGTCGTCTGTTTTAGTTCTAGTGTTTCAAGACCCTCAGAAATGCAAAGAATGCTGTTCTTCTTGAGACCCCAAAGAAAATGCACGTCAAGCCTGAATAAAGTTGGGATACAAATACTTCAAATGGAAAATGTTTCAAAACTAAGTTAGAATCAAATGTGGCTCAACTGAGTTTAACATTAATCAAGCTCAGGTTTTTCGTTTCTGCACTCCTAATTACATAAACAAGCAAGTTTAGCTCATTCTGTAGTTAATGAGTAACTTCAGGCATGGCATTCCACAGCTTCCAGTAATCATCCCACCCGTTTTTGTTATTTTTTTCAGTTCTACCCAAGTCCTGTGGCCTCTGCTGGGGCTCAGAGTGGGGCATTACATGAACCACTGGTTTGTACTATAATGAGTACATTCCAGTATGTAGAGGAGTATCTCAGTGCCAGATTTTTTATCTTGAAGAATCTTTTGAGATGCTGGGGAATTTATCAATTGGTAAATAGGATAACAGTTTTTAAAGTTATGCTTGTCATTTAAAAAAAGTGAATACTGCTTTTTAATGTCTGCTCATGGTTGCTCTCTTAGGCAGTTGAATATAATTCATGAGATGATGCTATGGTCTCACTGGTCTCATTTTAGTTAATGCTTAGAATAATTATTTTGACAATTACAGTAATTTTGACAGTTGCTGGTTGTATAAACATGAATGTCTATGAAGATAATACTTCATAACATTACAGAGAATAATCCTGGAAATCTAGTCAGTTGGGTTTTTATCACTGACTTGTAGAATCATAAAATATCTTAAGTTGAAAGGGACCCACAAGGATCAAGTCCAGCTCAAAGTCCTGCACAGCACCATCTCCAAGGATTGCACCATGTGCCTGAGAGTGTTGTCCAAACACTTCATGAACTTTGTCAGGCTTCGTGCTGTGAGCACTTCCCTGGGGAGTCTGTTTCCATGCCCTCTGGGTAAAGAAGATTTTCCTGATAGCCAACCTAAACCTCCCCTGAGAGAGCTTCATGCCGTTCCCTTGAGTCCTGTGACTGGTCATAAAAGAAGTTTGTTTAGCACCAAAAACTTGTAATTAAGTTTAGAATAGTTTTCTAAAGTATATTCAAATTCCCTCAAAAACTACTGAGTTTGGTATAAAATCTCAAAATGGTCTTGCCTGTGGTATAGTTACCTGTGTATCACCAATATTAATATTTACTGGCATCTTCTGGTTTTAAAAACTGATGAATCTAGTACGTATTACGTAATTTGTAGTTTGCAGTGACATTTCTGTTTTACCTACCAATTTAGGATTAGCAAAAAATAAAAGTGTGTTATTTTTGACCTCCCAATCAACCTCAATCTACTTCAGGTTTGTCTTTAGTATTTAAATGCATATCATTTTTACTAAAGACATTTTTTGTCTTTGGTATTTAAATGCATATCATGAGGAAATGTTCCCTCATCTGTTTCCCTTTACATATATTTGGGTAACTAAAAGATCCCTACATGAACCAGCTCCTGTCACTAAGCAGAGGCTGTATTCTTGATTCTAATTTTATGGTACATCATCAAATATTCTGAGTTAGAAGGGACCCATGAGGATCAACTCCTGCAGCTGCGCAGGACATCCCGAGAATCCCACCATGTGCCCACCTATGTGCCTGAGGGTGTGGTCTGAACACTTGTTGAACTCTGGCTTCATGTCCTGTTACTGGTCACCAGAGTGAAGGGATCAGTTCCTGCCCCTCTGCTTTCCCTCATGAGGATGTTGGAGACCCCAGTGAGGTCTCTCCTCCGTCTTTTTTTCTCCAGACTGAACAAGCCAGTTAACCTCAATAAAATATTTTATTGTAAATGTTTTGTTGCTGCTTCTAGTGGCTTCTTGAAAGTAATGTTTATTAGGCTGCTTTTTTTTTCATTTTTTTTCTTTCCATTTTGATTACTGATTATAAGGAGCAGACCTGTAGCCTGACTTTCAAAGCTCTATTTTTGAGCCTTTTTTAAAATGATACAGTGTGTGGAATTTTAATTAATTCATTGCTTTTGTACTACTGCATTCATTTTGGTGAATGATAATCTGGAAAGGATCAACAAAAATGTGAAATACAGCCTTAGCAAAAGAAAAAAGAAGTATAATTGTATTTCATTACCATGGCACTAAATATTGTGCCTAAAGATTACCCAGTTTAGACAGAGTGTCTAGAGGTTCTTGTACCTTAATAGTGTCAGATGTATATGCTGTAATTAAGAATAATACAGCATCGGGAGCGTTCCTAAACTTATTTATTCTGGTAACCTCAGCTCTTTTCTGTTTCTTTAGGTGTGACAGATCCATCATTAATAAATCAAGGCAGACAGCTCTGGACATTGCTAAATTTTGGGGGTACAAACACATAGCTAATTTGTTGGCTAATGTGAAAGGTGATCAGAAGCCTAGTTTTTTGTCAAATTATGTGAAAGAATATGAAAATTATTTTGGCATGACGCTTCTAGACAGAAGGAGTGATAAAAGAACAGATTCCAAGTGGCTAAGTAAAAAACGAAGTCATCCAGCTACAGTATACATCCTCTTCTCAAATCTAAGTCCCTTGGTTACTTTGGGTGGGGGAAGAGAGAGCTCGCAGCAACCAGAAGTAAAGCTTTGCAGGCTGTATCACAAGGATGTGGAACAGTGCATGAACCAAACTGAAGAATGTACCTTGATTTTTCTTGGAGTTGAACTTCAGTTTGACATGAACCTGATGTCTGCTTGCAATGGAAAAGTTCTGCAAGAAGATGAAGAAGATGGGTTAGTTGCTTGGTTTGCTCTTAGCATAGATTCTGCTTCTGCTGAAAAATTTAAACAGAAGCACGAGGACTGTTACTTTCTTCACCCGCCGATGCCAGCACTACTGCAGCTACCTGAAAAAGAAGCTGGTAAGATCCATAAAATGCAGCAAGTCCAAAATGTGTAATCAGAAAGATACACTTCGCTGTATCCTGAGGTATAAGTCAAAGAAAAGACAAACCACTGCAAAAATATCATGTGTTTTCAGTGGCTTTAGAAATATTTTGATTTTTAAAAGCCTGCCAGTGGCTTTGTGAAGCGTTTTGTATGTAAGAACATGTGCATTTGCAAAGGACTGATTTCTGCAATGACAATATTAGACTGTAAAACCTATTGATCATCATGGGTTTTAAATAGTACTATTTAAATATTCATTCATGATCATTCTTAGCATTAAAAAAAGAAAAAAATCTGTCATTACTGAGTTTTCATTACAACAAGTGAGAACCTAAATCCTTTGTAACAGTGTGTTGGATACTCATCTGACAAGGAAGTGTTGAAAAGTCAGGATCCCAAAGTGAATTAGTATTAGTGTGGGCAACAAATGTTGTTGATTACTTCTGTCGTAGCAGTTTTGCTTTTACGTAAGGATAAAGGGAAAGCTTGACTTGCACCTTAGGTTTAAATGGAACAATGCGTTGTTATGTCAATACCTGTAGTAGCCCTAAAATGGTCATCAGGAAAAGACTTGATATAATTTTGGCACTTTGCCTAGACAAAGTGACTTTAGTGAGAAAGAGGGTATATTGATCTGGATGAATTTGTTACTGAATTTGTAAATTGCCCTGTAGCTATTTAATACCATGTTCTATTGCATTTGCTGTGCTGCAAAGAAAAAGGTACACATAACTCATATTGTTCAACTTCTCTTGTAGCCATGATTATGATTCAAACCACACTCTCACTTTGAGTTTTTTATGTTAAACTTCGCTACTTGGTTTTTCTATGCTGTTAAAAGCTTAACATGAATTAGTATTTGATTTTGTGCATTTTCAATGTACTGTTTTAAAGGAGTGGTAGCCCAGGCGAGATCTGTTCTAGCATGGCACAACCGCTACCGATTCTGCCCAACATGTGGGAGTGCAACCAAGATTGAAGAAGGGGGTTACAAGAAAACTTGCTTAAAAGAAGATTGTCCCAGTCTCCAAGGAGTTCACAACACATCATATCCAAGAGTTGGTGAGAATACTCACTCAAAAGTGGCTTGTTTGTATTATTATTATAAGCATATATTATTATTATAAGCATGTAAATCAATTTGTTTCTAGTTATTTCGGGTGCTTACTTCTGTCCTAGGTCTTACATACTTGTTTCTCCACAGACTATGTGTGTCTCAGCTCTGTTTAGCATTAAGTAGTTCAGGCTTCTCTTTCTTGCACTAGTCTTGTACTAGTCTTGCACTAATACAGAATTGCTGTGACAATGCAAACCTTATTGCAACAAGTAATATCAGTTAAGAATTCCAACAGTATAAATGAGATATCAGCAGTACAAAGGGTCATATTTTACTTAAAACTAGATGACAATAAAAAGGGGAAAGAATCACAAGTTGACAAGGTTGATTAGACCAATAGGAAAAAATACTAAGTTAGAGAGAAAAAGACAAATACAATGACCAGAAGTGAGGTAATTTGTCAAAGTGCAACATCATATGAGAAACTGATCGCAAGGTGGAAAGTAGTCAGTATTTAGTCAGTGTTTGCATTGTCACCAAAGTGTCTCGTTATTTGTCGTTTAGTCAAAAATACATTCTTCAGACCTCTGTGGTGGAGAGAAGATGATAATAAATTAGTTTGCTGCAGAAGCTATTATGTTGGATGCATAGCTAGGTCAGTACTGCTGAGACTCTTAGCCAATTGTGTGCTTTGATTACAGGTAATTTCTGTCTTGCATTCCAAGCCTTGGTTAGTAAACTGCTTCTACTAAGCATATATGTTGCACAACAAGATAAAGAGATGCTTTATCTTGGATGGAGAGAAACCCCAAAGTGAAAAGAAATAACAGCTTACTCTGGGCATCCACACAATTATGATTTCAATATTATTTTTGTCTTTACATGCATTGGTATGGAATAGATTGGAAGTTTTTACTGCTGTTAAGTCTGTCAAATGTTGAAATATATTCCTTTCGTGTCTTTTGCAGATCCTGTTGTGATAATGCAAGTCATCCATCCAGATGGGAACCACTGCCTTTTAGGAAGGCAGAAGAGGTTTCCCCCAGGAATGTTTACCTGCCTTGCTGGATTTGTAGAACCTGGTGAGTAATTTCATTTTCCTTTCCCAAATGTATTTTCTCAGTAACAGTATTGTACCTTTACAATTACAGAGAAATATATTTTGTGTTACGTCAAATTAATGGTTTTTGCTTCCTGATAGATGAGTTGTTATAATAAATGCATTTATTCTGTACTTTGCAGCTGCTGATTTATTTCAAAAAAATTACATAAAATATTTTTAAAATAAAAATATTTACATAGTTTTCATATTATGTAGTCTTAAATCACTACTTATATTAAAAAAAAATTTTAAACACCTCGCCTTGGCTGGTGATACTTAGCAAAGGATGTTAGCATAGGAAAAGTAGGTGTTAAAGTGTAACTTAAAGTTGACATAAAATTGAGCATATGCTTATGTGTTTAGGGCCTGATTAATTATATGGAAGATGAGTAGAAATTACATAATTCTGAAGGAAAGGTAAAGAGATATTTGAATAGCTATGTCAAGCAATAATTGTTGAAATTAGTTATAAGTACCTGCAGAACAACTTTTAAAACATTCTTGTATTGGGAATATGTCTTAATCACCTGTGAAATTATAATGTACAAATATATTCAGTAAATGTGTGCAGGTCGACATACAGTGACACCATGAACAAGTTTAGTCAGGTATTTGAAAGAAGTCGAGATGTTTATTTCTGATGGATGAACTGTGTCCTCAAATGAACCTGTAATCAGTGGTTACAGCACAGTACATGTGTGCCTATATAGGCCTGTGACCATCAGCATTCCGTACACATACATCCACAGTTTTTTGTGGATATGGAAGCAAGCTTTCCATTGCAGTTTCAATTTACAGTGTTGTCTGCATATGTTAAGACAGTAAAGGATGAGTCAGGCAAAGGGAAGAATACACTGCAGAAATGTAAGCAAGAATTCTAAATCTCTGTTTCCTTACTGTTTTAATTTTAAATACTGATTTTTCAAGTTGTAGTACATGCTGTTACAATCATACTGAAAATCCAGAAATTACCACAGTGCTAGTTACAAATGAGCAGATGAATGTTTCAGGGATGATTATAGGAATGATGTATTTTCTACCTAATTTTTGACATTTTAGGTATAGTAATAATGGTTTGCGTGTATGATGAATTATCAACTCAGGAAAGAAATATTATTATGGAGAAATTACTACACTTTATTTTCAACGTTGCGTTTTGCTTTGGTGGCTGGTTTTACATTATTAGACTTCTGTGTCTTTTGCTGAGGTCTTTGCCCTGATCTGTGAACTAGATCTTTATGGATAATTGCCTTGGGCAGTTTCAAATCTTTTGAGTCAGTTCAAAGCACAGGATGTGATCATTGCTTGGAGTATTTTCATCAGCTGCTTGTTCTTTGCCCTTTTTGATTAGGCGAAACCATAGAAGATGCTGTTCGAAGAGAAGTAGAGGAGGAGGCTGGAGTCAAAGTTGGCCATGTTCAGTACGTCTCTTGTCAGCCATGGCCAATGCCCTCCTCCCTAATGATTGGCTGCTTAGCTGTTGCAGTGTCCACAGAAATTAAAGTTGACAAGAATGAAATAGAGGATGCCCGCTGGTTCACTAGAGAACAGGTAAAGTTCAATTTCATTTTCTTCTTCTATTGATTAGTCTGTGACTGTATTGGTTCTGGCATACAACAGACACTTGCTTTTTCGGCAAGTAGAGTGAGGATGTATGCTGTTCATTTTATCATACTACAATTGCATTAAATTTTGGTTGTAGGTTAGACACAGCCAGAGAAAGACAGATACTCTTGGTAATGTCTGAGTTACTTGCCAGCTCATTTTATGACATTTTTGCCAGTTTGCTCTTCACCTTTCCCTTTTGGGAGATAGCCGAGTTATTTTAACCCATTTCCTTAGCAAGCCTGTGCTTTTCATGCAGAATTAGTATTTAATAGCATTATTCATCACAGTTTCTCCAAACAAGCATGCTACCATATTTGCTGTGAGGGTGGAAGTTAAAGTGAAGACTCTGGGAATTCATTTGTTTGAACATCTTTTTTCATGCAGTACTATTTTAATACTCTGGTATTAAATGCAGCTTACTGTGCATTAATAGGAAATCCTACACACAGTAGTTAAAATACAGTCAAATAAAAGAGAGACAGAAAAGACTTTCACGCAAAGAACTATTTCAGTTCATGAGTAGAACGAAAAATTGCTTTCACAACTTAGTTTTCACAGGTTTTCCCACAGGTAGCTTAGGAGCTAAGCTTTTAATGACACTGGACCTCTGCCTAGCAGTTCCAAGTGTTTTGACTGTAAGTCAGCTTGAAGGCAAAGTTAGTCACTTGCAATCTCAGTGTGTTTCTGTTAACACTGGGAGCATTATTTTAAATAATACCAGTTCTGAATACAGCTAGTCATACGCAATTTGGTGTAGAGCTGGAAATAAATATACCTTGGAAATGTACTAAAAGTGTATTCCCATGTTACTTGCAACTGCTTCAGGAAACCGAGAAAACACATCTCCTTTGGCACTACATGTAAAAATAAAAGAATTATTTTAGTCACAGTGTAGAGCACCATCTGGTGGTCCTTGCCATAAACAGGCTTCACAAAAACCTTAAGTAGTATACTAGTAGTCTCCACAGATCTTTTAGGAAGAAAGTATCTTTTGGGGCACATTAAGCTCAGAAATGTCATAATTCACACAGTGTGGGACTTCCTCTGCATCTACCTTGGAGAATCTCTTAGTAGCTCTTTAGTAGCAATGGTAGACTGATGGATCATTATAGGAGGATAATGTCTGCATTAATACAATGTTAGATTCTATATAATTTATAATACTATCTTCTAAACATAAAAAAAATCTGGTTTTATTGCAGGTCGTGGACGTTCTCATTAAAGGAAACCAGCGTTCTTTCTTCGTACCACCGAGTCGAGCTATTGCACATCAGTTAATAAAACACTGGATTGGAATGAATGCTAATCTTTAATTCAAGTAATTGATTTCTTTAGGTTACTTCTTCTATTGAATGCTTAATTAAGAATAAATTAGAATTGTTTGTCTAGTGAATGTGTAACCATGTGATTTTCTGAGCCTTTACTTTGGTTCCAGAGCTAAACTATGCAAATCTTTTTTGATGTTTTCAGACCTGAATTAGATTTGGACAAAACCCAATAATTATCGCAAGCAAGCAAGCAACAAATAAGTAGAATTACTACCTTGTTGTGCGCAGGCTGGGATTTTGTTCTAGAATGAAATTATTATGTCTTTTGCTGTTACGCTTTTTACATTTGATTTGGTCTTCCCCCACTGGAAGGAGTCAGAGCATTACAAAGAGGGCTGTCTGACCTTGCCTGCTGTTTGAATTCTCTACTTACATCCTCCTATTTGGCCTTAATTATTTCTTTCTCATTTTTGCCTATCTCCATTCTTTAAATTCCACCTGTCACAAAAATCTACATTCATTTTAAAGTTAATAGCATATGTAAATAGTGAACACGTGGTACTTCATATCTTTTACATTAATAACCTAATTTACATTAATGCTCTAAGCAGAGCATTTACTCATCCATTCTGATTTGGCATGCACTTACCCAATTGTATGTCAGCCTAAATTTAAAGATATAACACAACACTTTGTCTATGAAAAAGGTGTTGGAGAGCCATCCCTGAAAGCCTAAGTATTAATGATTTTATGAGATAATAATATATTTATTGACATTAGGCAGTGAGTAATTTCATTCTCCGATAATTAGAAATGAAATTGTAGAGTAATGGAGGAGGAAGAACAAGACATACCATCTCAAAATATGCACAAAGTTCTTTATGGAAATAGAGATGCTAAGATTGTTACTGCTATTAAGAATCTTACAGTTGAAATAAGTATATTAACTGCAGCTATAAGACTGGGAAAGCAATATGATAATTAAAATATTTATTTATGTGTATTTAATGCTACAGCTCAGATTTGTGCCTTAATTTATCAGGTTATTTAAGATAATGTTGACATTTTAAAAATAAAAGTATACTGGTTTATTATTAATTTCATTATGTAATAGTTTGTAGTCTGTCATTCTGCAGTCATTGCAGTGATATCAAAAGAAATGCAAATGACCTGAGGAAAATGCAATTATAGTGATAAACTTACTATTATATGGTGATTTGTTTATTTGGAGTAATTTTGTTTTTAACAGTGAACGATGTCATTTTTTTTCCAAAATTCTCAGCAAAACTGTTCTAAAAATCCTGATTGTTCTTTTTTTTCCCCGTGTCTCACTATGCTCATCAGTTTTTGTGGGTTTTTCGTAAGGCAGTGCATAATAAACTTTAAAGCAAGAAGTGGTCCTGACAGACTTGTAGTATTTGACATTTTATGTTGCTTCATTCTCTCCCTTGTTTCAGTCATACCTACAAATAAAGAAAATCAGGTTATCTCTTGAGTTGTCAGGAAAGGAGAAGGAAACAATATAGTGCTTCCCCAAAAAATTGCTTTTACAGAGAAGGCATGTTGTGGAAAGCTGTCGTGGGCCACACGAGCCAGCAGGACTGCATGGTAACAGTGGCATTAATCTTTTTAAAAAAAATGTGGGACAGAAGGAAGCCTAGTTGCAGGTTACTCGTAGAGTAAAGGAGAACAGTGGAAAGTATGTGAACAGTGGAAGTTGAGCAAGGAAAGGAATTTTCAGCTAAGTACTGCCGTGATTACATTTAGAGAGATGAACAAGAAAGGAATGAGCAGATGGAAGAGGGAGGATAAAGCATATAGCAAATATAGGTAACATAAAAATAGTTAGTTTATCACTTTGAGGTAACTAAATGTACATGACTAAGACCCATTGGAATACTATTTTTTAATGTAGAAAATTATGGTGAGTTGCTATAGAGATGCACTTCTAACAGTGAAACTCCAAACACAGAATCCATAACCAATACTGATGTTAATAATCTGCCTAATTTTTTTTTTTGAGAATCTGTATAAGAGTATATATCTGCAATTACAGTGCTGGTAAGTAAATTGAAAATTTTTTCTTCCCTGCATGAAGAAAAACAGAAGAAGAATCATATGACAAAGGGAACAACATTTGAATACTCTCTGATTTTTAGAGTAATATTTTAATGTACTTTCAAGTCTAATAACTTCAGCATGTCAATGATTTTTAGTCTTTATACATTTTCAAAATCTAAGCCAGGCTTTTGAAAAAGCTTTCCAAGCTTTCATTTCCTTTTTCCCTCAACTGTAGATGAACCATTTGCAGGGAAGAAGACAAATCTCTCTTGTTTAAGAAAACTACTTTGATAAATGTAATCTGTTTAAGGGAAGATTTTTCCTGGCTTTTTATAGCTTAATTGGCCCTGTTTGTAGATCAAGGCTTGAATTTTAATTTAAAAATACCTGTATATTTTCTGAATGAGTTACTGTTTGCAGTTCCCATAGGAAATGTCAAATTGACGAGCCAAACGCTGTGGTTATATGGCAACTACACTGGTTTAGGAAAGGGCCAAATTAAATTTAGAAGCAGTTAAACAGAGTGTAGTGGTTCTAACTGGAGTATTGTATGGGCAACACCTCCAAGAAGATTTCAGGAGTCTGACTTACCCCAAAGACAGCAGCAGTTTTGCAAGCAGGCTGTTTCTTGCCACAAAGTTAATGCAGTACATTAAGAGAATAGTGTTACTTACAACATTAAAGAGTGGGGTTTTGCTGTGTAATAATTATCTCTCTCTTTTCTTTCTTGCCTCTACAACAGTATCAGACCAAAAAGAGTACTCATGACATTAGATGTACCAGGCAGAAAATTCTGGAGATGCATTTATCCCAGTTTGCCTGTGTACTAAAGAGAATTACCTTCTGTTCAGTATGTAATTTGAAAATACTATGTGTTTTATTTATTTTCATAATAACTTACAAATAATAGAAATAGTATCTTAATAAAATAGAAAAACATAATTAGGTCTTTGAACACAAACCAAAATTGATACTTCTAATGAATCTGTAATCTCATGCAATGTAATGACATTTTATGTACGTATAATACTGGTTATGATATTTTTACAAACTTTGCATTTGTCCCAATAAACATACTTCTCTTAACTCATTTTTCATGCTGGATATATGTAAACATGGGAAAAACAGAATCATTCCAATGTTGATTCTATAATATGAACATTATGTTTTGTGTAGGAACGTTGGCAAGTCTATAAATTATTACATTGAGGTCTGCAACGTGAGGGAAAAACGGGTGCATGTCAACAGGCTGATTAAAGGTAGACCAGTCATGATGCTTCATGGAATTAAATATACTAATCAGATTCTGAGCTTAGCAGACAGAAATAGAAAAAGAAGTGGAACAAGACTGTGAACATTGCTCCCTCTTTTATCTTTAATTTTAATTAGGTAATCTGATTGATAAGGCTTTTCAGACAAAGCTGACATTTTGTAGCCCCTGGGTAAGTTTAGTTGTTATTTTTATTATCTGCTTTAGCTGTAAAGAGTTAAATAACTGGTAGTCCTTTATTGCTTCAGTGATTTGAAGGATATGTATATACTGCATATCATTACTGACTGGGTTTGCCAGTACATACGGGGGTAAGTCTAAAGAAAAAAAATTTGAACTTGTTATCCTATTAAGCCTTAGCAAGACAGCCAACCCATCCTTCATGAGCTTAGAAAAGCAAACTGTTCACAGACAGTCCATAACAGCGAGCATCTGAGGAAAATCAATATTGGCTCGTAGCAATGGTATGTATAAATTTTTTTTTCTTAAAATGAGTCTCTTTTAGGCAGTATTCTGTAGGTACTAATTGTTACAATTCATCATAGCTGTTATTAAATATGGGAATTCTGCAGATTTTTTTCACAGTGAGAAAATATGACTGTTTTCTAAATGATAGATTTTTAAGATGGATATTTGATTCCTAAGACTGTATTGGTTACCTTATTTTAGCATTCAAGTACTTTATATTTCATGGTATATAATTTTGGAAATTAAAGCCTCCCTGAATGAACTTGGATTTGTTAGAAGTATTGTCTTTCTGCAACCAATATTTCACATTGGAATATGAGGAGTGCTACGATAAGACTACAGCCTTAGTAGTCAAGAAGGAATATTACATGTTGTTGAGTAGAGAAGCTTACATATTCATTTTTCAGCTCTTAAGTAATCCTGGATAGTAATTTTTTTTTCTCCTACCATTTCATCATCCTGCAAACTAAGCTACCTTTGGTAAAGTATGTCCTTATTTCTTTCTAAGGAAAGAAGCATTCTAACATTCAGCTAAGAAATGTAGGTATTTTCTCAAGACCTCTGCCAAAGCTAAAAAAGAGTGTATGAAATAAGCATCTCAATTCTTTTGTCATTCTAAATCTCAATTACTCCTTATTTATTTTGTGTAAATTGCTCATCTGGAGAAAGTGACCCTGGAAACCACATGGTCAAAAAATATGGTGTCTTAGTTTCCCCATTTTAGACACCTGAAATCAAATCCTAGAAGTTAGGATAGGGTGGCGGGTTTTGCCCTTATTGCATTCTATGAACAATGGAAGATTTTTCATACATAATTGTAATTTATATTTTATAGTCCCAGACATTTTGAAAATAAAAAACTACCTTGTTTTCAAAGAAAATTGCTATACTCTACAACTACTGTGCAGGGTTTTTTTGGTGGGCTGAGTTTCAAGTATAATCAAATACTTCAAATTTACCTGGTTTCTGTTAAGATAGGCGAGCATTTCTGAAGCTCAAAAAAAATTGGAGTAATTCAGAGACTGCGAAAGAATTATAGTATTACGTTGACAGTAACATCTTTGACTATAGAAATTATGTTTCATTATTGGAAATGGTTGTGTGTTATAGTGAAATGTCTACTAATTTCATGATCAATTACATGCATCACATCTGGAGGGTATTTCCCTTACCTGCTGTCATTTTTGGTACTGACAAAGCATGAATTCCATAGATAGCACTCTAAATATCAGAATGACAAACTCACTGACATGAACAGGCTAATCCAGCTAATACTCAGTTTAGGAGGTTTTCCTTTGGTCTCTAAAATAGGAATAGCAGAGCTCCAACAATGTAAACAGAAATGGCAGTTTATGTGATTTTAAAAATACGTTTTCAGAGCTTTTGATGAAAAGTTATTTTATGCAGTAGAAAAGAGATGTAATGCACAATGCATCAATAGATAACAAATTCTGTTCTCTATTTACAAATATGTTTTTACTTATATGATAATAAATACGTGAACATCCATTGCAATAAAGTTTAAATATTCATTAGTACTTGTGTTAAAATCATGATGGAATATTTTATGGACCATTTACAGCACAGAGGCTACCTACTAGTTTGTTGCAGTGTAAGGCAGTGCACGTTTTTAAATGAAGGTAAAAATGAAAAATGTTGGTGCAGAAGTTAAATATCTCCAACATGTGAAATAAATGCTTATCCTTATTAATACATTATTTTGTCTTTTGTTGCAAAAGCTCAAAATAATTAACCAAAAAGCAAGATTACTTAATAAGTAGGCAGAAGCTTTACAGGAAATTAGTTTTACATATGATTTTGGAGAATTTAAGAGCTGAAACCTGTGACTTCACTTCTCCCTTAAAATGCAGAAATGCCTGTGTATATACAGCCCATGATTGCTGATCTATATTTCACTACAACTTTTCTGGCACTTGTATTCTCAGTACTGAGTTAAAATAATCTTGAAAACATTTGACTGACTGCTATTGTAGTAGTGTTTTCCAAATCTAAATTGAAGAGTACCTGCAGGGATACAGCTTTAACGTAATGGAGAGAATAGTATACCTATTATTTCTTTTCAAAAGATGG
This sequence comes from Falcunculus frontatus, assembly GCA_013398115.1. Classification (NCBI taxonomy): domain Eukaryota; kingdom Metazoa; phylum Chordata; class Aves; order Passeriformes; genus Falcunculus; species Falcunculus frontatus. The sequence goes on along the minus strand of VZRV01007883.1, from coordinate 125,487 downwards.
GTCAGAATCTATTCAACACCTTATGTTGTTTCCATTTCTGCTTGTAGAAAGTCAAAAATAATGCAAAATCTATTAACATGGGGTTTGGGTTTCCTAAATATGCTGATTTATGGCATATGTGGTATTCTTAGTTGTTAAGACAGTAAGCTTCCTTCTGAATCAGAACTGAAGAAATACTGACTGGTGTTTGCAATCTTTTCATGAACTGAAAAAAGAGGATCCTGATTTGGTGTGCTCATTAAAAGTACGACAGCACATTTCCTGAAATAAAATGGTTGGTCAGTGGATCCCAGTACAACACCTGTTGCAGATTGATTTCACTGACCCGTGTTTTTCTGTGTTTCATTTGGATGCTCTGTTCTCAGAGCCAAGTGGGCAGTGCCATGTATCTACTGAGTTCTGTTTGATTGCAACCTGATTCTTTGCAGATGTAAAGTTCACATTTTTATCAATTTTTCAAAGTGGTATATGGTACTGTTACAGTCCCTGTAAATTGCTGCCTGCTTCCTTTTTTCTGGACATTTTGCAGACACCTTTTTAAAGACCAGTCTTTTCAAAGAAATACATAGATGAAACCATAAGCAAGTGAAGATAAGATCCATTCCAGCTGAGGCAGAGAGTGAGAAACACTGCTAAGACGGGCATTTTTGATGACACATTTTGTATGTGTTTGGCATAAAAAACATTCTTTTACATAAAATATGTTCTACAGTACTTCAGCAATGTGTGTCAGAAATTATTCAAATAAAATACTAGTGGACACTTGATAAAGAGAAAAAGGCAGAACTAGAAGGTACATCAATAAGATGTACTTCAATGAGATAAGTAAAAGGTAAATCAATGATGAGCCCTTTTTGCCTACTCTGTGAGGAACTCACAACTCATTCTAATGGCATTGTAAATTATCTGTGGAGCATTTACCCCAATGTATGAAAGCTAAAATAGGGAATATACCACAAACCACAATCAGTACGGAGAATAAAAAGAAGTCAAGTAGTAAACTTTAGCATTTGCCTAGAGATATTTGAGAATCTCAAATGGCTTTGTATAATTCTATTTAGAATTTCTATGGTTTTACATGTCAGTTACTTCACTGTGAGGCACTGAAACAGGTCACCTAGAGAAGCTGGGGGTGCCCCATCCCTGAAGGTGTTCAAGGCCAAGCCAGATGGAGCTTTGAGCAGCCTGGTCTACTGGAAGGTGTCCCTGTCGATGGCAGGGGTGTTGTGATGAGGTGATCTTTAAGCTCCCTTCCAGCCTAAGCCATTCTATGATTGTATAATTCACAAGGAAAATTCAAACTTTAGAGGAGAGGAGCTAAGCAGTGAGAGACTGGGCCACACATAGCTGGTAGCTAGAGAAGCAAAGTCAAAGCAATGGTTAGTATGGAATAGAAGAATATTGTGAAATACAAAGAGACACGATGGAAATAAATGAGAATGAAATTCAGTGTCAGTAAGGTCATCTACGGCAACAGGGACAAAAAGTAGGATTCTGTATCCAAAGAGAGGAAACAGGTGAGAAGGATTTAATGTTGTTGAAACACAGAAGGAAAGAGAAGTGAAATATTCTTGTTTCAGAAAGGCTTGTTTTGGTATGTTGTGACATCGTTGTTCTAAAGTCTGTGAGCACTGTAGAATTCAGTAAGGAAGTATTCAGTGAGGTGCCACTGAATATATTCATAGCAAAGCTTTCTACAATATAGGATACTGAATTGTAAGAAAGATACTTACAATCTAAAAGGATAATTTATATTATCCTGAAAGAACTTTAAATATTTTAAAAATGTATTGTGTCATCACACCATTCCAATTCAGCATTAGCAAATACATTCTTCGTATTTTCCTTTCTTTTTTCTTTCATCTTTTCTGAGTCTCATCTTTATAGGTTCACTGAACATGGTTGTTTAGAAAACTAAAGAACACACATATTGTCACATAAAATCTTCACAATATAAATATATAAACATAAAATAACTCCTGTGTTTTCAAATCTACTTCCAGTTAGTGTTTTAAGGCACCTTTTCCTGCATAAGAAGACTAACTCAAAGGCATTCATTACAGAAGTTTGGGATTTTTGCTTTTATTATCTCAGAACTTGTCATCATCTGCATAAACCTGAAGGAAAGAGCATTACAGATGTTATCAACAATGAAAACAAACACATTCTAGAGAGAGCTTTACCTGTATTTATAGTGTGATATAAATATAAATACAAATATTTCTAGAATGATCTTTTACTCAAAATTAGGATGTTTTTATTCTGAGCTAACCCAAGCACTAATCTTTGTAGTAAGAATAACCTCTCATGTAAAGAACTTTGTCAATGGACATTGGCTTCCATCCAGGCAAGTGCTGAATGCCCCTATTCCCAGCTAAGCTAATTTGGCTAGTGTTCATCTACTGTCCAGCAGTGGAAAAAATAGTTCCTAAGGCAAGGTGTTACCCTGCAGTCCTGATGCATACAACTAATCCTTGCTCAAGTCAATAGGTCTACTCATGAGTAGGATTGAAGGTGATAAGATTCCTAATTCTGTGAGCACATTTCAGCCACAGGACCAATGAAACAAAGACAATGTGCGGGTAAAATAAATGAAAAGCAAAGAACTGGTGGCTCTTCTGATGTGGTAGACCTTAGAGAAGAAAGGATAAATTAACATATGGAAATGTAGTATGGGCAGCAAAACTATTTGCATCATAAAGTTCTTTCCAATGTTTTTGAAATTTAAGATATCAACAATTTAACATACTGCAGATACAATGAAAATAATATGTAAATACTGTAATTAATATCCAAGAGCTGATAGACTTAATCATAAAAACATGAGAGCTGGTAAAATTAATCACAAGTGAACAGTAAATTATTATAATTTTGATCTACTTACTACCAATTACAGAAATTGCTTTAAAAAATACAGCCTAATCATCCTGTTAACCTATCTTGTAAATCTCATCTTCGACAATAAAGCAAAATCCATAATACTACCTCTATAAACAACTGTGACCTGTGGCTATTTCTGCTGATGGTTTCACAGCTGCCTGCTCAGACTTTTATATTTTAGAAGGTATTAGATCATTTCCCAAAATCCTGTCATGCAGACAACCAACACTATCTACCTTCAGTACTTTCAGAGCATCCCACAACACCAAATACACATAAATTTGAGTAGTAGTAGAACTACTGATCATCTCAGACACAGAATTCCTTCTGCAAAGTTGAATTGTATTCTCTCATTACAAAACCTGGCAAAACAGATATTTCAACTATGAGGAGAAACTGAAATGAATATTATTTTCTTTATAACTGATCCACAATGCTTTCTATCTCCTTAATATTCAAGCACCTTTCTTGCAGTGATTCTTTCTGGTATTTTAGGTACTTTTTTATTCTTCAATCTTGTCTTCAGCCATGCGAACCTTATCCCCAAAGCCATCATAATTCAAATCCACTGCTAACTCATTACAGATACGCCTATTATTCTTCCCTAAAAATAAGACCTTAAACACTTTATGTATTAAATGTGTCTCTCGCTTAATGTTGTATTCAGCATTCAGTAAAATTCAGAATTTGTTTAAAGAGTAATCTGCAGTGCATACAACTCTAAAAGTAACCATCAAATATAAACTAATGTAAAACAGGCAGCTGTTTTTGATCTGCAGATAGTTTTTAACAGCATTTTAGCAGTGACAGTTAGAAATCACATTTCCTATATTGAGGTTAACCATTGCATTACTGACTATAGAAAAGGGGGGAAAACCATGAAAATTGAATTCCCAGGGAACATTTAAAAGTAGCATAACAAATGCAAGTATTTTGGAAATACAACCATGAAGGTTGAGAAGGTAAAGGGAAAGGATAAAGAGAAGGGGAAGGAATTGAGTGTGTGGCATCTTCCTTGAGCTGAATTGAGGGAATTCCTAGAAATAAAAACATTTTCTCAGTTGCACCTTAATGAAATATAACTGAAACCTCAACCATAACAGTCACATTAAGATTCTGTGTCACGCTGTTGTTCTTAAAGTCATAAATGTATGCATCAATCTGCAGATCTTACATATATGTGAGATACATACATACAACCTCTCAAATATGAGGTTGCTACTCACGGCATACTTGCATATGTAACTCTTTAAGAGAATATTGATTTTTGTCTGTAACTGATGGGCACTGCCTCATACCCTACACTACAAATAGGTAACCGTCCCAGTTCTTGCCTCTGTGTCCTTTAAAGCCTTGTATTTGATTTTAAGCTCATACTTCCTACTGAGAGCAGAGCTCAGTTGGCGGGTTTGGCTGTCTGTCAAGCTTTGACTAAAGACTCCTGGAAAAAGTAGAGGTATAGCTTCATACTGAAAACTGAGAATGTAAACATTCCAAAGTGCCTGCTGTGAAATAAGTACAAGACTTTTGCAGTCTCCCTGTAGTGTCTTCCAAAAAGGCAGAGGAGAATCCCTGCATTGTGTAGCCAGCTAATGAATGTACACTGGCATATTTAGTCCTTTGGGCCTCACATAAACTTAAAATTTTTCAGAAGTAGCAATGACTGTGTCTTGAAAAAATTTCTTCCCAGTTGTTTAGCTAGCTGTGTATCACTGCATACAGTGGCATGTAACGTGAGTCTTATAATGTCAATGTAATTATTTAAAATGCTTTATTCCAATACTTACAACAAGATTCATATATCCTCATTATACTAGGTAAGTTTGTAGCCTTGAAAATTCACTTGCACTCCTTCCACAATGATGTATTGCATGTTCTGATAAACAAACATATAAAGATGGTTATGACTAGTAACACTTGTAGTCATTTGATTTTTCCCAACGTTACTCTATTGATTTTCAAGACCATGCCTATGATGTATTAGATGTTCAAATACTTCTCACTTCAAAGAATCCCTTCTCAGCAGAAGAAAACAATTATTATTAAGTATTTCATTTTAGATATAAATAAGACTGAATTTAAAATGAATGCTTAAAACAAAGTATTAATCTCTAAAAATCAGAATCAGATAAAATCATAGACTGTAAAAGGTCACCCGCTGCTCAAATCTTCCACAGACTTTAAACAAGTATTAATTCAGGCCCTATAACTGAGACCATGAGATCTCAATTTTAAGTTATTATTTGAAAATCTTCAAAAGTTGTTCCTAAATAACCAAAAGAAGAAATAAATGCTTTAGTACCTGCTCTAGAACTTTTCTATTTTTTATTGTAAGTTAGAAAACCTGAGAGTTAGAGAGCAAAATTATTCCAGAGAAGCTTTCTGATTATCCAATGTTTTCCCTCTTACACAGAAAAGTAGGACACAGATGCCATTGGTTCTTAGAAATGAGTAGAAAGAGAAGAAAAAGCTGCAAGAGCAGAAAGAGCTCTGATTCCAGAGAATGTAAGTTTACAGAAATATTTAATATAAAGTAAAATCAACAGAATGTGGCTATTCTTAATTTACGCATCAAGACAGAAATTCACCTTTGTGCCTAAAGCTGTTTGTCAGATTGGAAATAGTTACACTTAAGTGTGGGTACATACAGATAATGTCTTAGTGAGGCTAGGTTTTTTATTTTAGTTAAGCTGCTATCCTTGCTATTTCTGGCAAACACTTTCCAAAGATATTGTTGCTCAATTGCCTCAAAATGTCGTCATTCTTGGTGTAAATCTCAATGTTGTCTTAGTTTAATAGCTTGTTCTAATCCTGTTTAGGTAGATGTCACTATTAAACTGTTACCCTGTAATGCACATGACCTGTTCTAAAAAAAGCCCAAGCAAGACAGAATTTTATGTCATTGTGTGAATGCCATAAAATCTCGCCTATTAAAGCCAGGAGACGTTATTTTATTCTACTTAGAACAGGTAGCTGTGACTCACATCTCCTGGCAATGTGCCACTGACCTGCTGTGTGATTTTGATAATGTTACTCAATCCCTTTGTTTGCTCATCTCTAAAAGGATTATAAAAGCCAACTTCCATAGAATTTACCCCAAACTGCAAGCAGGCAATAGGATGTTGATTGACCCAGTGTGCTCACAGGAACAAACTAAATACTGGGAGGAGAAATAAAATTTAAAATGTAGCTCTTATTATAAGCAAATAGAATACATTATCCCCTAACAAAAGCAAAAATTTATTTTTAAAAAGTGCAAATATATTGATTTTCTCAAACATTGGTGAATTAATGTGGCTCACCCTGTTTATCTGATTTCACATTACATATCAGATAATCATGACAAAACAAGTTAATACTGAAATTTTAAAAAATAATGTGGAAAATACACTAGATCTTAAAGATAATATAGGCATTTTCTATGAGAAGTGTCTCAAAGCTAATCACACATTTATGATGCTGCTTAACAAATCATGGGAAAATATTTTTTCTTTTTTTTACCTTAAATTAGATGAACAGTTGTCACCCATTTGTAAATGCCAGCAAAGCGTAGGAAGCCTTGAAAATAAAGCACATGAGGCTCTGTCTCACTTCACAGAGCCACTGGATGTAAAGGGTGCTGAAGAAGATGGAAAAGATCGTGAAAACAAGAATCAGAGTAGCTCAGATGCTTCTGAAGATAGAGACCTTGATAATGTATCAGACAGTGAAAAAGAAGGGAAGAAGGAAAAGAACTGCCCTCCTAAAATGTCACCTCAGCCAGATGAAATCCTAGCTACAGTAACTTTTGGTGAGTCAGAGGGCTCATCCAAAGGAAAAATTACACTGTGGGGCAAGCCAGACTTTTCAGAGTCCAGTAACTTGGCCACTGGAAAAATTTCTGCAGAAGTAAAATACGGCTCTTTTAATGTGAGAGTAGAAATTAGGAATATTTCTTTGTTTGATTCTGGAACAAAAGTTGTAGATGAAAAAAGGAAAAGTTCAAAGAACAAAAAACGTTTTTATGAAAGACAATGCCGGAAGAGTCAGTGTTCAAAATGTTCAAAGTACCAGTGCCCTTCAACTGACCACTCAGCAGAACACAAGAGGAAATACAAGGAATCCTCTAAACAAAAAATTCAAACTGCCATCAATGAAAGTGCCTCCCTGGAAATGAACATTGAAACAAAAGACATTCAAGTGGAATATACCAGCAAAAAGAAAAATCTAAAGGTTAACATCAAAGCTGGTGAGCAGGCACAGAGCAAACCATGCAACAGGGAACACAAAGATACATACTGGAGTGAAACAGATTATTCTGTAACTGAGGCACTGTGTAACACAGATTGTGAGTCATCGTTCAGCTTTCATGAAAAAGCAGATTATACGTTCCCAGATGGATATACACTCCTCCCTCCACCTAAAGAATTTGCTGACTGTGACAAAATGCAGCTGGATACAATTGCAGAAGGTGTATCTTTGTACCCTGTTAACAGCACAAAGGAATCTGACAGTGTCTCTACAGCATTGAGTAGTTGGGGGGAAAAAAATTATTTCTGTAAACTTAACACAGAGGACTACGAAGACCGCACCAATGAAAAGGAAGATTTTTCAAAGGATAAAATACTTTTCTCAAAAATAAATAATACTAATTGTCTTGTAGCTATTAATACCTTGCATAACCCAAACAATGGGAAGGAATGTGTTAGTAAGAGCAATGTATTGGGTCAAGAAAGAAATAACTGTGACATATACATAGACACAGGGCCAAAAACACCAAGAAGAAAGTCTTTCCCAGATACTTTGCTGGATGTACCGTCACCAGTTCATCCTAGAAGGGATTCTGGCTTTTATTCACTGCCATCCTTAAAAGTATTGCTTAAGGAGACCAAAGCAGGAGATGTTCATAGCAGGAACTCACATATTCCTACCAAATATAAGGAACTTTGTAAGTGTCCTGACTTGACCTCCTCTCTGACAGAGCTTTGCAAGTATCCCAACTTGACCTCCTCACTGAGAAATTTGAGAAGTCTAAAGTCTTCATATCAGTATGCTTTCACATCATTTGATCATAATATTACCATTTATCCTTCTGAGCCTGAAGACGTCTGTCTAGATGGCACTTGTTTACTGAGTAACTATGCAGACTGTGTGGGGCGCGGTGAAGAAACAGAAGAAACATTAATGGAGAGTCTTCATTCCAGTGGTACTGTACATGACAAAACAGAAAACAGCCACAAAGAGCCTCTGGGAAACCTAGCCATGTGGGAAGAAGACTCTGAGTCTACTGAAGCTTTAGATAAAGAGAAACCAGAGTACAATCCTATAGAAAAACATGTTGAATGGCAGAACAAATCTCACCTGGTACAAGTCTCTCCACTTTCTACAAGCCCTTCAGGTGAATTCATTAATGACAAAGAAAGTACTAATTATGCTTCTACAGAAAGCATCCCAAAACAATGTTCAGTTTTACAGTTAAATGTTCACCCACCTTATGCAGAGTCTGAGGTAACAAATAAAAGGAGAGAGTCAGTACTGACTGACTCCTCAGTGATAACTGGAGAAGTAGAAGGAAGACTTGTCCAAGGTGACACTACATTGATACCTGAATGTTTTGGCTCTGCAGTAAGGAAAGAACCTAACCTCACCTGCAGCATACAAGAAAAATCCTTGCTGTCATCCTTGCTGTTAGATCCCAAGGAGCATCACATGAATGAAGACTTGGAAAGCCTTTCTGAAGTCCAGGACTTATCTGGGGATGTCCTTGTTGAATCTGATTGCCATAATAATTTGGCCCAAGCTTCCATATTATTTACCTCTTCAGTATGCACGGAAGAGAAAGAGAATTTCACAGAACATTCAAACATTAAGCAAAGATTGGAGAACTCTTGCAGTAAACACCCAACTGATGAAAGTTTAAGGAGAGAGCCTGGAGCAAAGCAACTACCTCTGTTAGTCAAGTCCAACTCTGAAGAAATTGAATCAAATTTTGAAATGAAAGAAGATTATTATGAGAATGCAGATATCTCCTCATCATCAGTAAAACAGATCAGTCAGAAAGGTAGGTGCTACAAGACTTTTCAAGTTAATATCACTTACACACCTTTTGCCTAGGAGCTTTTGTGACACCTGTTTTCTTAGAAAACAAATGTATATTAAAAGTTTACAATGATATTGTTATGGTATGTTTGGCCATGGGATTATAATATATAGTTATTCTGCTGAGGATTCTAGTAACTGTCTTACAGAGCCAAGAAACCTAAATTAAAAAAAAAAAATTAATGCAGCTTTGATCAAGAAGCAGTTTTCCTACACTAAACACCACCCATCCTATACATCTAGTGAGAGAAGCAAATACCATGGCAGGAGGTAATAGTAAAGGCAGTTGCCATGTGATACGAACTCAGAGCACAAGTCAGTGTTTGAAACCACATAAATCTGGCCTTCAAATCCATGTGATCTATATGAATACTGTAGTCTCAGTCTTAATTCTTGCTGAACATTTTCATGGAATGACCGTAAGGCATCCTTTAACCTGCTTTTCCTTCTCTGTTTTATATATTTGAGAAAACTGCATATGAAAAAGGCTTATTTTTAATAGCTAATATTTTGCAAAATTTCTTGTCTCCCTTTTTATAATCCATCTACTCATATCCATAGCTGGTCGTTTAAAATGATTGTTTTGAACTATAAAAATGTTAAGCCATCCTGGGACATTGCACACTGCAATGTGAGCCTTTTACATTATGAATATGTACACACACATATATATATATGTGTGTGTGTTGTTGAAGTATCACTCCAAACACTTTAATCTTATTTTTTAAAATATTAATCACGTTATATGCAAATATATCTCAGATTTACCTCTCCAGAAGACAATGTTTCCAGCAGATTTGGAGGTTAAGAGGTTTATACTGTTGGAAAATATACATTTTCTTCTGGAAAATGTATTATATAATCCTAGTTTAAAGCATCTGAAGTTTTTCAAAAATCTTTTAATTCACCATACCTATAAAAAGACTCGTATGACCTCCATGGCTGTCTTGTTTGTCATTGGTAATGGAAATTAAAAAAATACCTGAAGTCTATATACACTATATAGATATACTACACAGATACATATTGCTATATAGATCAATATCTCAATTCCAGTATCTCAGTATCAATATAGAAAATAAATAGACAATTGATGAAATGGAAATCTCTGTAGAACAAGGTACAGAATTAGGATACTAAAGGAAAACTGCATGCCAAAATCCTTGACTTCTCAAACATGCGATGTAAATGGTTAAGGGTACAGCACAGAAGTGAGGTGTAGCTGTTTCTTTCATTTTCATTTTATTTTCTCTTCTTTTATTCTCTCTGCCCTTTTGCCCCTTGCTAAGAATTATCTGCTTGTGTTCTTTCTCGTACCTATCATCTCACTTTGGCCCTCTTTCGGTCCAGGATCATATTTTGATTTTCCTTCATTCCAAGCAATGCTGTGGAGGTCCTACCTTAAATGAATAAATGTGTACATCCAGGAAGTAGTAAAAGAATTTAAAGTTTTACAACTCATTAATATGAATTAAAATCCAATTTAGTTTGAGAATACCAGCCTACTTTGCCAAGACATTAGGCGATGTGGGACTTCCTGAGCTTAGTAATCCACTAACACTGGAAAGCACATGTGGCATTTTTCAGCAAAGAGTGAGAACATCTAGAAGAGAGGAGAAGAAGAGATGCCACTGTGGTAAACAGGATGGGGGAAAGGCGATCTAGAAGTCTCTTGGTGTTCTGGGGACTTCATGATTATCAGAGAGGAAAACACCCATTGCAACGAGCAGTATGAGGGCACTGCAAGAGATAGGTTTCATAACTCTCAGCAATGGTCTGGAATTGTGCCCTGGAATGCCCTGGCTCAGTTACATGTGTCAGGGATGAAGATCCAGCTGAAGCCAGAAAGAGGCTGTACAGCCGTGAGTGCACCTACACAATCCTCCAGGGAGCCTGTGGAGGTTGGACTTTCTCCCTGTCTGCCCTTGCCAGTGGCTACGGTCACATTTTCAGAACAGAATATAACACAAAATCTGTTTTCCAATTGTTGTCTTACCTGAAATAATAATACAACAAGTTTCTTCTGCCTTAACTAGAAAGAAATCTAAACCAGAAAAATCTTGATGCATGTCTTGCAAGATTATTAGTGTTCAAATAGGAGGTTTTCATATCTACGTATATCAACTGCTTCAAAAACGTATGAGCATGTTAAATAAGGTCCATGAGCAATTTACAAGTTTCTGCATTAAAACAGTGATGTACAAATGGCTAGGTAGGTATTTAACTAATGATAGTTGTACTTCTCTCTGCATAAAGGCCTCAATTAGTCTAAAATATATACTTTCTGAATATTTTCATTATTATTTGGTATTTTCATTTATGTGTTGGTTAGATTATTCTTATATTTAGAATGTGGAAATATTAAACAGTAAAATTACTTATATAAGTTGTGTGACATATTACTCATAAACAACATCTGGTTATAACTTAGACTTGAAATCAGAAATGAATAAAACCAGAAAGTTACCTCTGAAGAAAGACACCAGAGCAAGTGACAGTTCCCAGGAAGATGCAATAGACCAGTGGGCCAGAAGACGGAAACAGTTCAAAGACAGCAAAAAATGCAGTTCAACTGGAGGAAGCTCTATAAACAGCACAATCACTGAGGGATCAAGTGAGTACATTAGTCTTACACTTGTGATCTTTCTGCTTTGTGACTGACACTATGACAGGGTTTTCAGCTAATGAAATTGATCTCCGGTTCACTATCTGAGTGTCTGTGTTAGTCATTATCATGACTAACATGAGATATCCTCTCTCCTTGGTTGAGCAAACAATCTGACTGAAACAAAAGTTGTTTCTACTGTGCGTGTTCATGGTAGAACATGTTCAAATAATATGTTCAAATAATATTAAGACAAACTAATCATGTGGCAGCAGGTTTGAGGTTATAACAAAAATCATAATCCTGATATCTACTTATGTCAAAGCCATGCTTAGCTGGGAGTCTTTCTCTCCTCACAAAGGTGCTCCAACTTTAATCTAGTTGCCTAGAATGTCATTCACTATGACCCATAAATGTCTCTTTAAGAAATCTGTCACCTTGCCACATGCAAATTCATCAGCTTAAACTGCACGGGAAGGAATTTTTAAGATGAACTGCTTAGTGAATTTACTTTTCACGCAGATGGAGCCACCAAGCAAGGATTTCACAGTCTAGGGGGAGTATACATGGTACTTCTTACTTGGCACTGCCTCACCTTCTGTTTTGGTATTTTAGTAATATAAGAAATAGAGAGATGTAGAGATGAAGAAATGTGCACTTTCCTGTGTAACTGTTTTGTGCTAAAATGACTACTTTTGGTACAGGAATTTTAATTTGTAGATATATAACCTCCTCTTTGAAGAAGGGAAAATACAAACCTGTAGAAGACTCTGAACTCTCAGATCCAGTAGATGATAAACTGTAAATATGTTCCATGCCTGTACCAAAGAGGTGAATACTACATCAACAGAGCCTCAATTCACTGCCTAAACACAGATTTCAGTTGCCAGCTGGGATACCAAGAGGAACCTGAGATATGTGAATCAACAGGGATCCCAAGCCTTCTTGAAGTAGTAATTGAACAGCAAGCAGGATACCGTAAGGCATCTAATATGGTACTGGCCACCGATGTTCAGATAACTGAGCCAATCCCTGAGGTTTTAATGCCTGTTAACAAAGGAGTGGGAATAACTGACATTTCACATGGAAATAAAAAAGCCCTTCATTGGTAGCAGTTTTCATTGTTTGCCCCTAAAACAAATTCTAGGCCATGGTAATAAGATTAGAAATTTATCATGTCAAACCACCTGAGCTCAAAAAAACCTACCGGAAGTTATACACACCAGGGTAAACCGTTCCTTGATTTCAACAGTAATGTCTCTTAAATATAAAGCTGGACCATGCATTTTACTAAGTCACGCATGTGTTGGTTTCATAGAGGAAGCATATATATATTTTTAAGAAATCAAACAAGTCAGAAAAGAACAAGTTGCAAGAGCTAGAATTGCTTTCCTTGAGACAAAGCTTTGGGTAGCACATGGCATAAACCCAAAATGGTCTCCAGAGCAGGTGACAGTGCAAACAATGCTGTCACAGATTCTCACATCTAATAATTTTGGATAGTATGCCACAGGCCTGAGACTTCTGTCCCTTTTGGTGTGGTAGCTAGACTCTTCCTCGTGTTTGCAGACTTGAGACAACTCTGATGGACGTATGGAAGCAGCAGCTACTTACATTCTTACTTCCAGCATCTAGGGAGAATTTAGGTGCGCTTGTTTATGACACCCCTGTTTGACATACAGAGAAAAGAAATGATTTCGCATAATTCCATACTGTCAGCATGGCAGTGTGTATAGTTTTGCTATTTGTCACATTTTAACCTACTCTAACTCACTACAATTATAAAAATTCAGCATTAAACTGGCAAAATACTGTGCTGTACTGAGTTGTTTGGTGCTAGTCTAGGTTTTCCTAATTTATGCATTCATGATAGCAAGGTAAAATGAGCTTTAAACATACCAGCATAGTAAAATGTATTTATTTGTCTATTTGCTAGTAGCTACTTATATAGTTAAGTATGTCATTTCATACTTTCTGCATAATAAGGGTGAAGTCTGTGAATGTGGAGTATTTGTCTAGATAGACACATTTGAGCAAAAATTTGAGCACATTTTCTAAGTGACAAAGGACTGCCACTTAGAGGTATTCAGGAAGTGACTTCCTGAACAAATATAACCTTAAATAAAGGTCAGTTTTTATCTTCTCTATTTTTAAACAGGGAATCATTTTACATCAAACACAGGATAAACAACGCAAACAGATCCTTCCTCCAGCTGCATTAAATCTGGCTGCATTACCAGGCATTTCATACTGAAAGCTACATGATGGTTTTTTCCTCTCAAAAAATACATGTTTTCAGTCTATCTGTTAGCACAACATCTAATGATATATACTTATATGTGGCTTTCACCATCCAGTCTTAACTTTGAAGTTCCAGCTCCTGGTCTACTTGGGATGTTGTCAGACTGTTACACAGCCTTTTCTTTACATTCAACTTGCTGTTTATAACCTGTCACAGCCAGCTGCCTGACATCCTATTTCCTTGAGAGCCTCAACTTTAGCAGAGAACTAGAGTTCTCTATCTCCATGTGAACTCATTGCAAGACATTGTGAATATAAATTATTACAAAATATGAATCTGAAAATCCTCAGGATAACACATCATACAAATATTCAACGGCCTACAAAGGAACTAGCCAGAAGTTCTATGGTAAAAGAAAAAAAAAATCCACCACCAAACTATTAATTCCTCACCTCCTTTTTAACAAAACTTCACATGTCTGGAAGAGGTAAGATTACGCAAACAGCAATTGTTGTCATCAATACCTCTGTCAGGGAAGATACTTTTCATCTTCTCTTTTGTTTTCTGATATGCACTGAACTCATACTAAAGCTGTAGAAGATTTGTTTGATTTCCTAATCATACATATAAGATAGCTTAAGAACTAGCTAAAGCCAGATTTATCTTAAAGAGGTGCAGCTCCAGTTTTGACCACTTGCATTAAGACTTCGCTTCTCACTCAAGTTGAACGTGCATTAGCCTCCAGTATTGTGATCTTATATTTGGAAATCCTTGCCGATTTCTCCTTTAACAGAAACAAAATTGAGGAACTCAGTATAAACATTACAAACAGTTCATTAAGAAGCTTGTGGTGCTTCTGCCATGCTGACTGGATGAGGTCTCTTATTCTTCATGCATTTTCCCTACTGACATAACTTTTACTTCTTTTATTGTCATGACAGTAAATTCGGAGGATGCTCGATCAGTAGATCTGGGACTGTATTCTGAAAATGAAGATAGAGGTTTTTATACAGAAAACTTTCATTCTGCTTCCTGGGTTTTCAGAGGAGATGATGTCTCTCCAGATAACAGTCCTAGATGTCTCAGCAAAAGACCTAGACCAGTGGCAAGTAAGTTGGCTAGAGCAACGGGTAATAAATGTCTTAAAAATTTATTTATTTTGGGCACTCTGAAGATTTCAAGGGATTGACATTTTGGAGAAGATGCTGGTCACTTCTGCTTAAGACAGGAAAAGGAGCAACCCAAGAATCTAAAAGATTATTAAAAAAATACATAAGTAGTTCTTATTTAGCTATTGTCTTGCAAAATATCATCATTACTTGATAAAATTGGAACTGATAAAAGGTCATAAATAAACCTCATGAGATAAGGGTAGAGGCAATGTAATTTCATGACTTCTTCAAGCATGGCAAAATCATAGAGAGATATTTATGGTCATAAAGTACTATAATGGACATAAAATCTGTTCAAACTTTCAGACATAGCCAATCCAGAAAGAAAATAGTCATTTGCTATGAGTATGAAGGGTTGTTCTATTTGTAGTTTAAATCTGTGCAAACAAATATAGTGAACAACTTTTTCCGGGGGATGAGAGGTTTTCCTCCACTTCTCAGATGTTAAGTTACTCAAAAGTAACACAGTTCAAAGAACTAAGACAGACTGAAACACCCCTAGAGCTTTCCAGTAAATTGTTCTTTGTTGAAGCTCATAAATCATTCAGAATATGAGAGAAAACAAATGTCCTTTGTAAATCTTCTGATATGAAAAATTTCCTTTAACGCACTTGATAATATTCTGGAAAACCATTTTGGTTGCTTGTTCTCCCAAGGGAAAGCTCAGAACTTCAGCAAGATAGTTAGTATTGAAGTATCTATTTTGGACCGATAACATCAATTGGCCTGCTAGTAAAGTAACCTTTAAAGCAATTTCTGTCTTCCAAATAGTACACAAATTGAAAACAAAACAACTGTCATATATTGCTATAAAGTTGGCCTCCATCAAAAAAAACCACAGTAAGATAGTCAAATGATCAAAACCAGACACTCCAAGAAATCAAATTTACACTGAAGTCCTTCATAAACATAAGATTTACTAAAGAACCAGACTATTTAAGTCACAAAAATAATACTATTAGACCCTGAGAAAAAGATGGAAGTTGACAATTAGACCCTGATCTTCCTTTTTACTGAGGCTCATCCCTTTAAATGTTAAATTCTGCTGAGTTGAAAGAGATTTCAGCCCGCCTTGGCAGAATGTGCCACTATGATTCAGGAGGTTGGACTACAGGACTGGAAGGCAGTGGGAGTGTGGAGTGGAAGGACAAACAAAAGGAGAAGAAACAACTATCCAAAAGATAGATACCTTCTTAAATATAAAATGAATGAAACTACAAGAAACAGATTGAAACCCATTTGAGAAATCAGAGTATATTTTGTATTTGCAGCATAGGGGTCTGACACAGAGAGCATGAGTGTTTTTCTCTCCCAGAACACCATCAGTAGAGTGGAATATCTGAATACTTCAGCTCTTCATATAAAGTCCAGGCACTTTATTCAAAATTCTGTCTGCCTGTGCTGTAACATGAATGATATTTGGTCTGTTGCAGTGTGAGTCGTGTCGCTGTCCGAGGCAGCAGTAAACAGCCAGGAGTGTTACTGAAAGCACCCCAACCATTAGTAGAATCAGTAACATTCAGTGCCTAAAAAAAGTTTGAAAAACAGGCTGGTGCTTATTAAATTGAATGTGCAGAGAAAAAAGATATCTTTCTTCCTATTTCCAGTTCGAGAAAGAACAGTGAAGATCGCTAAAGGAACTGGAAATTACCCTTGGGGTTTCAGGATCCAGTTCTCAAAGCCAATCCTTGTGACTGAAGTTGATACAAGTAAGTTGTGTTTGTACTGGTTAATTTCCCCTGTGGAAATACATAAAAAATAAATATATTATATTATATACAACAATATAATGATACAATATATATCTACATTATATAATACGATCTAGATAGTATAGAATATCTGTTTTATACTAATTTATAATATATATATGTACACAATAATTTCCATAAGTAGTGGGTGCAAGGTGTTTAACAGCTCATGAACTGCTCATGAACAGCTGTCTTAGAGCCCCACTATCCCTAGGCGTAAATCAGACTCCACTGCCCTGTCTTCTTACATGTCACTTCATACCTTGTGCAAGTGCCTGCATTCAGCCTCCCTCCAGATGTAAAGTCTAAAATTTTTGTGGGCTCACATCCATGAGTGACAATAGGCCTTTAAAAACGAAAAGGAAGATGCAGTGATCCTTCTAGTATTTCCAAAAATCTTGTTGTCTGGGGACACTTCTGCTTGGATCTATTGAGACATCTATCAGTCTTGACAGGTGGGCTGTTAACTTCTTCAGGGAACTATGATGATCGTAAGGAACCCAAAAAAAACCTCCAAAACCCAAGTGAGTGAGCAAAAAAATGGCAGATTATGTTCAACGAAGATGAAATTTAATATACTGCCTTTAGAGAAGAATGAGCTTCTTACAATGCCTTAATAATGGTGTTGGCACTTTTGCTCAGGAATGAGATCTTAGGAGTCACCACTGAAAGCTCTCTGAAATCACTGGCTCTGTGCACAGTGTCAAGCTTAGAAATCTGGCTAAAAGCTGACTCAGTCACTAACAGCAGAGAGAAAGAGAAACAGGCAGTCAGTGTCATTTTACTGCTGCCTAAGACCTTGGCTCATCCAAGTCTAGAGCGTTGCTTGCTCTACTGCTCTGCATCTCAGGACCGGCACAGCAGAATTAGAGAAGGAGCAGAAGATACAGGAGACTATGATAGATTCTTACCAAAAAAGCAGAAACTATGCAAAACATCATCCCATACAAAGAAGGCTAGTGCATGCCTTCTGGCAAGGCATCTGAGAATAGCTCTGTCACTATTACCAGCCTTATATATTAGATTGTCCATCATCCTGACAACACTGGGAAAGCCTGTGAATTCAGAGGCCTGTGAGTTTGTAAGTTCTTTACCTAAGTACAAATAAAATCATAGGTCATGCATACAGCAATAGCTCTGACACTTATCAATTTATCCATACTAGTTAAAATTAAGTATAGCTACTCACATTTTATATCACTCTTTTGTTTATTTGTATGTTGTTTTCAAATGCAGTTGCTTTAAAACAGTGACAACATTTTAAAAAATAGGTTTTTTTCAGATGAACTTGTAGTACAATTCTGTTTTCTCAAAATATAACTCATTTCATTAGGAAGAAGTTCTTCCCTGTGAGGGTGGTGAGGCACTGGCACAGGTTGCCCAGAGAGGCTGTGGATGCCCGATCCCTTCAAAAGTTCAAGGCAGGGTTAGATGGGACTTTGAGAAACCTGGCCTAGTGGAAGGGGATTGGAACTAAATGATCTTTATGGTCCTTTCCAGCTGAAACCATTCTCTGATTCTATGAGGAATATTTTAACAATATTTTACCGACCACTTATGGTCATAAAGTCTGGTATGGAATGCTCAAGGCCAGCGCAACCCTAAATGTTCTGACATTTGCTAATTTCCAAATGATTTGTAATACACATGAGAGTGGACCAGGGTTTTATTTTGCCTGTTTATTATTAAGCTTTTACTAATCTTATCCCTGCAATTTCTATGCATTCTCAGAAATACACTGAAGGGTCACGCTTACTGCATCATAGGGTACGAAATCTTTAAAAGCATACATTAAATGTTAAGGACATGGAATAATATTTTCCAAAACCATTCGTTCACAGTACATTAGGAATGCCTATTTATACATGAGAAGATAACTACTGTATCTGAGAAATTTGTAACTGGGATTTAAGTAATTGTGTATTGGTGCCCATGAATAGAGTATATTTATGATCTCACTAGTTTGCTTCCATTCCTGGCTGGCCTGTGTCTGAGCACTGTTTTATTAGGAATTAATGTGCTTTGCAATGGTTAACAAACAAACAAAAGCTGATGTATTAAAAATCTGATTCAGTTCTTCCTTCACTGGGACCTTTTTTACTTACCATGTAATTTCTTCCTAAAACCAAAAATCCTCAAAATGCTATATCCAAATTCTATTAATCAGCAAAGGCAAATATACAGAAGGTACTCTTTTGGGGTTAAATGCAAATCTTATCAGAATTGATTCTTTTTTTCTATTGACTCTACTGAGCTTTGCATCAGATTTTTGTTTGCACTTCAAGCCAAAACTCTCAGATACTGAAATGTCTATTTGCATCTTAAAGCATTTAAATCCTAATGGCATTTTAAATGAAGTTTCTCCACTGCCAGTGATTTTCTAGGGCTGCACCACTATCCAAATCCTGAAGCTTCATTTACAGATGAGTAACAGGTTGCTCAGTAAAACTTGTTCCACCTCCAAGTCAACATCATGAAGGCCCTAAAACGTAATCCTTAATTGGTTGAACAGATACTTGTTTTTCCTAGAAAAGCATGATCATATAGACATGCTTGAGATCCTAGCTCTAAATAAATTTTTGTGGGGTTTTTGTTGTTGTTTTGGGGTTTTGTTTGGTTTTGTTCCTTTTTCTTTTTTCTTTTTGTATTTTTAAAATTCCAGATAGTGCAGCTGAAGAAGCAGGGCTTCAAGTTGGGGATATTCTGATAGCAGTCAATGGAACTGATGTCACCAGCATGCCACATTCAGAAGCTGCCAATCTAGCAAGGAAAGGTAATTCTGAGGTCACAATAAATTACATGAATGGGTCAGGTTTCCTGTTCAATGCTCCAAGTACATCCAGACAAACTGGGTGATGTATGCAACAGAAATCTTAATTAATAGTTTAATGCATTAGTATTTAATACAGCAGTATTGCTGAGGTCACTTTTTTATCTAGACCTTGTTTTCTAGACACATAAGAAAAATATTCCCCAATGAGCATGTGACAGTAATGGTTTTGGCTCTCCTGTTATAAAGAAAGTGACTCAGAAAGCCCTGAAAGTGACTGTAGAGACACAAATGACGTATTTATGCCTTGGACTTCCTCAGGGAGAGACTTCTCATCTTTCCTCAATTTCTCTGTTGCCAAGACCTGAAGTCTAGTCAGGATATCAGAGAGTTTATTTCATGCAGCATCCTTTTGCACCACCACAGACACAGAGTCAACAGTATTAGTCACGTATATTCTTCCTAGAATTGTGATGACTAAAACCCAAAGATAGCCACATTTGCATGCTGAAAATTAATTTACTGCCATTCCCTTATTTATCCTAGATAAAGTTTTGACAAAGGCTCATAGGAAATTCAATAAATTAAAATACTTTTACAGGACAGTGACAAATTTAACTTGACACATGCCATGTTCTTTAATTATAGAGGTGCCATTCACACTGTTATATTTAAGAGAATGTCGAGTGTTTCAGCAGATAAATCTCTGATTACTGGTATTTTTAACTCCTCAGAGAACACCCCATGGATTAAATCTTGGCACACCAACAGCATTCCCAAAGTCAAGCATCCCCAAAAAAGAAATCCAGCAAATGTTTTGCAGATGAAAATGTGTCATAGTCACATTTCTCAATGCACCTTCAGGCATTACCACCTGCTCTTTAGTATTGATATAATCAGAATTTCAGGCCTTTAGGGTCAAAATCATAGATATATTGATACTTTCTGCAAATTTTGTGATGTTGCTTCTCATTGATGATAAAGATAATGTATTTTTTTAAATCTTGTACCCTATCATCTCTTCTGAGTGCTTACCTTTTGCAAATGATAAATAGATGCTTTAGCCCAGCTTAGCCTCCAACAGCCACCCTCCTCAGTGAGGGGCATAGAAAAGGTTAGAATACTCCAAGGCATGGAAAATAGAATTTTCAAGAGCATATGTAAGATGACAGAGACTGAAGGTGCCCCTAAGAGCATTCTCAGCAATTTTTGGTTAAACCTCAATTTATGTACACCCATTTGAGTGAGCAAATTGAATTACTTCTCCTAACTGATAAAATACACAAGTACCAAAGATGCTGCTTGCAAAGATAGGTCACAAAAACTTACTTTAGAGGTGTCTTCAGATAGCTGGCTCCATTACTAGTCCTCAACACAAAATCAGTTTTATTCCTGAATTTGGGTTAAAAAAAGGCCAAATATCACTTGATTTAATTTGCTTCCTTGGTGCTCTGCTCCTCGTTGCTTCTAGAAGCTACACTGGGAGGACACGGGCCATGAGATAGAATACCACCTTCCTGCTCCGTACCCTACATGGGTATTCAGAAATATTGACACGGTTATAGTTTTGACTTACGTTTTCACATGTAATATTTTAGGTCCTGATATCCTGACTATGATAGTGGGATCAGACATCAGCCGTTACCCCAACACCCCCAGACCTACCTGCCGAGGATATCTGCACAAGCGAACACAATCAGCAATACTGAAGGGCTGGAGAAAGAGGTGGTTTGTGCTGAAACATAATGGTTATCTACACTATTACAAACATAAGAAGGTAAGGAGAGTGGCCGGTGAGGAATCAAACTGTGTCCTGAATTATGAAGTGCAGCAGTTTTGTACTCAAATTTACAGATCATTATCTTGACTTCTGGTGTTGGCAGCGTAACATCAGTGCTACAGGGTTTTGCATGAGGTGTATAAAGGAGGCTTGTTGAGTGCTTCTCTACACCTGACATTTCCAGCAGAATGGAATGGAATGGCTGGTAGTCTTATTTCTCTGCATCTGTCCTAGTACACACATGAGACATCTAATCAGGAATATGCTGCAGAACCACTGGGTATGCAACAAAACAGTCTGGCCAGTGCTTTATTTCAGCACTAGCTATTCTGGTTTAAAAAAAAAACCCAAGTAAAAAACTTCACACTAAAAAACATTCTTTTGGAGAGAAGATTTTATTTTATCATAACCAGATTCATCATCAAACTCCCGAAATATAAAAATGGATATCTAGTTATACTTTTTAAACACTTTTCAGTTTTCAATCAATTAAATATCACAAAGACAGAGTGTTAGATAAATTGGAGTGAGGATTGGAAGGTGCCCCATAATCTTACATTTACTAAGATTTAATTACATTTTTACTTCTTTCTTTCAGCTAGTAGGTCTCTTTCAATTCATTTGTTCCTCGACTAGCCTATTTATTGCACTAAGAAAATAAATATTTCAATCATGCAAACTATATGTATTTGCTTTTTCTTAAAAAGAGTAAATAAATTTAAAGAACTGCATAAATATTTTATAGCAACAGCTAACTACTGCTTATTTTCTTGCATTATCCAAGACTAGAGGCATTCAAATACTTCTTAAAATTATTTCATACCATTTTTTTCTCTCTCTCTGTCTCTGTACTCCAAAGAATACACTGAAATACTGAGGTGCTATTTTAGCAGATGAAAACACGAGGATTTTCTTCACTGCCTCATATGGTTACAGAGTACTCTGAAGAGTCATTTAGTAAGAGAGAGAGAAAGATCCTTAAATACAAATACAGTTCTTCACTACTAAGAGATCTAATGCCCAAATGAAGTAAGAGAGGTCTCAAGTGTACTCACTGGCAGTTCTTTCTTTTGGTATGATTACTCTCAGGACATAAAAAGAAGACTACTCATCCCACTTTTTTTTTAAGGGAATTACAAATAATGTTTGTAGTTTAACACAGCTTTTATGTTCTATGTCCGCTGCATCATTAAATTGGCAATGTTATGTTCCAGGCCTTGCCTCATTCTGGAGGAAAAATTTCTCCACTTTCTGTATCTAAGATGTTCTTTGAAACAGTTAATTGAAGGCAAGAATAATTTGGGGAGAACAAAAATTCAGGATAAGCTGTCTGTCACTATCCAGCAAACCAGCCAGGGTAATCAATTAACTTGTCTTCATTCTGTTGTTAAGAACATCAGCTTACATTGGGGTATTTGCAGTGACTCCAGCAAGGCCATGCCTGATTTCCAATTGTGTAAGAAGACAACTAGGCTTTTTATTTAAGCCTGAAATGTAGCATACAATGTTTTGTAGTGGAGAAAGGAAAGGGTGTTTCATCTCTGCTTTAGGCCATATCAACAGACACAGAGAGCTAGATTTCCTCGTCATTGCAATCTACAACCAGAAATTATCCATCTTGAATTTTCCTCTTCCCGCTTACTTTAAAAAGAAGATTTCTATAGCTTTTCACATTTGACTCTCCCATGTAATTGCTGCTCTTTTGCAGTCGTCTCTAGCCAATCACACAGTGGTGAAGTGATAGCTGTTGCAAGATATTCAGTCACTTCACCTGCAAGGTTACTTTCTCTTCCCTCAAACAGATGCTGCCACTGTCCTTGACTCTACAATCCATATAAGTAGCTAAAACATTTTTCACCTCAATGGTTGTAGCTGTGCTTGCTGCCTCAGAGCAGAGATGTTTTTGTGTTAGTACCTTGTTTTTGGTAAGTTGCTGAGATCAGCAGAGATAAATGATTAATAATATTTTTGCCTACACATGGCAACCATGGAGTTCCACTGTATATTCCACAGGTCTGATTCCCTGTTGTCCAGAACACTGGATCATCTCAGACATGCTGTTTCCTTATTTTTCAACATGCCTGGTTTTTCTCTTAAAGGAAAGATACCTGGAAATTATGAGGAGACAGACATGAATGTACACTTAAATCCTTCCCTAAGGCAAGTAGAAGAATACATTTTTTCAGGGAAAGCTGAAAGCACATCAACATAGTCAAGCACTGATCCTTTCTTTACAGATAGCAACATTTGCTCCTGTAAGAGTACCATTTGCTGCTCAGCACAGTGAAGGGGCTGTGAAGTGACCACAAAATGTCTGTGATGAAGACTTCAGTATAGGACAATTAAGTCTTAATCAGCTTTATATGAGACCAGTAAGATAGAAAAAGCAATCTACCTCACAGCAGCAGAGCATCACTTCAACAAGTTAAATCTCTGAGCTGTCATCAGCAAGTTGCTTTTAGAACATGACAGCTAACTCGAAAACCTTAAAATATGTTGCAGTCTTCAGGATAAAAAAACACTGGTCTTGTGATTTCATTAAAGAAAAGGAATATATATTCTGGGACCCAGAACAAATGGGCCGTTAAGGGGTTTAAAGACTGTGGAGTATGCGTTCATTTATCATTCATCAGGGACATACCTCCTAGAGTGCTAACAGTGTACAAGGCTTAATAGGAAAACACAAGGATTAAGAAGGCATTATAGCCAAAAACTTGCTTCCCAAAATTCCTCATTACGAGTATCCATCATGTAAGGAGTTCAACAAATTTAATACTGGCTTTTACAAAACCACTAGAAGTGCCAGTGAAAGCCAGAATTTCCTAGTTTCAGTTCATCATTGCTTTCTTGCTAAGTAAGACTGGATAAATAAAAAAATATGTATAACAAGTTCCTCTCTGGTTTTTGTCTTGCAGTGTTTCTAGAAATTATTTCCAGACCCTTTGACATAAGTAGACCCTGGTAAAGAGGATAGCAAGACAGGTAACTAATCTAGCGAGATAGATAACTAATCTAGCACCTGAAAGGAAATTAAGAAATAAGTATCATTGTGGTTACCATCTAGGAGAAACTTTAAAGAGGCCTGTCTCTTTTCCTCTAACAGGAAAGTGTTATCAATTTATCTCCATTGCAGACTTCCTTTCCAGAAGTCAGAGGCTGATGAATTCTAGTCAAACCAGCTCTATCAGGTCCTTGTATTTTATTTGTCATTTACTCCATTTCACTCTCTAATTCCCTCAGCTAAGAATGATGTAGAACTATAGTAGTTGGGAATAAAGATCTAAAGAGTATGAGTTTGCTGTCAGCATTTTGTAGGGACTCCAAGTAGGAAAGTCAAAAGAAAAAGCTGTAATAGGAAGGAAGTAGGAGCAGTTAAACCGGAAGGAATAGTTAAGTTGGAAACTATTGTCCTGACAGTAGAAAAGAGAGATTCTTTAGAGATTCAGCTGTAGTGAGAGATTGAACTGTGAGTAAAGAGCAAATTGAACTTTCATGTGTAGGCCCAAGTCTCAGAGAAATGGCCTTCATGATAGTTCATGTTTGTAATGCTCTGAAACATGTTGTAAGAAAACTGCAATACATACTCTTGAGAAGCACTCTTACTGTGGCAGCACTGAAGGACAGGAATGTGCTTTTTGTCAGTCTTCATTGTAATCATATATAATAATGACACTTTTAAAGAGAATTATGATTTTCATTTCTTAAGCTCACAAGTTTAATTCCTCTAGGAAGCCCTTAGGCATAGTGTGAGTGACTAAGACAAAGAATCTCAAAGCTGAGGGGAGGGCAGTGAGAACAAAGATGTACATTTCTTACCATCCAGAACAATTAGACCCCAACCTGGTAAACAGCTATTACATCACCTAAATCATCAGATGTTAGGTCATATCCCTGTTTCCATGAGAGAAGAGAGAAGTGAAAAAAATCCTTTTAAATTATTTTCATTTGTGTGTTATATAGAGTCCAATTATTACACCAAGAAAGAAATCCCCTGCCTGCCATGAGCAGAGCCTTCACAGCATTTCAGTCTATGATAAATATTCAGTCCTTTGTTCTCTTGAAAAAGTCTGTGTGTTCATTGCTAAGCCTAATCACTTTATATAAAAGGCTTAGCTAGAAATAGATTTAGGTCTGAGCCGTTGCTCATAAAGATATCACTTCTATTTGTTCTTCATTCTTGCTTGGAGCTGTATCATCATAGTCTGGAAGCTGCCACATTATATAGAGCCTGTGTATAATCTGATTTCTTTATGTTTTTCATTACTCCCATGGCTCCAGAATATATTTTTCAATTTACATTTAAGAACCTGCTGAATCCACTGTCTCCAATACATCCTCTGTATTATTTCTATTGAGAAATGAAAAATAATGCTAGCTGATGATATGCTTGTTAATTTTGGCCTAAAAGATTGCACACCCTGACCCAAAGAAAATCATATACAGATATATTATGTGATCTGATTCAAGTTGTTCAAGATTTTAACTCAATCAAAAGTTCTTCCTGTGAGACTTGGTCCTGCAAACTGTTTATTACCTTTTGTGCAGCAAATCACTCAATGTCAAGAAAAGAACCAACTGGAATGTGAAGATTAATCATTCCACAAGACTGTTTGATTGTACTTCATCTGACAGCCAGTACTGTCTGGTGTAGGATAATTAGGTTGTTCAAATTAGAGAAGCTTTTAAATCTTTTCCCCATATTGCTTTGTTCTTCAGTGTGTTTCTACTCTCTCTGTAAGTTATTTAAAGCAAAACAAAATGAAAAACTAAGTAAATTAATCTCTACTGGCAAAAAATGCCATACGAACAGTTTTGGAGTCTAGAGCTCCCTGTTCAGACATATGCAAGCCCTTTCCTCAAGGGAAAAGGAAATAGGTGTAAGGAAAAAACATTAAAAGCCTTAGTTTGTTCTCTGCACTGCTGTGCCCAGCTCAAAGAAGGAGTAAATGTAAACAGGCTTTAGCTGTACTTTCCTTAAATAGCCAAAAAATGAGCCTACCACAAAATACAGTGATTAGAAGAAAAGACATAGGGAGAAGAAGATTTTAGTGATATACTAAGCAAGCAGCACCAGACCTCAAGGAGAAGCTGGTCAGAGAAAAACAGAAAATAATAGATGGTAAAAATGCTGAGTGCCAGGGAGGGTTTTGGACACATCAGCTATGATGGAGAAAGCTAGGCAAATGAGAAATAAGCAAAAAGAAAAAAAAAATTAGTTTGCTGTCTCATTTAAGAGATGTCTATTTTAAGAACACTGGGGCACATCCAGGAAGATATTTTTGAAAGACAATCAAAAATTTGGTCATGTCACTATTGATCTGAAACCAGTCTGAACCAGTGACCTCAGGGCAACTGCCTCACACTTCGTACTGCCAGTCTCCCAAGCTAGCCAGAATTCCATTTCTGCTTTCTAGCATTGCTCAGTTGTCACATTGGCTTTTAGATTCCTTCTAGGATTTGATATTGCTTTTTGTAAAGTTACTTTCATTCCCTTTTACTAGTAGTTGCAGACTCTTCTGTATCTTAATTTTGAGTTCATTTCATAGTTATTCCTGTTATTACCTTTTTTTTTACTGCTAATAGCATGAAATGTGCATGTATTTCCTCAGCTGCTTCTTAATGATACATGAAGAAGCTTAATTAGTATAGCAAATATAACTGTGCGTGAACAAAATTTGAATACAGTGAATCACTCAGGAAATGCTATGAATGGCATTATTGGAATTCTGGAATTACTTGTACCAAATTAAATAGGGCTACATGCACTACCTTAATGAGCATTTGATACAATATAGGAAAGGGACATCTAATTTTCTATTTTTATTTCTTTCTGATTTCAGTTTCTCATCATTATACATTGCTTAATATTCTAATTTTTTTTGCAGAAACATTTAACCTAGAACTCAGATCATCTTAGGAAAAACAGCAGTATAGGAAGGGTTACTTCAGATGTTTCTCCTATTCACAGAATATCATTTACCAAAGCAGCACCTGCTTCCTGCCTTCTACCTAGAGAACTTCATCCATGTTTGATACTGAAGACTGCCTAGAATTCATGAAGTAGCTGATCACAACCTTGAAGAAAGAAAAAAATATTACTTAGTTTAGCGCAGAATGGAGCAGTAGTAGCTAAAATCTGAGTTCGTTCATTTTAAATCTGTACAAAACATCAGATGGTCATCTCAAGCAGCATCACATAGGTATATCAGGTTCCATAATGGCAGCATCATCAATGGGTTGCACCTCAGTTTCAGGCATAAGAAATCACTTTTATAATTATTTTTTTCAGAAATACACGTTCGGCACTTTTTGTAGAAAAGGGGTATTTGCCAAAGGAATGATCTTTCATTCATGAAAGTCACGAGTGAAAAAACCACCCCTTACAAATGTGCAGATGTGGCACATGGGCCGTGGTGGTAGCAGTGAACAAGGTGGTGCTGGGCTAATGGGCATGATCATTATGGAGGTCTTTTCCAACCTTAACAATTCTATGATTCTATGATCTCTGTTGTCAGAACTGGGAGAGCATGGCTCTCTATTAATCAGTGAAGGGCATTTGGTCTCCCTTTAGATGCCTCAAATCCATCTTATTCCCTTCCTAGATGTATTTGTTTGAAACACAGTGGACACAAATAATTCTTGATGCCACAGAACCTCTATTTACGAAAGTGTTTACAAAATAAGATTATAGGGGTGTGCAGTAATAGTGGTCAGTCATTTCAGTATCTAAAGTGACCACTGCCATCAGGACTATGGACAGGATCCTACTGAATAATACCTCCTTGGCACAGCAGTGGCCATGCTTTGCTCTAGGAATGGGATTTGGACCTGAATACATATTTTGGTTATGCTGTCTTTGCAATGTTGAAGAAGTTTATTAATGAATTTTTATTTATACTTTCGTCATTACTAGGGACTATACTGTTCCTGCAGAAGACTTATGTATAACAAAGAGATAATTACATGTGCCAGTGAGAATACAATCAAGTATTTAACTATTTAATTCCCACAGGTGCATTTTTTTAATGGAAGGCTCTATATGCTTATTTTTAGGCTAGGATGAAATTACGTGGGGCAATTACAGTTCAGCTCCTACTGACAAAATTTAATTAATTCCCAACAATCAACCAATTTTATTTTATGAGACTCCACCATCTGTGTATTTTGCAAACTGCACTAGTTTTCTTCATAGGCCCTGGCATTAACTTCCTTTTTTCATTTTATTCTTGCCAAATTTGATGCAATTGGTAGAGCTCCAGTCACAGATCTTCAAAGGAAAGGGGCTAAGAATATTTTTTAAATACAGCTAGAGTTCACTGTCCAGATGTGTGCACCTTTGTTTTGAGTTAAGATATGTATTTAAGGAGAGCTGGGCTGGGAATGTGTGGGGATAAACTGCTTCACCTAACCATGTGCGTTAAGGAGCTTAATGGCTCTTTATTACTAACCACAGGGAAAGATATTGGCAATGCCCTTCAGTCTCAGAGAGCTTTGACACAATCAGGAGCAAGCAAAAGAATTTTGAATATCTCTCCACTGAAGGTTGTCTGAATTGTGTGGGAAGGTTTATGAACATAATATTTACAGCAGCTTTGCAAAGGAACTGAAATCCAGGCTTTTAAATTATGCTCACTATTTTCAATTTTAAGTCTTTTTTGTCTGTATCTACACATATAAGGTGAGGATTTCAGCATAAACCAAACTGCAAACATTGTATTGATTAGCAGAGAGATTCATGATCCTAAATCAGTGCACTTTGAAAATCCTGATATCACTCAGCTGCACCCTCAATGTTTGGAATACCTACACATACCGACAAAGTTTTTTTGCGCGCATGTATGTCTTCTGATGAATCAAAAACAATTAAGAGAGCAAAAACAGAGATGCAAGTTTAGAGGGTGTTTGATTAGTTTGTCTTTTGTGATTGCACTGCTGATCATTGAACTATATGATGGTTCAAGAGCTTAAGAACTTTGAATATTCCCTGAGTTTATTCCCATCTCACAGGGATCAGTTCCATATCAGTTCTGAAATTTGGGCATTTTTTCTTTCTAATTGCAGGATGAAGGGAAGTGCAGGCCCCTGGAAGTAACAAAGCTGGAAGGAGCAGAAATTGGTGTCGACACCAGTCTGGGTAAACCATTTGTTTTTAAATGTATACCTCAAGCTGGAAATAGGATTTTCTACTTCTGTGCAACTTCCAACCAAGAAATGAAGAGGTAAGTGATCTTTCATTTTGACAGCATCTGTTTTGTTATTCCAGTGTGGAGAGAAGGAGTTTGAATCTTTGGAGGGTGTTCACAAAACCTACCTTGATCCTTCGGGAAAAAAAATTCAAATCTATCAGCAGCTTAAGGGAAGATAGTGTTTCTAACTCTCAATTGCAGAAGCTTCAAAAATTATTTTTCAGTTTTATAGCTTTTTTTAAAAAAATAAAATCTTTAACATTCATGTTTTGTTACCCCACTGAATTCTTGATTTATCTTGAGAACAAAAACTTCACCCCTGTTCTCATGCCTTCTCTCTCACTGTTATATCAAATGGAAGTGTAAATTTTCCTGTGGATGTAAACTTGCTTATCCATCTCTCTTCTGCCCAACAAGGACAGTGCTAGTAATAAATACAATCCCATCTTCATCTCCTTTTCTGTTCTGTCATTCTGTCACTTTTTCATTTTAGTATTTTAAAATGCAAATGTGCCACAAAAGCATGTTAGTTCCGATAAGAGGCAATGTCTTTGGGTTTGGCACAGAGTTAGACTTTAAAAAATACTGGTTTGCATTTCCCAAAGACAACAGCTGACAAAACAAAGACACTAAAATCACCTGTAATATGAGCAACAGAGTAATAACTTCTGAAAAGTACTAAAATCTAATCTTATTTTCCTCTTTGTTTTACTGTGAATTGTCAAAAAAATAAAGCTGTGAAAAAGTTGACATTTTGGTGTTCACACAGCTATTTTTTTGTATCATCTCACTACTTAACATAACTCACCATTGTAATAGCAGAGTATTTTCCATTTCCAAATTTTATATCATCCATAGCACAACAGAATATAACTTTGCCAATATATAGCTTGCTTTATTCTTTAGTTTCCAGTTTCAGGGGTTTTTACGTTTCCCACAAATTCATTATCTGCATTGTGACAAAGACAAGAAGAGAGATCATTAACCTGACCTGTTGAACTATATTTTGAACTATATATTTTGATATATAGATTCTCTTGTCTGGAATATTGCCTTTATTTATTGCAATGTGTTACACAGCAAGCTTTGAGACGTATCTTTGAAAGTCAGCATTGTTTATTTAGATTTAATCAACTACTTTTCTGACTTAAAGCCTTGAATATGTCCTGAAAATTGTGCATTCCTTTAGATGCTGCATATGTCAGCAGGAATTAGAAGAGGCAGTGAAGCATGTTTGTTCTGCTCTATCAAATTAAGCTATTCTTACTTTTTGTCATATTTCAGGTGGCTGGAGGCTATGGATAAAGCAGTGCATCCCATCCATCAGGTAATAGTGTATTTAGGTGAGAAGTGTGTGTACAGCAGATAGTGAAGAAGACTGAGAGAGAATAGCTGTATTTGTACATGGTCAGGTGCAGACAGCAACGTGGAAGCTGCACACTTTCATTCTCTTGGGCTGTGAATCACTCCCAATCTAAGAGCCACATACAAAATTATGACACACCTTATATGCTTTGCTGCCATATGGTGGCATCAAAACGCTCCCTCTCCGAATACCAGCAGCTTTAAGCTGGTTTGGAAACATAACATGAAATCAGTGTAGCAGGCAGAAAGCAAGGGTAGAGATGACTCTCACAAGAATGTGTAGTACTGTTTGGGGTAAAAGGAAAGAAGGGCCATATCTTCCTAAGTACTCCTCACAATTCAGCCTTGATTGCAGGCAACCCACTTTTTCCAGCAGAATATTGGGTGGCGATGAGGCATGATTGCTGAGTTCTTATTTTTGTTATTTTCAGAGATAAAGAAAGATAAGTACAGTGATAAAAATTGACTTAGCCATCTCTTTACACTGTTATGCTCTCTGCTGGCCCCTGCGGCTGGGAAAAATACAGCCATAACTGATCTTGAGCTGGTACTGGGAGACCTTACTTAGCCCAGCATAATTCAGTATCAATAGTCTCTGGCTGACCCCTGAACTGGGAATAGAAAAGCTAATTTTAGTATTTCCAGACTTGGAACCATAGAGGTCAAAGACATTTTAGTCTGCCCTTTCCTGGCCCCATGAGTCCTATTCTTTTTCCTGCTATAGACGGGCCATCTTTATAAAAATATGCGGGTGATCTGTAAAATTTTTTAGGAGGTTTAGCTGCTGAGCCAACTTGTTTTTAATGGGAGGCTGAAATGAAGAGTAAGGTCTTCATGAAGAATGAAGAAAAGGTCTACCTTTTCTTTTTTGCAAATGAAACAAAATCATCAATTAAAAACTATGAAAATTGCAAGGTACAAACTAAAACCTGCATTAATGAGTGAAAAAAAAAAGTGGCATGGGTGATTCCTTCAGCACTATTAGTGATGGGTTTCAAAACAGTGAAAGGTGTTTCTTGTTGCTGTAATACCTTTTGCACTGAAGTAGAATTGATCAAACATATATTTCTTTTGGCTTTACCTTTCAGATGAGTTTATAAGTGCAAAACGAAACTTGTTTCCAAGTATATTCTTCCTGAGCATTTCTCAAAAGAATATGAAGGAATCCACACACTTGAAAACCAGCAAAAATAAATCAAACAATTGAAAGTGTGTACCCTAACCTAAAGAACCAATAAAACAGCCTGAGCCAAAAAGGATAATAAAGGCTCACATAGACAAAACATATCAAAAGAGTCCTTCTTTAGTGTAGCATACATAAATAACCTGTTGTATAAAATTTCCAGCACTAGACATACATTGAAGGATCATTCATGCATTCATCCATTAACAACACAGTAAATTGGCTCCTTTCTGTGCTACTGCATCTTACTTTTAACTGCTTTATCTTTTTAAAAATTTTTTTCTTTGAGCAACCAATACCCTTTTTTGAAATAAATGTTTGATTTAGTAAGTCACTTTCATTTCCTAACCTTCCTTCTAACCAGACCTTCCATTCAGTTGAGTAGAAAAAACTTGTATTTTCCTTCTTTTTTGTTTGCTATACTTTTTATGACTGACATTCTGCAATAGCTCCCGAGTTACAGTAGAGCTCACAACACAGTGATTTAGTAGACCATTATACTGACACCAGTGCCCTCTTAATGAACCTACAAGGATAACTGCTTTAAGAATACATCTGGTGTTACTGGAGTCCTCTTCTGCTCGTTGCAGCAATAGCTATACTGTGCCAGGAATCTTCTGTCATTGCCTTGGCAAGGATACTAAAGAAATATCATAAATAAATGCAAAAGAAAGCCCCTATGGAAACAAACAAGAAGATGTTGCTATAGCACCTATTGCCCCCATGGATTTCAAATGACAATGACACTGGTAGGTGGGGAATTCTAAATGTGTATTGCAGGTAGCAAAACACACTAGAAGATCTGAGATTCTAACACCTCTCAGATTTAAAGAAGAAATGCTTTAATCTCACATTATATAACTTGGTTTTGTAAAACAACAAATTATTTTTTCCTAATTTTCTTTTTGGATTATCTTACCATACAAATAGCCCATATGATGGCAATGTTTAATGGGTTGAGCTTTTTCTTTACATGTCAATGACAATAAGGTAATTTTTTTAATGGAAGAGACTCTGCTTTCTATACAGGGAAGGGAATGCACCTGCAAACATTTTGTGTGTGGTAGTGCTTCCATCCAAGTCTGAATGCAGTATCCAACTGACAGACACCATGACATTTTCTCTGAAACCCAGAGAGCAGATGGTGAATTTTGTCTTGCCAGATTATATACAGTAAGGACTACTGAAGTCAAGCAGTCAACAAGGCAATTTAAAAAAAAAAACTTCACACAGCTGTGAAGAAATCCTGTTTGTAGCTGCAAAACATGTACTGAAAAATAAAATAGATGCAGAAAAGACAAATTATTATTTTAAGAAGAGAGTAGACATTTGGATATTTGCCATCACATAAACATTTTTGTAGTTTCATTTTCAGCATTGAATTTCATTGTGACCCAACCCCAGTAGCAGCTCAGCCCCACACAACTGCCCACTCGCTAGCTTCCAGTGCGAGGGGTGAGAGAATCAGAAGACCAAATGGTTGAGATAAAGACATTTTAATAGGTAAAGCAGAGCCCACACTCAGAGGAAGAGCAAAACAAGGGATCATTCACCCCTTCCCATGGCTGGGTAGGTGTTCAGCCATCCCCAGGAGAGTGGGGCCCCATCACATGTAATGGGTACTTGGGAAGACAAACACCATCACTCCAAACTTTCCCCCATTTCCTTCTTCTTCCCCAAGCTTCATATGCTGAGTGTGTTGTATGGTCTGAGATATCCTCATGGTCAGGTAGGGTCACCTGTCCTGGCTGAGTTCCCTCCCAACTCCATGTGCATCCCCAGCCTCTTCAATGGTGGGGTGAAGGGCAGAAAGGCCTTTGCTCAGTTCAAGCCCTACTCAGCAATAACTAAAACATCCCTGTGTTGTCAACACTGTTTTCAGCACAAAACCCAAACACAGACCTGTACTAGCTACTGTGAAGAAAATTAACCCTATTCCAGCCAAAGCCAGCACAACTTTTCAAAAGATTTTCACAACGAAAGCTAATTTCTCAGCAGAAGACTAGAGCTTGTGTCTTTTAGTATCAGCATCCTTAGTTTTTTACCAGAACATTTCATTACATGCTTGTTTTGCAGAACCATGTGTGGGTAGATGTCACACTGCATAACACTACACTCCCACCACTGGCCATCAAGAACCCTGAGTGCCTGGGGCTTCTCCACCAGCTGGACAGGAGCAAAGATGTCTGGATTCAGCACTACTGCATTCTGAAGGATGGCTGTTTGTACTTTTATGCCACTCTCCGATCTACACCTGCCCAGGGTAGGGATGGCTGCTAGATTTTAATTGATTATTGAAGTAGAAATGTTTCACTGCAGTTTCCGAGAACTTTTACCATTAATGACAGCTTCTTATCAGGAAATTCATGCAGTTCCATGAAGGTGAATGAAGAACGACCAGACTCAGTCTCTGTTAATTCACTAGCCACCTCATTCCTGACCCTATAGTCTTTTTCCCTTTTCCTCCTATGGTCTGATTATTTTTTCTGAAAATTAGTTTTTCTGTGCACCAGGAGCAGGTATCAGAAACAAGATCCACCCTTCTAAAGCACTTTATGGTAGCTTGAGCCAGTCCCACTGATGGCAGTATTCTGAAAGCTGTCAAATCCTGCCTATTAGGAAGCATCCTCAGACACCATGAACTCAGACTGGTTTTCCTGAAACTGCCAGGTTTTCACACGGCCTTGTTAAAGCTATTCGACCCTCAATATGCAGAACTTTCCTACTGCAGAAGAGCCTGGTGGTCCAGGATGTGACCACAGTCATTTGCAGCTAAAGCTGCCATCTAGGAGCCCTCCCAACAGCAGGAGAGGGTGGCTGCCCACTCTCAAAGCAGCAACATGATGCTACTGGGGTCAGTTGCAAGCAGAGCTCACTTCACACACAGGGAGGGGATGGGTGAGGACCTGCAAGTGCTTTCTCCCTGCGCTATGGAAGCTGGCAGTCAGAATAAACAGAAAGGAAATACTTTTCTTTTTGCTTGCTAGCTAGTCTTTGGATCAAAAGAGAAAAACTTTTCTTAGGGCTTATGCTCTTATGATCAGGCAAAAGGTGCTCCACTTTATATCATTTGCATAACACACTTCATTGCCAAAGGCCATACTTACGAAATGACCAGGGATTTCCTTTGTATATGAAACCAAAGCTAAGGTTTGCCCAGAGAAAAGCAATGAATTAACAGAAAGGCAGAAATTAGGTTTTATGCATTTATGACCCTGAAGCCTATGCTCCTACTCCTAAATATTTTCTTTTCGTGTTTAAATATCCTACTACATAAAAATTCTTCCGTATGGTAGTGGTTTTTCCTTGTTATTGCATTTTTTTTTCATTTTACCACAAATCCTCATTCCCTCATATCATTCTCAATGCTAGAACATTAATTTGGTGCTGTTGTGCCTAAATGTGAGGACCCCCCCAAAAATACAGACCCTGCTCTGCAGATCTTTCTGACTATTCATCATGTATGTGTAAAGTGAACTTACACTTTAAGTTGCACTGACGTAAAGTCTGGAGGAAAAAAATAAATAAAAAGAACAAAACAAAAACCAACTACAATAAAAATGTCCAGAAGATCAAATTCTGTCTAATGCCTCTCCTTCACAGCTGGCTAGTGTGGCCTGCAATGACATTTCAGTTACTAATGGCAGCAGGAGTAACCAAACCTGGTTTTAGGAATTTTTTTTCATGTTGAAATTCATATCCCTTTAGTTTTTAAAGGAAAGAAAAAGAAAATATCAGCGACAAGAGCCCCCCTTCCAAAGAAATTTACAATGGCTTGAGGCAGCCTTATTAAAGGCAGTCAAAAGCTAAGAAAAATATTTTACTATGTCTTATTTAATGACAAGCTAAATAAATCTCTGTTGCTTATCATTTGATAGACAGGAAGCCTGTTTTACACTGTTTTGAAATTAATTTTCATGAGAGAAAAAGAAACTGAACTTTCATATTTTTAAATGTAAATTCTGTAAAACTGTGAATATACCAATCTGAAAATCCAATTTGCCAGATTCGTTGGTATGCTTGTAATTTGCAGTAATTCTATAAATAGTATCTGCAATGTACATGATGCATGCTATTTTATTCTGTCCAGGTGGCCTTTACCTGCAAGGCTATACTGTGAGTGAACAGTCCCTGGGCTCCAAGAGATCTGTAATTGAACTCAAACCTCCATCTGAAGAATTTAAAACTTTTTACTTATGTGCAGAGAATGTAAATGAAAACAAAAGGTAAAACAAATCTTTTTTGTTTGTCTTTTTTTTTCCAGTTTATTTACCAGACTTTAGGAGAGAGGAACTCTGTAGCTTGGGAAGATCTAGTGACAACTCTGCAGTCTGTTTTCACTTTTCCCCCTAGATTTCCCTTAAGCAGTATCCATAGTCAAACTGCAGTAAAACATATACTGGACCCTGTGAGTCATCAGTTCTGTTCTTGTCAATGCTGGAACAACTGCAAGGCTGGCTTGCAGAGGTTTGGAAATAAACCTGGATAAGGTGCCTTTCACAATTATGTGTGGGTCATTATACTGAACACAAAAGCTATGTCACCTCTCATTAATGAGAATGGAGTGTATATCCTCCTCATTCCCAAGAATTATTTACTTCTATCAGTGACCATTAGAATTTAATTAATTTAAGCAAATTGGCCAATAAAAACACATTCTGAAGGTAAATTCCCTCACCATAACCCAGTCGAATTCCACATCTGTCAGTGGGAGTTTTTACCTAAAGCATACTAATTACACTACCTGGGTTTTAATTTAATGAGCAAAAATACAAAGTTTTTCAGTATGTTGGAAAATTTGTTTTAAGCAATATTGTTTTTGTAGACAACTCCACCTTTTGCATCTCTCCAATCCACTGATTATCAGCACACATGGTAACAGAGTTGAACAAACCCCACTTACTTAAGTCGTGTTTCAAAGGACAGAGAAATGTATACATAACACTTGATCAGGGACAATTGTTGGTCTTTCATTTCTTCTAGGTGGATTACAGCTTTGAAAACTTCAATTAATAAATGGTTACCCCTACATCAGGCAATCCAAGATTTCATGAACAGACCACTGGAGGAGACAAGGATGTGAGAAGAAAGCTCAGTTTTTTCCATTTCTGTTTTGCATTTAAAATCCATGCTGTATCGTGTGAGTCATCTCAAGAGATGCTCTAGCAGCAGCTAATCTTTAGCATTGCTACACATTCACAACTTTTGTAAGCATTAGTAAATAAATGCAAAGCAATGTTGCCTTCTTTGTCACTGTATTTTGTGTTTCTACTTCAACTCAGACCACACATAGAGTCTACTTTACAGCTGTGACCTGACATATATTTCACATACATTTCATACGTGCTTCTGGGGGTTTTTTGTGGGTTTATTGGGGTTTTTGGGTTTTGGGGGATTTTTTGCGAATGCACTCTTTGCAAAGTGTTCTGCTTTTTCATCCAAATGGTTCATATATGGGTTTGCCTGTAAGTTTCTAGGTGTGGTGGTGCATAAGGTTGGGACAAGCTTAAGGGTTAGCAGTTACATACTATTACATGGAATAAATCTTTACATTTTGGATGTGCTATTGTACATTCTATCTTAAGTTTTAATTTTATGCTGATTTTGATTTTGTCATCTGCCATCATACCACAGCACATTTGTGAAGAGAAATCAATACAAAAATCAAAGGATGCTGTTTCCTCCAAAGTTAGCAGTAAGAGACAGCAGCATAAAACTTTATCAGGGATATCAGGATTAGACATCTGTGGTTATTAACGCTGGTCATATACACAGTATTTCACAAAATTGTCTAACATTTAAATAGCTCATCCTATGAATAAATCTGGATATTTGGTTTCCAAGCTTCTCAAAACAGTATTTCAAGTAAAATTACAAGGTTTAGTTCAAAGATGCACCCAATACAAACAAAAAAAAATTGCCAGTCTGTGAGATTTTAATTACAAAGGCTGTGATACTTGCTTTTCTTATGATCTTTAGACCTTGAGATTGTTTGAACACACCAGAAACTCATCTACTCACTTGCTGTTGCCATTAGCCTGGAAAACATCAGTTGCAATGCAGAAAAAAGTTAAAAAAGCAAGTGGTGGTCCCCCAGCCACCAAAAATGTATTTTTTAGGAGACAGATTCATTAGCTTTTCATGCTTGAAGCAATAGTACTTCAAAGAATCCTGCTAAACTGTTCAAATTATTTGCTACAGTGACTTGAGTGATCAATTTCAAAAATAAGAATGGTTCATTAAACATGTAAGCAATTTTTTGAAAACAGGCACCCACCTAACCATATGTTACTATGTTTGCTTTGTATAAATCTGTGCACTGAGGTTAAATGCACAACTGTATTTGAAAAAAAACAGTCATTACAGCCATATTCTACATTGTACAGTATTTTAAATTTTTTGTGTTCAGAAATGAAATTTATATTTCTGCTACAACTCCGAGAATAAATAATGAAATAGCTATGAATTACATCCTTTTCTTACTCTTTTTCACAATGAAGAAAATAACACTTTCCGGTCAAGTACAAAAGCTGTTTACATGAGACTAATAGCTCTTCCTGAGGAATAGTTATCCAGTTCAGAGTGACAGTTCAGAGCTAGGAAGCAGAAAAGCGAACAAACAAACAACGATAAATAAAACAAATGCAAACAAAATTAAACAAAACGAATGTTTTTTCTGCTAGAAACAGTAGTGAGTCCTGTGAAGGGCAATGTAACTGTACAAGGGTCTGGAGTACAAATCCTCTAAGGAGCGTCTGAAGGAGCTGGGGATGTTTAGCCTGGAGAAAAGTAGGCTCAGGGGGGCCTTAATGATTCTATGATTCAAAAATTCTGAGGTGTAGTAAACTTAGGATTTCTCAGATGACTGTAAACTTTGAAAAATTATGAAAAATGTAAATTCTTTAAAGAAAAACAAAACTATCAAGCTTTGGAATGGTCTATTGCTATTTTCCCGGGAAGTAGTTACATACTCCAAGGAGGTGGGCTGCCATCCAGTCCTTCTTGTACCACTTTGTCTCCTTTTTTTGGTGGAAGAATTGAAAGCATTCTGAAGAATATACTGAGATTTTTCTCAACATGTATCATTAACATGAAAATTGTCACCAGGGAAATTTGCAAATTTTCAAGCCTAGTTACCATAGCTGATTTTACTGTGATTTTCACCAGGTATTCACACCACTTTTTGGACAATATTTCTAGCATGAATTATAGCTCACTTAGCTTGGCTTACATATGACTACAGGACAAATGTTAGTCATAGTCATCATGTCAGCCAAGCATTTAAAAAAAAAACTGAAGTGGGAGGTTAGTTCTACATCTTTTCCATAACACAACCAGATGGTATTTATTATAATGAAACACTAATGCATGTATCTCTTGTTGCTAGTTAATAGCCCTCACCAAGAATGTCTCTTTAAGGTAGGAAAAAGAGTAGCAAAAGAGTACCCAGATTGCTCACTTTACCCTTCATGAGCCTGAACATTTAATCCGAATACATTTCATAACAGAGGATATGTTATTACCATGTTCCAAGTGCAAAGAGAAATGATGAAGTTATGGGTAAGTTGAAGAAAGGAAAAAAACCCCTGGATCTCTTAGGCAGGGAAAGGCTAAGGGATTGGATGAGCTGATTTGATGGAGAAATTTCAGCTGTTCGATAGCAAAAAAGACCCTTCCACTTATCCAAGGGCAAACATGGCACCTATAACCATAACCAGAACTAAAGTTACTGAGGTTGCACTAAGGTTAAATAAATATTCATAGTCAATGTTATACATGCACATGTACACAGACACTCTGGAAGGATTGTACTGCTGTCACTGCCTTTACTTTTAACCTTATCCAGGTCATCCTAGATCCTGTAGCATTGCACTGTTGTTTACTGTCTAGAAGCTCAGACATGATTTTCTCTGGAGATAACTGCCTAGAAAGAGCCTTTTGACAGAATAGAAACTCTCTATCAAGAAACCCTTAAGGGAACAGTTTAAAGATCTCCATACTGCTGAGGATAAAAATTTAGCGTACAAAACCAGACCTCTCCTAATTAAAAGCTTGAATTTTTTTTTTGTTTTCAGGTTTTTTTTTCCTCATTTATTTGCTTAGAATGCCAAACTGGCATTCTTACAAAAACATTGAACCCTAGAAATTTTGATTCAGAGAGGGGCAGCTGGGTAGGCGGAAGTGCTTAAGGGAAATGTCTCTTTTCTTACCCATTTGCAGCTTCAGTCTAGTTGCTGTATCAGTGGAAGAGCAAAGACTCAGCAGAAATATCTTTGCATATCCACAGCATGCAGCTGCTTGATCTTAAAATCTGCAAGTGGCACTGCGATGAAAAACAAAGTTCTTGCATAGTAGGAGGTAAAATAAGGGGGGGCACTGGGGTTGGTCACTGAAGGAGTATTAAATGGTGACATGTGATGCACTGCAGTTAATCAAGATCACACAAAAAGAAGTTCTAAAGCATTTCCCATAAGGAATGATCTGCTGGAGGTGTTGCAGCATTTTCATATATGTCTATGCTCACCTCAACAATAAAAGGTGTCCTAAAACATTAAAGGGGTTCTCAAACTACATTACAGGCTAACAAGAGGAGCAATTTCTTTCCCAAACTGATTTATTGATGCTGTTCATAGCCAACAGAATTTTGATAATTCAATCGTTTATTTAAGATTTTAATGATTGCAAAAGTCTTACACGCTAAGGAAGTGTAGAGTGGGACAACACAGTGTGATTTTACTTACTAGCTGTGAAACAATCTCATGCCTCCAGGGTTTTTTTTTCTCAGATTCACTATTCACAATATGGTCATACAGTTTCCAATGCCATAATATTCATCAAAATCACACCTTTTTTTCTATACTGCCCTCTGGGACAGGTTTTTTTGTTGTTGCTTTAATTGTGCAAAGAGACACACTACTTTTGCTGATTCTTTCCCCTCCACATAACCTTTCTTCCTATTACTTTTTCTCCTGCAAGGGAAAACTAGAAAGCATTAAGCACTAAATCACACTGTAAAATTATTTATTCCTAAACGAATAAAGCACTTCTGTGGGACTTTTTTTTGCAGAAATTCTAAGCAGCAGCCTCTAACATTCTTCTCTTAAGTATTTAGGGGAAGGATTCACTTCAGAGGTGAAAAAGCCTTCAAGTCAAATATAGTGCCTATACTATCTATGCCAGAGAGCAAGTAGTTCAAGCGAATGCTTGTGTGTTACTAATGTAAATGCATTGAGACTGTAAGACAGGAACAAATAACCTCATGCAGCAAAAGCAGCTAAACTCAGCTACACACTAAAACTAAAATTCCTGATGGTATACACAGTGAACAGTTCCAGAGAAGCGGTCTCAAAGGGATTATACACTGTCTGAACACATACTGTGTACACAGAACCTCACACTCAGGTTTGAGAGTTAAACTGCAACGCAGGCTTTATAACCATTAAAGCAAACAACAGTCTGTCAGCTTCAAAGAGCACAAAGGATTTGCTAGTGGTTATGCAAAGAAGCAAAGGTATCTTTCAGATGCAGTAAGATGTCTTTCAGCAAGTGAGCTTCAAGTTTTCAGTCTTCTAACAACAGCGTCTCCACCACCTCGGTGTCTCAGTAAGGGAACAACAAACAGCTCTGGCTCTGTGAGCAGTAAGAGCAAGCAAGATAGTGTGAGGAGGAAGCAATTATTTGTGGACTTCATCTATCAACTTCATTAGAGCCAGGTTCAGACCAGTACATTCCTCCCCGATCTCTTTTTAATCAAACAGCTGCTGGTGACATTGAAAGGAGTGCTGCAAATATGTGTTTTGCAGCTGCTACGTTGTCCGGCTGATGGAACTGTCAGAACTGAAAGCATGAAGTAAGAACTGGAGTTTTTGCAGCTTTCTACCCTTGATACCAAGGGTAAAAAAGGCACTGTGACACTGCTACGGCCTTCAGTAATGCACAACAGATTCACAAACCCAGATTAATGTCTTTTCTGTACCTCCTGTTGCCCCAGCACATAAGACCCAATAGAAAAGGGAGAGGAAAGATACCCAAACAAACTGAGGAACAAACTGAGTCTACGGGCAAAGCAAATAAACCAGAACAGCTCCTTGAAGAAAATGATTTTAAGGGTTTCAGTGATGATTAAGATTTGACAGATATAGGCAGCTATCCAGCCAAAAGGACTGCAAAAGAGCATCAGGAGCAGAAACAGACCAGGGAAGAGAAGAAAAACAGTAGTAAATGGGGCATTTTTGGAGTACAGCAAAACGTAGCACTAGAAAAGTATGATGCCAGTGAAGCCATACAAGAAGGTGGTGGTGTAGGCTAAACTACAGTGTCGCAGTCCTTCAGCAAAGCTGCTACTTCATGTGGACTGAGGGAGTGAGGCTGGCAGAAATGCAAAGTAAGCAAATAACATTATTACTCATTATAACTGTATGCACACCACAGACATCTTTAAATGTGTCAGCAGCAATGGGGAGAGGAATATTGTGTTTTGACAGACTCTCCTTGCTTGAGGCAAACTGTCACGTTTGTGTAATAGCGGGTACCACTAAAACCTGAAAAACTGGTAACCTAGAAAGTCTCTTCAAACCTTCCTCTGTACAGCAAGTCTGGGAAAATAGCCATTAAAACTGTAACCTATTTAACCTGAATAGGTTAGCTTACTTAAATAATGCCTTGGTCAACAAATATTTGAATTCTTCTTTCATCTTCCATATGACCTTGGAGTGTCAGTGTGAATACATGAAGATGACGCCAGGTTGCATGCTACAGAACAAACTATTTGTTGCAGAAAGCTGTTGTCAACAAGCCTGGTAAAAGCATCTGACCTGCTCTGCAGAGCAGCATTATTCCCAGTCATTTATATCTTTAAGTCATGTCTGTGTACACTCAATGTGTTTGCCCACAGCAATCATCAACAAACACTTAACCCGTGATACCTCAGATCTACAGATTATCTGTGGTGCTACCTCAATGCCCTGAGGTCTCTCTCACAACAGAGTTTGTACTGTGGTTTTTGTGGTGCCTGTCTTTTTCTCCTGGGGAGTTAAACACAAGATTAACCCCCTTTAAAGAAGTAAACAGAAAGAGGAGTGAAAAAGGTTTCTACGTCTGTCATTTGACCAGAAAGCTTTTCTTGCCCTGTCTAAAATTTTATACCAAATGCATTTCACCAAAGAGTCAATGCAGTTGCTGTACCTATTCAGCTATTTATATACCTTTATAGGTATTTGTGTAGGTAGATACCTTCCTTAAAAGTGGCAGAAAACAGTAGATCTGAACTTCACCTTCAAGACGAAACCAAATTAGTGAACTTCAAGAAAGCCATGCTATGCGCTCTGGTGACAGGCAACGTGTTACTTTCCATCTTGCAACCAGAAAAACTAGACTGCAATCAGGGAACACTCCTTAGTCAGCCTTCTGCAAAAGAAATAATCTCTAAAATCCCAAATGTCAAAGCACAGACACTTTGTTGGTGTCCTGCAGGAGAAATGTCAGAGTCAGGAGAAGGTAAAAGTGAAACTAGGCCAAAAGCACCTATCCTTTTTGTGCAGTTCAAGATGCACACAGCATTTACTAGCTACTAAATATTTTTGAGATTCATGATCCATACATCTGACCTCATACTACAGGGCTACGATGTTCTTGTCCACTTTCCAGAGGAAAGCTTGAGTGCAGACTTCACTTACCTTTCTGGCAGCCACATAAGTAATTATGGGAAACATGGAAAAAAAAAATCTGTAATCATAATCCAAACATGCGTGGCAATGAGCCTCTTCCACAGTGTATTGGAATCAGGCCTCTGTTACATGTCCTTTTCAAATGTCACCCTGCTTACCTGCAAATGTGATGAGTTCTGCCCAGCTTAGCTGGTGTCTCACTTTAGATTTGGATTTGTAGCCAATTGTATAGATATGAGACACTGGAGGTTTTCCCCTGTCAATATTGTGATAGCAAATCTAAAATTTCCTT
This sequence comes from Falcunculus frontatus, assembly GCA_013398115.1. NCBI lineage: Eukaryota > Metazoa > Chordata > Aves > Passeriformes > Falcunculus > Falcunculus frontatus. The sequence continues at coordinate 81,517 of VZRV01007883.1, read as the reverse complement.
TCCACTGAAGCAAGGGGTAACATAACCTAGTTCACGGCAGTATATCTTGTACACCTGGCCCAGAAATATATAATAGATTTTTTGGTCTTCAAATCAGACACAATATATACTTTAATTGACATACTTTTAATACATTGTGGTTGAAAGTTTCAGACAGTATTTCCTTTACAACTTTGCTTTAGCTGCAAGGCACACATAATTTAAATGAGTTTATCTTAATTATTTTTTTTTAATGCATGAGGCAAGCAGCATATACAAAAAAAAAATTGAGACTGGGAAACACTAAACACCTCCTGTTTCAAAAAAGATCTTCAATTTACATATCCCCTTATCACACCAGAACATATTTGTACAACAGCATCATCAGCAATAACAGCAGAGGTTTGGAAGGAGTAGTGTTTGTTTATTAACAGCTCTTGGAGAATCACAGGAGAACAATACATAACAGATTGTTTTTCTTCTGGAATATACTGGAATATACTGGAATATACTGGAATATACTGGAATATACTGGAATATACTGAGCTGACCAGTACTTTTCTCATATTCATGTTCTTGCCAAATAAGCAATGACTATTTTAAAGATATCTGTGGCAAACACTTAAAGTCAGGTTTACAGGAGTGCTGAATATCCACCTCAGCAGGAATCAACAGAACTTTCAGGCATTTGCCCTCTCTAACAAGCAGATTTATAAACTTCAGTAATTTTCTCATAGTACTACTGTAACAAGATAAAATAGGTCACAATTTCTACCTACATTGTCAGTGACCTTATATTATTGTGTGGTTTTTTCTGTCTTGGCAGGATATATTTTTTTACAAAGAAGCTGAATGTGCTGCAGTTAATATAAAGAACATAAATGCATGGAGTATGTGTGTGTGTATATATATATACACACACACACACACACACATATATATATATATGTTTTAATATATACACAAAATAATGAAAAAGGACCATAAATATTAGCAACCCTGCTGGAGTATAAATATGCCTCATGAAAAGCTTAATAATCATATATCCAAAGCTTTATTTATTCTCAGGAAACATAGGAAACTGAAATAAATTAAACACAGATCCTGACCAAAGCTAAACTAACAGTATTCAGAATACATTGCTTACCCTTGTAGATATAAATTCTGAATAGTGACTTGAGATATGCTACTATTAGTACAGCCTGTTTGACAGACCACGCACGACTGTGAAATGTTGCTCTGTCAGGAGAGATAGCAGTAAAAATGTCATGAACAAACATATCCATGCCCGAGGGATCAGAGATACTAAAATGCAATGTGAGTTTCTCATTGCAGTGGATGGATATCAGCTACTTGTGCAGACAATAAGGAGCAGCATTGAAGCCAAGCCTCTGAAGAAGGAACAAGATGTTAAATCCATTACTTAATATTTCTTTTGTTTTTGGCCAACAGAGAAAAGATTTCAGTTCCGAAGACCGCAATTACACACCTAGTAGCCCTGACATTTACCTACCACTCAGGTACTATGAGACCAGAGTTATGTAATGCAGGTTTCATAAAGCCTTCCATTCATCTCTGCAGAGATTTTATTTCATCCTTCTTTTTCTGTTTGTTGTTACAACTGAAGGAGACATACAAGACCATATGTTTGCACAAAATCTATCTTATTAATTGCACGAATAGCTGTAGGCAGAATAGATTAGCACAAACTGATTTGATAAGAATTAAATCCAGGGGTGATGGGATTATGTTCTGAGGAAATCAGTGTTTCATATGGATATATCCTTGGGCTTTGTAGCTATTATTTTGGGAATGCATTTAAAATAGATCATTCACAATGTATCCACGTTTAACTCTCAAGTACTTCACGAAAACATTCCACTCAGAAGTCTGGACAGGTTGGAATTGTCCTTCCCAGGAAGGCTACTGCCATGTATTACACCCAGATAGAGACTGAACTTTGCCAAATCCTTCTCCGCTGCTATCTCTTCTGAGATCCAAGTGATGTTAATTTGAACCAATAAAAAGATGGTACAAATATCTGTGGGCTCCATACTCTTCAAGTCTCATACAGATTTATCCCGGTCATTTCAACTGTGTCTAAAGGGGTTTAAGTACATTCCTGTAACAACAGGAAAAGAAAAATTATGTAAGTCCAAAGTAAACATATTTATTTGATTATTTTTGCTGATCAGTATTTTTTATCTAATTTTAATGTACATAACAGAAAGAACACAGGAAACAGTAATAATCTGAACACAGAAAGGTATATGGCATGACCACAGATCAGTTTATTAACAGACTAGTGAAAAGAATCCTAATGTATAGGATTTTTCACAGCGGACCTGCTAGAAGATTTTTCAACCAAACTTCTAAATTCCCACTGTTGCGGTGGCCCAGCCCACCTCTGGGCTGAAGATAAACGAGGGCATCTGGTGGGTTGATTTCCCTGCCCACAATTAGTGGGTTTGAGGGCGGACTTGAAGGAGGTACCACGGGTGGTACCAAGATCTAAGGACACAGCTCCCTGGATGTCAGTCCAAAGCACCATTCCTCCCCCAGTCTGGAAGCTTCTGTTAGATTTGGTTGCCCATTGGGCCTTATGTTCATGTTTATTAATTTTCCTTGTTACATATGCAATTAAGTTCTGGAAAGTTCGTCGCTGTTATGATCTCCATTGGTTAGTTTAAATGAGTTCCTCCCCTTGATCCCTCTGGTTGGTTGCTTTTCCCGATGTATTCCTTCCCTATTGGTTTGTCCCTTGTACCGCCCATTCTCCTCCCTCTGTTTAAAACCCCATGTAACCCACTCCCTGTGCTGTTTGTCGTGTGTGTCCTGTGCATGTATTTTTTTCCCGGCCCCCTGCTGGGGAATAAAGACTTGGTTACAGCTGCATGGAGTCCCTTCCTCCTCCTTCTCCTCCTCTTGCAACAGTACCATCAGGCTGCTGCCAGCCCTTCCCTGAGGCTTTGAGCAGGCTGCTCTCTGCTGAGAGCCTGTCACTCAGCTGTTAAGCTGTGAGCTGTCCTCCTGCCAGGACACTCAGGCAAGCCACCTGCCTGGCCAGCCGGGCGGTCAGGTGGTCACCGTGGCATCCAGCGTTTGTTAATTTAACCTTAAAAGAACTTCAAAAATTCATTGGCGTTTCAGTTGTTTTGATTCAAAAGTGAAATTGAAAAAACGCCTTAGATTTTTATTTTTCAGTTTTGAAGTCCATTATTTAATTTATAAAATATTTAAGCGTTATTAAAAACATTTAAGCAAAATTATTGAAGGTTAACATTTAATTCAAGCAAGATTTTATTTTTGTCTGGGCTGTGAATGGTGAATAAAGAGCAGCCCTCTAATTGGATGCTACAGGAAGCAATTTATATCCAGAGTACTTAGTACTCTATGAATGTCACACTCAGCTTTTTGTTCAAAATCTGAGAATATGCCCTTAAGATTATATTTCAACTCTCCATCTCATTAGCTGCTCCATTGGACTTTGATTTAAATCAGATAAGAAAACCTCTGTTCTTAGAATCCTAATGGAAGCAGACAATCCCTACCTAAATATTTACAGGCATTAAGGAGTGCCTATTACAAAGCTTTGTGTTGGTTTCACACCTTACCCCAAATCATAGTAAATGTCCAAGATATTTTGATACGACCACGTAAAATTTCTGAAGATACGATTTTAAGCAATTCCTGGCTTTCCACCTAAAGCCACTGCATGTCTGAACCTAGCTATTCGGATGGCATTCATTATTATTTACCTTGCTGTGGTTCTGCCTGCAGCCCACACCCACGTCTCACTTGTCCAGCAGTGATGCGAACAAGGGACCAGTGTTCTCTGTGCCCATCTCAAACTCAGGTTCACTGAGTATCTCCATAAGACCTTTGTTTTTCCCTTTCTTCCCTCTCCCATATTTTCCGTAAATTCTTCAAACACTTCCTTCTGTTTTTACAAATCTTCTGCAGTTGCCAAATGGTGAGCCCCCTGCCATGGCTCAAAGTTGGGACTCAGCTTGCTCTGTTGTCCAGCTTTCAAAAACTACTGCCCTCCACTTGATACTCATTCACCTGCCATGAACCCTGTAATTTTCCTCCTGTTAGGCATTAGTCACTTCTGCCCTCCTCGCCTTCCTAACAGTCCCTTATGTTGTTCACATGTATGTTCTCGATGTGCTTGTGTTATATACTTGGTTCCATCCCAAAAGTGCCATTTTCTCCCACACCTCCCCTCTCACTGTGCCATTGTTTTAGCTCCTGCCTGAGTGAGGGCTCCCTGGTGCCAGCAAAACACACTTCCTTCCCTCTGGCAGATTCCCCACTCCCTATTTTACACTTTTTTTTCCTATCTGGAGGAAATCAAAACCCGAGGTGGTGCCATTTTTCCAGCACACTATCAACACTCCCCTGCACAACAGAGAACAACTGGAATGGAGCACGTGGGCTGACCAGGTACAGTGCAACACCTGTTCCATTTTCTGATTCCTGCCGAAATCTGCAGGCTCATCCAGTCTCCTGCCATGTGGCACAGTCACAAACAGCCAGAAGACATTAGGCTGGGCTGTGCTGTAGGTCCTCAACTTTTAACCACAAACTAGAATGTGGCAGCTGATATTTCATGCATTAGCAGATAGTAGGGGGACTAATTCAAAGATCGTCATTGAATAATAATAAGGTGCTTTCTTTTTAAGACAGGAGGCCCACAGCAAACCAATTTTTCAATGTGACCTTTTTCCTGGTTACCAAAACCAACTACATGCTGATCAAAAAACCCCCCAACTTTCAGACTTAATCCTGAGGTGTTTATTACCTAGGAAAGATGAAATTATTAGTTATTTAGCAGGAAATGCAAGTTATAATTATACAGAGAATTCTAGCTTTGGAGACATAATTGGCCTAAACACAATGGTGATATTTAGGCTGGAATAAAGACTAAATTGAAGCAGCCAAATTAGTAGTGGTCTTGCAGATGATTAGTTGTGAAAGAAGGATTAAGTTTGCGTATGCCATTTTGTGCAATGTACTCATAAAGGCACTATAACACTGTGAGCAGATAATTACACAACAGTCTTAAATAATAATTGATCAGGGAAATAATCTAAAAACTCTGTGTGATATTGGAGAGTGTCATGTATTATAAGATGAAATGATTGCTTTTGGCAATTTTGATTTTAACTCTGTTCTTACCATATGAGAATTTAAATTCCGTTTGTGCATATAAATTCTGCTTGTTTAAAAAAAGAAAAAGATAATGCTGCAACTGAGATGAGAAGCCATTATTGTTTAAAAAATAAATAAATAAATTTCTCATTTTTGATATGCAGCCCAAAATAACTTAGGCACCACTACAGAAACAACTTTTCTTCACATCTTATCAATCAAAATAAAATTTATCTTGCTTGTATGTTTCTCAAATGCTCCTACTTTCTAGATTGAACAGGTGAAAGAGAAGGTTGAGTATTCACCTGTGATAGTGAGATGTCACGATAGTTGACTTCCTACTGCCCAACCAGGCCATGGCATTTTGGTTCCCCATCCATCCCTCCATTGTTTTGAGAAAAGGAAAACATTTGTATCAGGAACTGATACTATTCACTACACCGTATTCAGTTCCCAGAAAAAACGCTTCACCTCATGTCTAACAATTCCTTCGCCTTTCATTGCTCCCAAGTCCTGACTGAATTTTCCCTGTATTTTAGATATTCCAAAGCAAAGTGATTTTAAACTGTCTCGTCTTAACTGAAGGAACGTTTAAAGGAAAGAGAGGAATAACAGCTTTCTGTCATGAGATTCCTGCTGGGGTAGCACAGGCAGAAACCACTACCATTATAAATAACCAACTTCATCTGCCTTGAGCTGGATTTCAAAGCAGCTACAAATGCTAGGGGCATGGAGCTGTTCAGCTGTGCACACCCACGGAGAAACCATGCACCTAAAACAGCACCAGCATGGCTTCACACTGTGCAGCACCTCCAGAGGGTGTGTTTAGACTCTGAAAGTGAAGATGGAAAGCATGAGACTGGAATATTTGAACTCATTTCCTGAGAGGGCCTGAAAACTGCTACTCTGTAAAAATATGTTTCAGTTTCTGCTCTCAAATGCAGTCAAGAAAACCTCCAAACAATGACAGAAATGCTGATCTTTTACTGTCCTTGTTTCTTGCAGTTTAAAAAATGCTTCTTAGAAATCTTGATGTTCATTAGCTGTACATGTGAAAACACAGGCCAGCCACAGAACACTCATATTTGTTCTTTAAAAATTAATCTACCTTACAGACTCATTCCCAGTTAGCATCCTTACAAAATCATGGTGTTTATTTTGATGAGGCAAATGACAGCCTGTATCAGTTTATTTCATTCTATTTAAGTGATGAAAGAAAACCATTATACTAATTGCTATTCTATCGGTTTTAGCTGGCCTTATAATCTCTTCTGTGGAAAAAGAGGCAACTCTTAGTGAGAAGTTGAAAAGAAAACAAGTTTATGAAATAAAAAGGTAATTAGCAAAAAAAAGTTTTCCAGGTCCACAGCGATTAGAGAGTCTTTAAGCCAAAGCGGCTAAAAAGCCCAAAACAAAGACCCCCTCGATGCTGGGTCTCGCTTAAGGTAGTGAATAAGAGGGAGCAGAGAGTAACTGATTTGCTAAGAAGCTCTTGGTTAAAGAAAACAAAGCATATAGCCTGCTCAACATTTATTGCACCTACTGTTGATAAGGGGAAGGAATCTTAACCAAAGATCCTGTTTTTAAACCTGAAACAAACCCAAACCAGCCTTGGAGTTTGGACTTAAGCCGGAGACATAAAGAGCATGCGCAGGGAAGCAAGGTGAAAAGGTCAGAGTGACGAAGACTCCTTACTTCATCTGATGAAGACTCTTACTTCATCCCCGAGACCCCTGCCCACGACCACCAGGCGACACTGCGCAAGCGCAACACGGATGTGAATGACTCTTAAGCTCATTTTAATACGAAGCGAGGCTAGGCAGGGCTAGGTAATGAATATGCATAGGTGTACTGAGAAACTTAATGAATATGGAACTTGTACCCCATAAATGCCAAGCTCAAAGCAGCTGTGGGCACGCATGACCTTGGAGGAAATATTCCCCGTCCCAGCACTGGAATAAACATACCTACTTTACTACTTATTTCAGTAGTGGAGTCTTCTCTGTGTATCAGTAGCCTTAAGCAAAATCAAGATGATAAGCAGGCCTATAATCCCAGCACTGGGCTCTGCAGGAGTGTTGCTGAGGTAACAGTCCGGCCAGCACCAAGCAGACTAGGGGCAAGCTCAGGGTAGGCAAAGGAGCAAATTTCAGTCTGTGCTTCGAGTTTTATCACCTCCTTGCTCCTCCCCTCTCCGCCCATCCTTTCCCATTGTCCTGCCTCTTAGGCGAGAGATGGTTGGTAGAGTCTGGGGATGAGGTAAAGTCTTTCCTCCAATGGCTCCTTGGTTTCTAGGGTGCAGTCTTTCGGGTGATGTCATTCAGGATTTTGGAGGGAAAACTCCCGCATTGAAATTCATGGTTTTCATGGAGCTTGGTGACAGGCTAATGGCTAGTGTCTAAAAATAGTCTCTTAGCCCTGGGTGAGGGGTTTTTCTCCCTGGAACACAGCTGAACTTGGAGATTTGTTCAGGGGACATTATAAGATTTCTCAATAAACGTAGACCCGGAAACAACACTCAATATTCACACATTAATAAACATAGACCACAAACTCTCATTAACTTTAAAAACTAATTAGCAACTTAATTAACCACCAACATTATTAATATTTTAACTTGATCACTTGTCACTTCACACATGTGAAAGCCAACCTTCTGATTTCATGTTTGACATTTTCGTAAGTCACAGACTCTTGTACCACTCCACTACATGCTGTTCTTCAATATTTGCTACAATTTGGTACCAGGTACTTATTATACAGTACTGTTCTATATTACCATAGCTCTTGGAAGACATAAAAATGTATCAGAAATATGCTGTTCATTTTAGTAATTCTTAAACTAAGCTAAACATACCTTGGCCCTATAATCTTTCTTCACAAGATAATAGTTCAACAATTCAACTTTTTTTTTCCTTTAGAATTCTGTTGTGATTTAACCTAGCAGGTAGCTAAACACCAAAGAGCTGCTCACTCATTCCCAAACCTCCACTGGGATGAGGGAGACAATTAGGGAAAAAAAGTTAAATTCCTGGGTTGAGTTAATGACAGTTTAACAGAACAGAAATGGGACAGAAAATAAAAACAACAAAAACCCCAGAATTAGAATATACAAAAAAGAGATGTAAAATGCAATTGCCCACTGCCCACCAATGGCCAATGCCCAGCCTGTTCCTGACCAGTGGCTTCCCAACCAACTTTCTCCCAGTTTTTTTATTGAGATGCCACCACAGAGTGTGGAATATCCCTTGGGTGGGTTGGGATCAGTTGTCTAGGCCATGTACCCTTCCAGCTTCCTGTGCCCCCCAGCTTCTCACTGGTGGGGTAGCACAAGAAGCAGAAAGGGCCTTGATGCTGTGCAAGTCCTGCTCAGCAGTGACAAAGACATCCCTGTGTCATCAACATTACCCTCATATTAAATTCAAACACAGCACTGTATCAGCTACTTCGAATAAAATTAGCTGTGTCCCTGCCAAAACCAGGCCAAATTTTAGTTATTCTTTATTCTCCTATATATGACATTTGGATGCATGCTACATCCGAGTAAGAAATTAGTTTTGTTTCAGGATTATACCACACTGTTTTAGCAAAACTTGATTCCATTGAGAAATAACAATACGTTTCTGTTAATAGTCATAAAGTTAAATATATGATTTGGAGATATAGCTCCTTTTCTTTTGAAGCAGGGATCCTATAAGTCATTCAACAAAAAGAGCTGACATGGACTGTTAATAAAGCTAAATATTATTACAAGAAACATTTCTGGCTGAAGGTTTTGGGGTTCTTTTAATGAATTCCCACCCTTGCATTTTATTCTGCCTTTTAGATATTGATTTTTTTAGAGCACAAATTCGGACACCAAAACCCCTTTTATATAAATACATGGTGGAATACAAGTGGAATGTTATACCTTACCATGCTTAATGCCGCCTCACTGCTTTTGTAAAGTCCATGATTAAAATTCCCACAACTGAAAAACCAGCAAGAGTTTACTTAATAAAGTTCACTTTCTACAGGAAAGGACATTTCTTATAAACTTCTCTAAATCCTAGCATTAACCAATAACATTTCAGTCCTTTTCCCCACTCCCCTCAAGTGATATAATTTATTTCAAGCTAATTTCACTGTTGCACACATCCTGTCTAGTTATTTGGCATTTTATCTTCAGAAAATAATCTGTTTTAGAGTTCAAGAATTAAAGAAAATCGTTCCATATTAGTACTAATAATTTAAAGGAAGAATACCATCAAGCTGGAAGATAAGATGCACCTGGAGAAACCTAGAACTAGCACTAGCTGAGAATGGATCCTATGATCTATGACTTAATCATGGCCTTCCATCACCTGAAGGGAGCCCACAGGAAAGATGGAAAGGGACTATTTATAGGAGCATGTAGTGACAGAATGAAAGAAAATGGCTTCAAACTGAAAGAGTTTAAGTTATATTAGGAAAAAATTCTTTACTATGAGGGTGCTGAGGCCCTGGCACAGGTTGCCCAGAGAAGCTGTGGATGCCCCATCCCTGGAAGTGTTCAAGGCCAGGCTGGATGGAGCTCTGAGCAACCTGCTCTAGTGGAAGGTGTCCCTGCCCATGGCAGGGGGGGTGGAACTGGATGATCTTTAAGCTCCCTTCCAACACACACCATTCCACAGTTCTATGTTTCTATGATTCTAAATGCTATTATTATCATCTCTAAGGGTGACAATATCTAGAAGCCTGCAACAAAAGAGATGTTGTATGAAGATATCCAAAGAGATAAACTCTTTAACCAAAACAGAAGTTATAACTAAAACTAAAAAGAACAAAAAGTAAAGGAGCAACAAAGACAGGATTATGCTGACAGGTGAGAAAAGAAGTGAATTGACTCTGCCTAGTTTTGCATGGACTAGATTTGCAATAAATACTTAACTATGTGTGACCTCACTCACACCCAGAGCAATAGTCTAGCTGTATCAAGTTTAAGCAGCTGTCTTAGGAGGACATGTTATTTCAAGGCCTGAGCTGCAATAGTGCAATTAGGTTGTCCCCACCCCTGCTGTAGATATTTTAGCAATCTCTCCACCATGCTTGTATTTCACAACTCTTCTGCGAAGTTCTATGATTTCTCCAAGGCTATACAGGTGACAGGGTCACAGGTACAAAAAGACTGTAGCTTTGCAGTTGCCTCCTGAAATCATTCCAAGTTATCACTAGAAATCCAAACAATCCCATTCATGCTCAGATCACATTTTTGGGGAATTACCAAAGAAAGCTTATGATTACCTTTCATTAGTTTCACTGAGAAGCTTCCCTTCTGTTGTGTTGACAATGAATCTAAGAACCATTTTAAAAATCGCTCAGCTACTTCTCACTGATTTAGGATTCATATGGAAACATCAGTTAAAAGTAACAGACCTTTTTGTGTGCCTTATTTAATAAGGCTAACAAAAGCTGTTAAGTATCTTGACACAGAAAAAGGAGCTTTCACAACACGATGTATTTTAGCCTGTATTATTGCAGATGGCAGGGAGTAATGATAGCATCTAAAAGAAAGACAAATTTCTTACCATTAAAACAGGGAAATTATCCAACAATATTGCAATTAGCAAAAGTCATGCCTACATCAGCTTACAGTTTTTGTAGTTATCTGTAGGCATTATTTGCTCTTAATATCAAATTAATTTACAAAGTTATTGAAGCAACTAGAATTTTCTAGTTCGTGAATTCACAAGCTAGGAAAGGAAGTGTCATCACAACTCTAAGTCTTCATATAAACCCTACCATACAAAAAGCCTAAGTTGTTATTTTACATTTCAATTCTGTTTGGTGTTATGACACCAGGGGTTTTTTTTGTTTGTTTGGTTTTTTTTATAGGATTACCAGTGCCACTTTAATATAGCATTGAGAATCAAGTTCAGTAATAAAGAGTTTGAAATTTAGGATCTGATTTTGTAAGATAACCTGTGCTTGCAAACCCTGTCACTCTTCAGGAACTTGTTACTGGGTGAAAACAGAGAACTTACTATTTCATTTTTGCAAGATATCACTTTCAGCAATGTCTTCATGGTGAGCAGAGACAGGACCCAAGTGGATGGTCTGAAGTTGTATCAGGGGAGGTTTAGGTTGGATATTAGAAAAAAGTTCTTCCCCCAGAGGTTGTTTGGGCACTGGAACAGCTCCCCAGGGAAGTGCTCACAGCACCAAGCCTGACAGAGTTCAAGAGGCATTTGGACAATTCCCTCAGGCCCATGGTGGGATTCCTAGGGGGTCTTGTGCAGGGCCAGGAGTTGGATTCCATGATCCTGATGGGTCCCTTCCAACTCAGCTTCTATGATTCATTAAAAACTCTTCAGAAAATTCAGAATGAGCTCTTTTAAATAGTTTGGAGAATGGCTAGAGGCACTTACTGCTTTTTTCAGACTGCTAAAATAATTTTTTCTTGAGTTTTAACAAGTATCAACTACCATGCCTAAAAGCAACAGAAAGAATATCTCCAGTGTGTGGGATTGGGGTCATCTTTTCAGCTTAAGTCAGTTACTGTTTTCAGACATAAATTCCTAAAATCCCCCAATTTGCACCCATGCTTTGGACTTGCTGGCTTCAGTAAGAGCAGCAAATATTTGTATCTATAATAAAACATCATTCACATTCAGAAGTAGTGGCTAAATTCACACACTCACATTTTAAGTGCTGGTATTTAGTTTCAAACAGTTTTGTTTTTTCTTAGGATATGGGGAAAATTACTGAAAGCAAAGCAATTATTTCTCAAGTATTTAAAGAAATCACTGTGACATTTAATTTTCATATAAGTAGAACAAATTGCAATATCTTCTGAAACCAAGTAGGTTGGTTGCTAAGGCTGCACTGAAAATAGCAGGCTTTTTTAACTTTCCTCCAAATTTACTTTCATCAAAAAAACACCAAAAAAAGAGATTATTTACCAATAAAATCATATCAAATGTGCTCGTTTCTATTTTCAAAGTAGAAATATATTGTTGTTGGTTTTTTTTAAAAGAAAAAGTCTTTAGAGAGCAAAATTTTAATGAAAAGGATTGGAAACAGATGTTCCACTTTTAAGCAGAATATACTTGCAAATGTGTTTTAAAATTAATAATAACAAGATGTCAAATGGAAGAAAAAATTTAAAAGCAAACTCATTGCATTGCCTGTAGTCCTCTCTTCCTTTTTGCTGTGAATAGGCAAAATACTGTATTCTTTCCATAACTGCTAATGTAAAAAAAAAAAAGAAATTCATGAAATGTTTATGTGTTTATTCTCATTTTGCAAATACTGTTCCATCTTTGCTTTGGATTCCCATGACTTCAGACTGAATTATGATAAGAAGCAAGATGAGCAGCACTCAGTATTTCCCAAGTAATTTTATTCTGCTTAAAGCATTTGTGCTGTCAGCAGGAACAAAATTTACTGCCACAGAAAAGCTTGGAAAAGTCAGATGTGCTCTTCTAAAATTCGACGTATCTTGCACATATAAATGAGGCCATATTTGTGAAAGCCTCTCTCTTTCTATGTTTTAAAGTAGGGGTACAACACCCATCATGTTTTGCTCTAAAAAATGGAATGCTCTGAAAAGTGGAAATGGAATGCCACTTCCCATCCCTTTTTTACGCAAGAAAAAGAGAATTTAAAAAAAAGGAAGAAAGAAGGAAAAAGCCCCCTCACAAAGAGAAGTTCTTATAATAAGCAGTCACAAATAATGCTCGTTACCCTAGCAACTGCCACATCTCATGGGATTCAGTTTGCCTCCAGGCTCCACAGCATAGTACAGGTTCTGGGTCTTGAGAAATATTTTATGTACACACAATACAGACACACGTACACTCCAGAGGGTTAATACCCAAGCAAGGAATGCATTTGCATTTCTAAGTAATGCTTCATGTACTTTCTAATTTTACTACTTAGTTCTGAAACCCTGTTTGAGAGTTGACTGCACGATTTTTTAACACTGAATTTGAGATGAAGTCAGCTTTGTGATGCAGAGAAAAATAGCACTAATTGGGACCACTGGGACAAGGGGAAAACAAGAATTCAAAATAAACTATGTGGATAATATGCACAGGGTTATTCCAGAGCACAGGTATATGAGTGTGACACTTGTTCTAGAAGAATGTATCTGTTTTGTATCATTCTAGCAAGATAAAGCAGCTCATAGATGGTGGTACACTGTGACTGCTAACACAAAGTCAGGAGTGGGAACATAATGGAAGCGGGAGTGAATTAAAATCTTAATTCATGAGACATACTAAGCCAAAATAAATAGAAAAACTGTCAATTTTCATATTTTTGGTAGAATAGAACACCACAACTTTTGTGTTCTACTTTTTTTTTTAAGAAGATAACTGTTAAGAAAAAACGACCTTTTTGAATCATTACAGTCAACGTATCAGATGTTGGCTTTCAGTTATAGTTACTCAGTCCAAATTTAGATTAGCACAGAACAGCCTAGGAAACCATTCCACAAAATAAATGTTCATTAAAACATAGCTGCCTCTCAACAATAGGGAAATGTGACCCTGGAAGTAGTTATTACATGAGAATTAGCCAGAACTTTGTCTTTAACTATGCCGTGATAGTAGTTTTCACACAATAGCAACAGGGAGTTTTTGAACATGGGTGATCCAGAAGACTGCTTCTACCCTTTTAGTATTGTAGACTGCACTACTGTGTAGCAAACTCTTGGCTACATCCTGCTTTTCTACATAAACACAAGCACAGCAACTCAGAGAAAACTTTTTAAGTAAAGCAGACCACGCACAGCCCTCTTGAAAAGCTTGGGACTTGAAAAAGATAGGACACTTTTAATGTAGGCCAATGCTTTGTTCAGGAAGGTCTAAACTCTCTGCCCTGCTGTCTAGGGAAGCTCTGGCAACTGTGAATTTGAGATTTTTTTACTATAAAAAGCAAACTCCTATTTTAAATAAAACCAGACTTTTCAATTGGAAATCAAAATAATTTCAAAATCTGTTTTAATGTGCCTAGTGACAGTGAAGTGAAATAAGAAGGCTTAAGGGCACAATGGCTAAAGGTGCAGTTCAGTTGAACATGCAGTTCCAAAGAGAAATTATGGATCTCACATGGATATACTGGACGTTATATTAAGATCAGGCTGAACACTATAATGGCCTCTCCCAGTCTTAACTCTTTCAGCCTCAGGGAAGGACGGAAGGAAGGAAGGAAGGACAGAAGGAAGGGAAAGAATATAGAAATTCCATCTCCAGTAAAAGAGTTTCACCAATCCAAGGTTCAGGGCAATAGGAAATAGATTTTAACCCACAGACATCTCTTAAAAGGCAATCAAGAACCATTATGAATTATGGACCTACTTGCAACAGGGGTGCTTGAATAAAGATGTTTCTTCCACTATGCGGAATAATAATTGTTAACTGCTCTCTCAAGAATATTTCCTGCATCTTCATCCATTACCAGAGTTCAAGGCAATAACTGCAAATAAAGCCTTAGGATGCTGGAAATAATTTGAGCTGTTAAGTCTGATATGAGACAAAAGATACAGTGTAAGTAGTTTCATTTGTCATGTTCCATCATAACCTCCAAAGAAGATTACACCTGACATTAATGATATGATAGCAATTTATGAGAAAAATTAATTTTTAAGTTTTAAAAAATTTAAATTTAAAAACCAAACATCCATGAGGGTAACAACCCTCAGCATGTGAGAACAGCTCCTCTAGGCTGCTGCTTATTTAAAGTTTATTTTTAGTTTTAAGAAACACTTATGAACAAAAGGGGCTTCCTTTCATAATTCACTACACAAAGTAAGGTGGTTTCTGTTTTGCATTTTGTCCTGGGAGTATCCACCAAAACCCAATCAATTTCCAAAAGTTTCTTCACTTTCCAAGGTCCACTTCTGCCTCCTGTGCATTGGCCATCTCTCCTCCAACCCTGTGGTAGCTTTCATGCTTTAATAACCTCAGGTGTACACCCTTGTCAAAGGCTTTCTGAACACTCACTAGACAGCTTTACCTGTCCCCTTTCTGACTCAGGGAACACGTACCAAGTCGTGAGAACTGGGATTTCCCTTCAGAGAGAAGCCATGCTGTCCCAACACTCCACATTCCTCATGTGTGCTCAAGTCCCTCAGGTGATGCCACAGCCCAGGCAGCTCATTTGCTCTGTATTTCCATGGGGTTCAACAACTTGTGTGTGTTTCCTTTAAATCAAGCTGGATCCTCTTGCTCCCTTGTTCTCTCTGTTAGCAAGAGGATGCTGGAGATGACTTAGTCAAGTGAGTCAGAACATGGAGTATAGCACAGACTTATCCCACAAGGGTGTTGGCAGCAGATGGGTATTTCTGCACTGTCCAGTTGTGCTTTACCAGCTGTTGCTCCATCTTTAGACTTCTTAAATACGTTCCTAACCAAGAGGTCAAAGGGACACTGCAAGACAACCAAATCTGGCATCACCTCAGTTTTAATGGGCAGCCTGATGCACCCCTGCTCCAAGCACAGTAACTTGTGTGTGGTTGGAATACATTTTTTCAGAAGGGACTTCGCCCCATCTGAAAGTGGGACAACTCCCTTAATAATCTGGTTTTAACACCAATTGATTAATTAAATATTTAAGGAAAATAAAGAAAAAAAATCAGTCCAATATCCTTGGGCTGAGATTTCGTGTAGGTTTTTTTCCCCTCGCATTTTTAAATTAAAGAGACTGTTAAGTACCCTCTACTTTCAATTAATTATAAATAAATCATTCCTCATTGTTTTGAAAACCTGTTGTGTGATCCCTCTGGTATGAATAATTTATTGTGTGCAAGAGATTTTCCCCAACACCTGCAGTGATAAAAAACAAAACAAGGAATTCACCAAGTCTGTGAGTCTCATTACTCAAGCACCTCTTTGACATTTTTTCATCCTGTCATCTCCTCACTTGTCCCATAAATGACTTCCTGATTTTGATGCATTTAGAGAACTTTTCACTACCATCTTTTGTTTCCTTAGAAAAGTGAATTTTCCAACCATCTTTTAGCCCTGTTTCCAACTAAGCAGTCCATCATACACTGTCTGCCTTATCCTATGCATTTAAGCAGGCTTTTAAATTCTTAACATCAGCCTTTCCCCTGTGATAGCTACCCAAAATCTTCTAATGAGTCAGATACGGTTTAATGGAATGCTTTGTTTGGAGGTTTCTTGCTTTTTGGACTGCCTCATTTTTACTTAATTAAAGTACGTGTAGGATTTCTGTGGATAAATTCTGTGAGTTACCTGACTTCCTCATTCCTATAGCAATTATAAATCTAATTGTAATGTAAATGTTACTACAGAGGTATCCCAGTAATTCATCCAGAGGGAAGTGTTCAGTATCATCTGGAACAAAGTGCAGAAAAGCATCTTCCCATGAATTGCCCAAGAAAAATTCTTTGAGAAGGCAGCTGTCTGCTAAATAATAATTTAAAAAAAAGTTCTCACTATATTTAGCACACATTCTAATACAGATCTTTTTATTTAGCTATAGCATGTAGTTAGGGTTCATATTAACTAAAGCTGATCAAAGAACTAAAAAAAGGCAGCCTTGTAGTTTTCCAACTTCAGAATTAAGTTTGCATTTTGATAGTGGGCATTTAATCCTTCAGCCAGTTTATAGCATCCTGATGATGTCATCTTATATGGGTGATTAAAGACAGATTTAGTCTTCCAATCATAGAAAATCTTCCGTCTCAAAAGGTGCTTTAATCAGAATGATTACTTGCTGTGTAGAAATTGCTCCAGCAAGCAGCATTGCTGACCTTCCCTCTGCAAGAAATGTAAGCTTCTGCCAACTGATCAGTCAGGATTACTACCATTTCACACCACCTCAGGATTAAATGGACTTCC
This sequence comes from Falcunculus frontatus, assembly GCA_013398115.1. Taxonomy (NCBI): domain Eukaryota; kingdom Metazoa; phylum Chordata; class Aves; order Passeriformes; genus Falcunculus; species Falcunculus frontatus. The sequence goes on along the minus strand of VZRV01007883.1, from coordinate 64,556 downwards.
CAGAACAAATGTATGAGAAAACTTTTCATTTGTGCGAGTAGAATACTGCAGATACCTATTGTTATGGGTTTGTTTTTCTAAATTGTCTTTAAAAGATACCTTGGGTGATTCCAGTTCTTGAACAAAGCCACTGTCATGTCTCCTCTGATTAACACATACACTTTTTGCTTTTTTTTTTTTCTGGAAGTATTTATATAAATTAATATTAAGCATTAGCTGCTGTTGTAACGTTTCTGCCTTCTTCCGCCAGCTCACTGTCAAATAAAAATAAAAACAGTGCCCCCAAAATTACTTCTCATGACAAAAAAAAGTCTCAACTGATAATATTTTTCAAACAGACAAACCAATTAAGATTTTTTTCCCTGGAAAATTGCCCAAGGCAATCTTTTCATTCCAAAAAATGTCTTACCTTCTGGCTGAAGTTCTAAATTAATCAACAAGAACTCCACAGGAGATAGGAATGCATGCAGCTGATTGAAGTTTTTAGAGTAAAATAGTCACAGCTTTGTTTTTCTGAAATCCAGATCCTCTAATATTAAAACCAATGGCAATTTTCCCATTAACTGGAAGCCTCAATCATATAAGTAGGGAAAATGCCAACATTTATATGCATTTTAAAAGATACCTCTTTTTGAGGCCAGATAGAAAATTGCCAATTACTGCAATAGCAATTTCAATACTGATTAAAATCTTTGATGTCTCTGCAGTTAATCATATAAAGCATGTTATTATATGACAAGAGTATGTAAGAATAAGAAAGACTTTTTTTTCTCCCCAAGTTTTTTAGAATCTAGATCTAAGAAGACAGAAGAAGTTACTGCAAATGCATCACTGACCTTCTGAAAATGGAAGGCATATAAAAACATTCAAGTATTCAAAAATAGCTCCACCTCAAATCCAATGTTCAATTTTGGGCCCCTCACAACAAGAGAGACATTGAGGTGCTGGAGTGAGTCCAGGGAAGTGATTGGAGTTCATGAGGAGCAGCTGAGGGAGCTGGGGGGCTCAGCCTGGAGAAAAGGAGGCTTAGGGGGGACGTTGTTGCTCTCTACAATGACCTCAGAGGAGGGTGTAGTCAGGTAGGGGCCAGGCTCTTCTCCTAAAGAACAAGCAACAGGACAATAGAAAACAGCCTCAAGTTGCACCAGGGGAGGTTTAGTTTGGATATTAAGGGAAATTTCTTCATGTTAAGGGTTGTCAAGCACTGCAACAAGGCTGCCCAGGGCTATGGTGACATAACCATCTCTGGAGCTATTTCAAGACCTGTAGATATGGCACTCAAGGACATGGTTTAGTGTGGACTTGGCAGTGGCTTAATGGTTGGACTCAATGATCTTAGAGCTATTTCCCAACCTAAATGATTCCATATTTCTAGGAGAATTGGGTACTCCAGCTTTCTGAAAGTCCCTCTGGAATGTTAAAACTAATTCACCATCTCTGAAACATGGCTGTCTCACAAAATGTACAGATTGGAGAAGTCTTTACAGATTGTATCCCACCTCTGCTCCTGGGAGTGGTGAATGATTCTTTTTTTCCTTAAGTTTGCAGTTCTACTTCAAAGTTATTAAATCAATTAATATTAATCAATCCTATTAAATCAATAGGATGGCCACTATCTACATGAAGGTTTATAGACCATTTTTACTGACACCCCCATCAGTATTTCTTACTTGAATAATATTTTTTTCTAACTATCTCTTTACCAAGACAAATTCTGAAAAAAACTGTCAGCTAAGTATTGAGAGGCTGATAAAAATATTTAAATTCTATAGAAAGCATTATTATAGATGGATAGGTAAAAAGCTTGCATACAGTCAGTCGCTTGGAGCTGTAGCTATTCTGGATATCCTCCAATTTTTCTTCATAAAAATTGGAAGATGTTTGCCACAATTAACATTAAAAACTTAAAATCACTGAGATAAGGGAGAAACAAATTAATTTGCATTTAATGTATTCTTTTTTCCACTCTCATCCACTTAGCTTAAAAGGCTGGTGTTCCACCACTCAATATTCCAGTCCACAATGATATTCCCTCTCCCTTTCTGCTTTTATCCATTTGCAGACTACAGGTCACACTGTGAAGCTCTATGCTGCAACATTCCTGTAATAGACTTCTACAGGCATCTCAGTACCTAATGGCTTTTTTCAACATTTTTTGAGTTTCTGAAAAATCAGCTAATGTAAAGCACTACAGCAAATCGTGGCTTGCTCCATTTTCTCATAGGGTTCAGGCTGTCGATGCTGTTCTCAAAGTTCTTGCATATTTTAGCACTTGCATCTCCTTCACCATCACAGAAAGAACTGCTCATAAGGAGCTTCAGCAGGCGAGTCTAGCAAAATGCCAAAATGGAAAGCAACAATAACACTACCAGACATCATAGTTGGTATTTACGCCGTAATACATAACAAAGCTTCAGAGTTTCTAAATTTTTTAAAACTGGTAATATTAATAAAAGAACTTAACACACAGAGGTTTTGCTTTTTCAGGCAGCTTCTCAGACTACAAAATTGCACCATCTACCTATTCACACTGTGCAGGGCTGCTCAGTATCATAAAACACCACAGGATTTGAATTCAGGCCATACTCAACTGGAATAAAGATTATTATTTTATTACTTCAGCACTCTTATCTCAATTTCATCTAAGCTTATGAGTTTGAAAGCGGACATACAGAGCTTGCAAGCTCCTGCTTCCTACCTTCACTGCAGCCCAGCCTGATCTCAGCATTTTGCTAAAACATCCCATCAGTCTCCTTAACCAGGCAGAAACACGCTCCATTGCTTCCTAGAGAGATTTGACACATGCACACCATCTTCCATGTCTTTGCTTTTTTTGACACTGGAACCACATTCCTCCTACTCTTGTAGCACTGCTCCTCTGTGGTTTCCCATATATTTCTCCAGCCTTCCCCAAATATATTCTGGTGAATTCTTTCTGCCCTCCCACTCTCCATAGAAATGAAAGCACTGTGCAAGGCTCTCCTTCTTTGCCCTCCCCCTCTTTTTACTCCAGGCCAATTCCTTGATAGGCGATACCAGGCATATGCAAGGTGAGAGAACTTGTTTCCTAAAAATGGATGTAATGTGGTCAGTTAATTTCTTTACCTTCTCTTTTGTTTTCAACACAAGGCAACTGATTCTGTGTTTTTCCCCCAAAAGTGATAGTCTTCTTTCCCCACTTCTTCTGACGTAGCCTAGATAGTTCCTCTGTAGGTTTGCATCAATGTCATTCTCTACCACCAAACTACTACAGCTAAGAGTAAGTCAAGAAGGGTGTAAGACAGAGTGGGTACTGAAATATTTGGGTAATGTTCCCTTGCTCCTTCCAAGAAGGAAAGGAAGCTTTCCACATTCTGTAGACCTGAAGGCAGTTTGATCTTCCCCAATCAAACTTCTTTGATCTTCTCTGATGGGATAAAGAGGAAACAAAGCATTTCACTGGCAAAATGACAGGGAAAAAAACCCAGATCATCTATCTGAAGGTTTTCAGGGACTTGTAAAGTTGGCATTACCTTCTGGCTAAAATCATTATGTGAGAAAGAGGAAAAAAAAAAAAAAATCAGTAATTCATACATTATTGTGTTCTTCTACAGATCTGTCTATCCAGCACATGTTTGTGCCACTCTCACAGTGTTCAGTGTAATCACCTGTCATGGGAACCGATGTCCCAACTAAGAGATCACAGATAAACATTCATGCAAAAAGTCAGTCCTCAGAATCATCAATAAACCCGCACTTGCCAAATGCTCTGCCAACATGTGAACTTTTACTGTTGGCTGCCAAGCTTGTCTTTAAAGCTATTAGCACTGTAATAAATCTACATTTTTCAGTTTTAATCTGCATTTTTCCTACAACAGCTTAACAACTTACTTATAATTATGTAATGCAGCTCCACTATAAAAAAAGTCTTATTCAAAGCCTTTTTTTTAGTTTTTGCTGCTGATATTCTCACTAAGGATGATCTTTTCGTATTGAGTCCTTTCAGCACATAACCCTTTTAAGTGAAGTTCAATAACTGGCTTCAATCAGACCACACTACAGAACTTTAAAAAACTGATTATGCTGGAAAATTTGTTTCTGATTCTTTGGTACCACTGAAACTTAGAACAAGTAAGTCATCTATTAACAATTCCTTGCTTAGTCTGTATTACACATAGTGTAAATAGTATTTCCCACATTATGAGGGCTGCAAGTGTGTGTGAGTTAAGCAAACATCATGACCATGTCTGAGCACACAGACAAATGACCAAAGATAAAATACCAACACATTTTTTATGTCTGAACTCAGCTGGATAGCCATCAACCACTCTTTTAGTGTAGCCATACAATTACAGCATTAGAAACATGCACATAAAGTAAATCCATAGCCCTTTTCCTGAAACAAAGGAACAGACCTAAGCATCTATTTCACAGAAATCCAGAACCCCAACTTTCAAGTTGTTTTTAAATGCCCCTTGGTCTAAAGTCGCATTTTTTAAAATGTCCTCTTTTTATCCTACACAGCAAATGAATCCACAACAACAGCTGTTTATAATACCCTTTTTATTTTTCAGCCAGAAATACAATTTAATTGGATATTTCGATAAACAGTGGTGTTTATTCCTTAAACAAAGCCCCCATCTCTTTGGCATCTGACCATATTCTGTTTTTCAAACTGAGGACTATATAGGAAGACTTTACTTTCAAGATCATTGTTCAATACATTAAATTTACAGCAGTGTAGTTAACTTTGAAGAATACACATTGGTTTTTTCATAGTTTCTAATAACTCTAAAAAAGATAACCAAACCACAAAATGCTCTCTAGTGGGCTGCCTTCATTTAAACTGTGGAGTGACAGAGTAAGAACTCTTCATTTTCCATAGCACATGCACTAACTGGTGCTTTCTAGGAATTCTGAGTGATAGACAAACAAACAAAATCTTAACTCTTATCAGAAAGAACTGATCAAATAATTTATGTTTCAAAGCAATATGAAATTATTTTTTACTTCTGCAGAGGTCATCAGCCAAAATCAAGTTACACACTGCTTCAGTAAAAGACTGCCCCTAAAAAAAAAGTATGAAAACTATTTTTCATTTTTAAACTGAAATTACCAAAATGTTTTAAATACACCTAGGAATACAGCTGTCAAAACTGCATTTGATGTCATGTTTAGATAAAAATTTATTAAGTAACAAAAGTTAGCCAGTGGATTATTCTGCTGAAAAATCCAAGATCATGTCTTCAACGCTGATACAGATATATTTCACTTGCATTCTTGTAAAAAAAAAAAAAATCTGCCCTCCAGAGCTCATGTTCAATGCTTCAAGTCATTAGAATTCCCAAAGCTATGCTAAAGTTGGCACCTTCTGTTACTATATATGAAATGAAAATCACAAATTAAAATCAAAAACATTACTGACATAACAGTACAGACATTCCAGTTTGTCTCAAGACAATGTAAAAATAAAACCTACTAACAAAAAAAACTTCACTCCCTGAAAGACCTGCTTTAAATAACTGAAATACTTATTCTGAACATGTTTTATACAATAAAAAGGACAAAGCAATTACTTCCATGCAGAAACTTAAAAAAAATTTAATAGGATTCAAGTAGCAAAGGTTTGTTTTATGAAAGGATCTCACCCACATCACCAGTACAAGCGCAATCTCAAAATGTATGAATTGGATGTTTAAACAGCAAGTGATTCATCCAGTCAAGCTCACTATCTTATCCATGTCGTAAGAAAAACCCATACATTTTACTACAGAAACAAAAAGTAAAACCAAAAAACCTCCTTGAGTATTTATCCAAGAGCAGTTTCTAACATCAAGCCAAATTAGCAACAGCCAAGCAGACATCACCAATTTTTCAGTGTTGAATTACTGTAAATACTAGATCTAGCTGTACGAAAAAAAGTCCTAAAAATCAAAAGCATTTTTTTATTAAAATGTGTCCAAAGAAATATCCACCAGCTGCAGTCAAATCTGCATCAGAAGCTGCTTACTCAGGAAAGATTTCTCTCTCCAAGTATTTTTAACACATTGCATTGCCAAGACTGTATTCAAATAAATTACTTTCTGGTAACACTGAGCTGATACAACCACCTACAATGTGGACAGTCATGTACACAACACAACAGTGGATTTTTGCAGCAACAGAGAAAAGATAAGAAATAATATCTAAATTTGAGATGACAGCTCATGTACTATTCCTTGCAAACATACGATCCCCTCTAAGAGTAAGGTGTTGGAGCTGGTATTGTAGCACTTCCGTGTCAGCAGGTTCCTTAATGCTCATTTTGTCTAAATTGAGGTAGTCCAGGGATTTTGAATGAGCCCTTTTACCTTTCAAAAGGCAGAGAGGCAGGGGACCATGAAGTGCCTTGTAGGGTTCATACGGTAAAGCTTTATTGTATTTATCCCCTGAGCTGGGCATCCGTCTCCTCTTCCTTCCATTTACTGCTGGGATCTCATATGGCTGGTAGTACCTACTTCTGGTTTTGTACAAACGCGAAGAACGTGGAAGTCCTGAATCAAGATGTTTGGAGCCCAAGTTCGGACCAGACTGTCCTTTATTCTCTTCACTTCCCATACACTTATGGGCTAATTTTAGCAGCTCCTCTCCAGTTGTGAAGCCAACCAGGTAGTTAGAATCCATGTGAAGGATCTGATACCCTGCAACTGTCCGCCGCATTGGTGAGCAGGGAGTGCTGGAACAGCGTGGCTTTTCTGCTTCCATCCTGCCTGCAGAACTCACCTCTGCAAGGGGCACGGGGAAGGTGGAGAGGGCAGTTCTGGACTCTCCATTCATATCAACTTCCATTTTAAACACAAAGCTTTGCTCCTTAAAAATAAAACAAGAGCTTGATCAGAAAACGCAACACAAGGTGCTGAGAGATGAACACAGAAATGGAATTTTGTATCACCCAGAAGTCATAACCAGTACTTCCCTATTCAGCCTGGTCTCAGGTCTACAAGGTGTCACATAAAAGAACTATCACCAACATCTGTCTTTCAAAATTATCTTGTGCGGGTTTTTTTAATAAAAGATACTATAAAGATACTGGTAATTCTTAATAGTTAAAAACATACTTGAATACTATGATACACAGAAGTGGAGCATCTCTCCAGATAATTTTTTCAGCCTTTTGGTGCATTTGATTCCTTGTAGTCCCTCACCTCTTGGAGCATTTACAACCAGGAGCAGATCCAGAGCACCTTCCCCCGTATTTACTGTGTAATTTGTCTATTGACAATAATCTTATTAAACAAAGCTTTCCAAAAACATGCCTACAGATACCACCTCATTCAAGTATGACCACAGACCACACCTGATCTCCTGAGTGTACTGCAATGCTTCCATCTTCCAGATGTGCAGACAGCCTGCTTTAAATTCAAAGAATGGCATCCTGGCTGTTCCACATCTGTCTGATTAGGTCATCAGCAATCATCACCCACTCCCCAAGAAAATTCACCCATCACTTATTCACAATCAACCAAACACACACTCTTTTATTCTAATAGGATTCTAACGTATTTCTAACAAAGTATACTGTGTTTAATGAATATAGCATTAGATTCTTAAAAGCATCTTAAGAATAAGCAACACTTATTTGGTTTTTTCCTATTTCTCTTGGAAACAGACTATTTTACCCTTCCCTCGCAACTAATCCAAACACATTATCTGGTGCCTTTACAGATGCAAGTGCTCACTGCAAGCTACCACCTCTAACGTGGAAAGATATGGTCACCATCACAGCAAGTATACACCAGTAGATGCCAGAACACCAGGAAGCCTTCTTTTCATTTCTATTTTCAGCATCATCTGGACTCTTTCAGTGACACAGCTACTTCACAAAACAGAAAGGTCACATTCGTTTCCAAATCCATGCTTTCTTCCTTGTCAGACTCACCTTTGCTCTAAACTGCAGCTAGCGTCTCTGCAGTCCATATAGTTCACCAAAAAATTCAGCAGAGCTATGTCATGTTTAAAGGCAACAGGACTCAAAGGAAGGAAAGTTAGCATCTAAGTGTTAAGCAGAAACAATTCTGAAATTCATTATACGTGACCCTAAACTACTTTCAAAAGCTCAATAATATTTCACAAATAAGACTGACTTAAAACATGCTTCCAAGAGTTTGCAAACTTTTAAAACTACTACTTCTGCCATTTTGAGGCTTAGAACGTCACAGGCCAAGTAGCAAAGACACAACGAACAAAGAAATACTTTATTCCATCTTCTGCAATTATATACCCCCCAAAATCCCATTAAGACCAATCTCCATTAGTTTGTTTTAAAATAAAGAGAGGAAGCTGTGTGCAAATACCACTTGGAAAAGAAACTACTAGACTTACGCAAAATATAAGATTACTTTGTCTCTGTTAAGGGACTGGGAAGGAGCAGTTCAAATCATGTTGTCAGAGACTGGAAATCTGTTTCAAGACAGATTTTGGGGGCTTGGAATGTGTGGTAGGGAATGGGTCAGGTCTTGCTGTGGTGAGATGGTGCCCTGCCCCAGCCCTACAGTGTCCATCAGTCATGGCACAATGGAGGCAGCTCCCCAGTGTTGCCTAACCCAGCCCCTGAGTGCCCAAGAGACCTGAAGTCCCACCTGGGAGGAAGGGTCTTTAAGAAGGCTGACCAGGAGGCAAAGCACATCGTTCTTCAACCCTACCTTCACCTTGGAGCTTTACATTGCTAGAACCCAGGAGTTGGTAGCTATGTCTGTTTTTCTACATCTTTCCTGTCTTTCTCCCTTTCTTTTTCTTTCTTTTCACAGAACATAATGTCAAATGGGTTTAAAGGTTTTTCTCTGTTCAGTGGGCTATGTCTGTGCTGTGGTGTTTCATGTTGTACTACATCATTTGACCAAGTTCCTTATCCTCAATAGTTTGCTAGTAAACCTCCGTGTGATTTTTTACCTCTTGAGGATATCTGGTTGGTATTTCTCCTTTGCATCTACCCAGAGCAAAAGAACCTTGGTTTAACCCCGGATTTAAGTGACCGGAGTGTGATGTTCCTATCTCTGCTTCCTTGTCTCCTGCCAACCTTCTGCTCCCTATGCCAATAAACTACGAGTAAACAAAACGCCTACAATTCCGCTAAAGAGGATTTTACTTGCCCTTAACAGACTTATATTATGGAGAGACTATTTCTAATGTTCCTTTAGTCTTAAATGGTCTCTTTTTATTCTCACGGTTATGGTGTACTTATGATTCTTCATTACCAGTTTTGTGTACCTTAACTTCTACAGATACACTTCATCCAGTGAGTTTTTAAGCATTTTGGGGTTGGACTAGATGACCTCCAGAGGTCCCTTCCAACCCTAACAATTCTGTGAATCAAACAATACAGGTAAAACAGAGCTAAGTAAAGAACTGAAATACTGAAGCAAACCAGACACCAAAATTTTTCACTGCAAAGTCCACAGAACTCAATAATACTTCTCATTATATTTAACCGAATTCAATATATATTTATGGAGTCAATTACCGGTTTTAGAATAGCAGAAGCAGTTGTTTCCTACTTCAACACCCTATCAAGCAGTGAAACAGTAAATCTGATGAGGCTTCAGCTGCTGAGACAAAGATATTAATTATAACTTCTTATGTTGAAATTATGCACCACCAGGAACCACAATTACTGGAGGTAAAGCACACAGAAATTCTGCATTACAACTTCCAGCTATCCTGTGATTTTAGCCAAGAACCCTAAGTGTTTATCTGTTCTTCCTCTTAATTTCCAAGTTTTACCCTGCAGTTTGGAGATCTCTCCTGGAACTTTCCAGAAAGACTCATTTTGTTCTATTAAACTGAAATGATACTAGAAAATGTATAAATAAAATGGACATACTGTAAGGTTGGAAATTAATCACATTACCTAGTCACATATGAACAGCAAGACCAACCAAAAAAAAAACCAAACAAACAACCAAGCCCAGAACAAACAAATCACTTGCCACAGCTGTATGTGCCCTAAAGCAGGGAAGGAGGAAGAGATATCTTCATGCACTTTTGGAGTTAAAAAAGCCTTGCAAATCTAAAAGTAATGCAAAGGCTCTTCTCAGAACACTTTAAAAACTGATTTACTTCTGTTTGAAACATAGGTGTGTGCTCTGGTAACCAAAAGCAATCAACTTGGAAAAGCAACCATGCAGAAGGAAAGGAGTCAGCAGTTCACTGCAGAATAATTACCCTCACTGTAAACTAGTACAAAGGAAAATCAGAGCAGAAAGCTTTCAAGCCAGCAACCTCCAGCCTAGTACTTCATCCTGAAACTGCAGAACTCTCATTCTGTGCTGCAGTGTGAAGAATAGTATTAAAACCAAGAAATCTGTCAGGTATTTGAAAGCAATGGCAGCATCAGAAGCTGGTGCCACAAACATCAAAAGCTTGAGAGAACAGCACTGCTAGCTAGTGATAGGAATGACTGGCCGCCAGCTCCGAAAGCAAAGGTCCAAAACTCAGCATGTATGTGTTCAGCTGTTCTTTCCCAAGACTTTTAACACCAGTTATTCAAGCTGCCCTACGGCTTCAACATGATTTGTATCAGTATCTGGGAAAAAACACAAAGACAAAGACGTTATTTAGAAAACTTCTATGAAAGAAAATAAATTGAGATTCACAGTGAGTGTAGGTACCATCACCTATAAACAGATATTTAAAACCTTTTGACAGTATTTTTAGGACATTTCTATGGTTATAAAGCATTTGATAACTTCTGTTATGTTCGTTGCTGTTTAGAAGTATAAGCTCATCATAATTCTCAGCATCAATCATAATACTGGAAAAAACAGTACTTCTGTTTAAAAAGATTACTTCTTCAGATCACAGCTGGCTCATCTTCTTGCCTCTCAAAGAGAATGACAACAGAGTGATGCCAATTCAAGGCAATTTAGAATTAAAGATTATTACTGAATCTAAGCAAGGAGACTAGGAACAGGATGGCATATCCTTTGCTGCTGGTCCACATATTAAAAAAATAAGGAAATAACTGAGAATAGCAGTCACCAAGACAATTCGCTTGACCAATACCCACCAGAATGGCCTCCAGAACAGAATTCACTTCAATGAGATTTTAAAAGATTTTATCAATTCTCTTTGTGTATTTAAACCAGGCCCTCCATATAAAGCAAGCAGACCCAATACAGACTAATACTGAGAAAACTGTCTAAAACAGAGCAGAGGAATAATGAAGATAAATACTAGATTAACTACTAAAAATCACTGTATGACCTCAAAGAACACATTAATATTCTTGGGATAGTTCTTTCAGTGTAAAACCATCAAAATTTCCACATTTTGCAAATATAAAGGCTTTCTGATTATTGAATCTTTCACAAAGTTGTCAGATACCATTCATATCCTTCTCATAACACGGGACAAATGAAAAACAGACATGCATGACACACTAGTGCCTGGTATCACAATATATACACTGCAAATCATTTATTGCTGATATGACTTATCACCGTGCAACCAAATGCACTCAAAATCTTGTGTTTGTTTTTTTTTTCCTGATCACATGTTATTTCTTCTTTTACATGTATTACTTACTGTCTTTCTGAGGAGAGAAATGTGATTTACAAAAAAAGAACTTTAATTACTCAGTATTTAAAGACAAAGAAAGATGAAGAGGGGTTTTCCTTGATACTTCTATACTTTGTAGAAAGTCTGCATTATTTTGGAACCACTGTAAGTTACTCTTAACAACATAACCGGTTCTTTGTAATTTGGCATTTCTCTTGTTACTTATCTCCTCAGCTAAAATGTGAAGTGATTTGACAACATGCCTTTTTTTTCCTTTTAGATAAGCATTAAATTTCTGTCCATCCAGTAATTATTTTCTTTTCAAGAACTGATTTTTCCCCCTAGGTGCCAAGCCTGTAGGCAATACTATTGGTTAAGAATCACAAAGATATGTCACATTGATGAAATGACTGTAATTGCAACAAGAAAGGCCAGAATGGAAATGGCAGTGGTGATACCAACTGTAAAAGAGTCAAACATACGGAATAGAGATATAAAGCCAGTTCTGACACTTTTCCTTCTCTATGTTGCCATTACTTGATATATACAATGCACTTCAAAGACAAAATGTTTGTCTGTTAAACATTAGGAGTAAGTGAAATCACCCAGCATGTGCAAAGCCAGCACACTTTTAATTATTTCAACTGTCTCTTTATGAAGGGTAACAAATAAGGACTACATCTTCCCCCTTGCAGTCTGAAGGGAAAAAAATTTTGCTATTCCTAATAAGAAATTCCATACTACTCTAAGCTAAAGAGAATGGAGGCGTTATGAAATTGTTGCACCACATAAGACAACATTCAGATGGAGTAACAACTAAGTGTAGCACTGATTTACTTCCTCTATATTACATGCAAGAAAATGACCTTATGCATAAGACATACACTATAATCCTACAGCCCTTAAGAAAACAGATGAATTTACATTACTGAATTAATAAAGCTGCTGCAGTAACTTCAGAATGTCATGTAAAACAATAGCCTACAAAATAACTAGTAAAGTGTGCGTTTATATTGGGGGGGAGGGGGGTGTTCTTGTCAACAGGTAAAATATGAAACCATTCAGCTATCCAGTATACTAGGCAATAAATACCACATTGCTTACATAAAACTAGGATTGACAAAACATTCTTTTTAAAAAGATTATTACATCAATTTCTACCAATATGTTCCTACTCCAAGTAGCGGTAACCACTTTTAAAATTCTTGTTATTAATGCAGTTTTAAACAGAAAACTACCTTTTAAAATTGAAGACGGTCGCAAGTGCACTACTGAGGAAACACAACCAGCAACACAAGTGAGTAGCTCAGACAAGATCAGCATGACAGAGCATACAATTTACAAAGAAAAGAGACAGATGGAATGTCGAGAGTCTGACTAGACTTATGAATTTTGTATAAGCAGACTTAGCACGCAGGAAAAGTGAAATAAAATGGTGGGAAAGAAGGCCATTTAACTCTAACATCTCTCTGCCAAGCAATACTAGATGGAAATGTTTAACAGACACTGACTTCTCTGAAATACTTAAGTCTTCCACAATGAGACTCCCTTGCTGGACTGAATCACAGACAAACACTCCCCCTTCACTCGATCAGTAAAATGATGCTCCTGGACAGCATAAGGTGGGTGTTTACCATCCTGACTCATCAAAAAATGAAACAGTGAGATATATGTAAAGAAGCTGATACATACTGTAAAATAAGTAATTTTTATTCTTTATTGGATTAGTAAGTAAAAGAATGTTTCGCTTATCATTTCTGGATGCAGCCATGCATTTTTACTTTCTGATCTTCCATCTTTTCATCAACTAAAATCTAAGTTTCATTTTCAGCGTTCTTTTTATTTTCATGTTAGCCCACTTGGGAAGACACCCAACAACCTGACTTGTCAACAAAAAACGAAACTGCCTTTTAAGTATAAGAGGCAGAAACAAACAAAAGCAGAGTGCTTAAACTATTCCAGGTTTCACCAAATAAACACTGATTTCTTTTCTTTAAAAACCAAAGTTCTCATGGGACTACGGGTCTCCACTGTTTTTTTGTTAGAGAAGAAATTCACGTTGGGTAGTATTCTATACCTACAAGTCTGACACTGCATCTCTGGAGACATTATTTTGAAATTATCAGCCTAAACCATACTATATTCAGCCTTTGACCTACTCACAGATATTATGAAAAATACGTTTAATCAATGCAATTTAGTTTTTTCAGTTTTTTTAATGGAAGCACTGTAAGTCACTAGTTCTTTGTCTTAACTTGCCACAATCTGCAGCAGATATTTAGATATTTGGAGGAAAGGTTTCACATTCACTTATACTATCCACATTGCTAAAGGTCACTTTCTCAAGCTCACTAGAGTAATGTACGTAAAGGCTTTAAAGTTTTGTTGTCCGCCTGCTTCTCAAATGCTCCTTCCCTTACTTAAATGCTGCTTAAAAACAAGTGGAATGGAAGTATAGAATAATAATTAATAAAAGCCCAACAGTACATGCAGTTACAGTAAATTTCTATTAAACTTACAACTAGTGTGAACAGAAATCTTCCTCCCAGAACACTCAGTTCTGACTCATCTGACTTTGCCATAACACACCACATTTGCACAAGATTATGCATGTCCAGTGGCCAAGCCAGCAGCACAAGGCTGGTCAAAGAAGAGATTGTCTAGAAAGCCACACTATAATGTCAGTACTCTTATGCAAGAGCTTAATTTCAGGGACTGCACTGCTACTGCCTCATTTCCCTGCGCTCCAAAGCCACTGTGAGAACCACCCTCCTCCATCTTCATTATCCTAACAAATACTCTTCCTAAAGGGGGAAAAAACGTACTGAAGCAAGCACACCCAGTCAGACGGAATATGGTTCAAAATACACCAACAGCAGGAGGGTGGTGGGAGGAGCAGCTTTCTGACATAGATTCATTTCTGCACGCAGCTACGCAAGCACACATGTATGACATCCTGGCCCACTACAGAAGAACACAGTAACAAAGACATGTTCATAAGAAACACGTGTTAGTGATCATCATTTGCTATTTTCTTTGTAATATATAATACATTTATGTTAGGCAAAACCCCTATACAAAACAGCATACAAACAATATATACAGAGAATTAAGATCTGAGATTGTTTTCCTACATTCTGCAGACCACTCAAAACAGCACCGATACCGCTCAGAGATACTCTCCCAGTAAATGTGCAGAGACAGAACTGGCAAAACATGCCTGCTAATGAACCAAAGCAGCTTAGCAAGTTTCATACTCTGTGAAGCAGCATGTTAATGCACCTTTGAGTGCACAAGCGCAATCAGTGAGCATCACAGGCCAAAAGGTGAATATTTAGACAAAACTCTGAGTCTCTGTCTACTCTTCACTAAACAAAATTTATTACAAAGAAATATAAAGTTACCCACAGAAGGCTGTGCACTAGTGCACGGTTGTTACTGCCAGAATCAACAGTAAGGTCATATTCAAGTTTATCACTTGCCTGAGAGTATGGGGCTGCCAGTGGCTTTAAGCTGCAACTGAGGAGATAGTTATGTATACTAAACACATATCTATACTAATACTAGATACAGCTGGTAACAGGTAAGTTCTGGGCTTTTCCACCGCTTACACTGTCATCCATCGGGTGGTAGGGAGAGCGCACAGCAACAGCCTCAACGCAGGCCCCAGGCCCTGCATGGCAACTGCCCAGCTTCCCTGCACACACGGGGATCGCCACCAGCGTCCTGCTCTCCTTCTACGGCTGCCGGGCAGCGCCTGCCTCGCTCCTCCCTGCCAGCTCAGCCCCGCCGCGCTCGGGGCCGCAGGGCGGGCTCCGGGGCCTGCAAGAGCGCGGGGCCGCCGCTCGCCGCACGGGACCTGGCGCTGCCCGGGCACGGCCC
>VZRV01007883.1:0-48991 GCA_013398115.1 Falcunculus frontatus | reverse complement strand
CCCGCGCGGCAGCGGCTGCCAGGGGCGGCGTGCGGGACGCTCCGGTTCCCCGGCCCCGCTCGGCGCCGGGCTGAGGGCGGAGCGCGGCGGCGGCGGCTCCGTGCGGTGCATCCCGGCCGTTCTGAGCTCCGCCTCCCTTCCCTGGCTTGAGCCTCCGTGTCTTCCACCAACTCCACCTGTCCTGAGCCTGGCTTAATAAGCATTACTCCCTCATGCCATTTCCCGTCGTACACAGCTGTAAGAATGGATCAAGTAACCATCTCTTGGTGACTTTCTCATCACGGGAATACCGCCCACCTCTGTGATACATCCACACAAACTACAAAGTTTGAATGCTGACTAGGTAAGAAACCTTTAGTAATGGGTTTTGCCAACAACCAATTAGATCATTTCCCTATTGCATTTTCCTGGTCAAGCAAAGTTGCTATTACTGCAGCGAACCATGCAAACAACTGCTTAACTTGGCTTTTGCAAGTGAAAGGGAAGGGGAAGAAAAAGTGCGATGTCATAGTCCTTTTTTTCCAGCTCTACCACACAGGTCTTAAACCCCTAGGGGTGGACTTAAGCTAGGTTTTGTTTCTGAAACTGGGTCTTTAAAGACACATTCTTAAACACACAGCTGAAGTTTATTACTCTCATTGGGAAGGCATGGATGACCCTGATACAAAGGCCGTGTTCTGTTCTCCCTTTCGTCCCAGTGGTCCTGCCAAGAAAGTTGCAGGTGATCTGGTATTGAATGGCACTGAAGGATGCCGGCATTCCATATGCACCCGGACACCACTGTGCTCCCAAATGCTCTTGGAATTTGTGTTTCTTGGAAATTCTCAGCTAGAACAAGCAACAGAGAAATAAAACCCCAAGTTTTTATAAGGGAATTTTAATTACAGGCTCGGCAAGTCCTTAAGAATCACTGGGTTTGCAAGATCGCAAAAGTGTTCTCAGAACTAAATTAATACATTTAGACAGAATATGGGGAATGTATCTGGTCAAGCAGCAGTCTAAGAAAAGGAACCTATAGTGCAATTCAGAGGCATTATGATGCTCCACGTTGCTTACAGTATACGAACTCCTTTGGTTCATATTGACACCTGCAATACAAGCCTGAGTGGGAAGTCCCGTCTTTCTGTTTTGTCCTGAGGTGTAAATGAGGCCGTAAGATCTTGTGAGTTAGTGTATCACAACTTTCTCCCAGTGAACTTCCTCCCAACAACTTCCTGCTCTTCCTGTCAGCTGAGTTTTCAGTCAGACTCTGAAATGGAGTTCCAAGGAGGAGAGGACAGGCAGCAACAGTGATGGACTTCAGGAGGTAACAGGTGCTTGGGGGTGATCATAATGTGTTCTGACTACATAACTGTTTAAAAGAAAACGTGTTTTACAGATTAGCAGTCCTGTCCCATCATGTGTTCCCCTCTTCCCTCCAGATATTTTAGTATTTAATTAGCTGTAAAATTTATTAACATTTATCACACTGACAGAATTAACATGGTGCAAAACTTTTTAATTCCTAGGCAATAAAAGAAAGGCAGATCCTGAAAACCTCACCTAAAGCTAGTACTCAAATTCCATTCCAGATATTTGAAAATGAACCTACAATTTCCTAAATCCCCATAATTTTCAAAGTTTTGCATTTTCAATGCAATTATGCTGTTAAGATTTTCCCAAGGTAAACTACTGTATTTCATTGCTTTTTTGCAATGTTTATCCAGGCATCCAAGATTTTACATGGAAAATGAAGATACTTTAGAAAACTTGGGCTTTGTTGTCCCACATAAGATCTGATTATCACTTTTTAGGTCTACTGTAACACAGAACAAAAGAGACCATTACAAGCTATTTTCTCTGCATCATCCTGGCCAGAACATGAAGTACCAACATCTTAGAGTGTCTATGCTCATCAGTAGCTTCCCACATCAATGACAGTCAATTAGAATGGCAATACAAAACAATTTATAACTAAACACAATATTAAAGATAAAACATACAGAAAACCACTCCATTTCTATCCTTTTCTTCAAGCTCTTCCTGATTATCCTTAGAGTGCTTTTATCAAAAGGCTTATTTCTCTTGCTGTTCCTATATTCCGTGTTTGTACATTGTAAACTGCTATGGTGTTTTGAGCATTAGTGAAGTTATTAAACAACTGAAAGCCGAGCAATTTAGAGAATATTTACTCAGTGAGTTTCTTTGGTTCTCTGTACATGGGTTTAATTCCAAAGCTTAGTGAGACAAACATTTTTATTAAAGATTCACTTTCCTTTCCCTTGTGAAGAATTGTAGCCATTATTTTGAAAATCTGATTTTTGCTGGAAATCCATAATCACATTCAGTATAAAAAACAAGGTACTAATTTGAGGAGGGTAGGGAAGAGAAAACCATCTCTGAGGAGGGTATGGCTGATGTGGCAGAATAACAGTATACTGGGGAAAAAAAAAAGGAATATTTCTCTATTAAGGGACAAGGAAAGAAATACTACCTATTGCCATATAACTTGCAATTTTTGCCATCCAAACTCAAATGTTTAGTCATATCTTAAAGGACTAACTTAAAAACATTACAGTGAAAATCTACTTAAAACCTAAACAAAATTTCTTAAGCACATAGTTTAATAAAATCCCATCTTAATTTTTTTATATAACAAGTTAAAAAATTTTAGTAAGTGTGAAAAGCATCTTGATTTACTTATTGGGCCAAATTCACTTTTTTGCCTAATTAACCTGATTTCAGCTGGTCTTTAAGCAAGGCTGAATTTTGTCTGATGGACACAAACACAGAAAAGAATATGAAAAAAGTTGTGGGTTTAGAGCTTTGTGCATTTTGCAGATCTTCAGTTAGTACCAGCTCTGATTCAGAGCAGCTGGAAGCAATGAACAGAATGATTTAATGTGATAAGACACACTCTGTCCTGCACCATGAGATCTAAAAGTTACTGGGAAGTGGAAGTGAAGTTTTGGACCAGTCTTTAACAAAATCTGCACTTAGTGTGCACAGGTATAGGAAGAGGCAACAGAAAATACTTGCCAGTGTTGCTGAAGGTCTGTTAACTGAACCTAAGGAAGTTTATCAAAATCAAACTGTACCTTGTTAAGGAGCAAGAGAAGTGATTAAGGCATGTCTATGACTGGACCTGGTTGCTCACAGGGTTGGTGCAGTCTCTGTCCTTCAAGGCTCTCAAGCCCAAGGCGTATTAAGTGACCCTTAAGTGACTCACAAGTGGCCCTTATTTGAGCAAGACATTGGGCAACAGTCCTCCTGAGGCCCTTTCCATCCTGAGCTACTGTGTGTTCCTATGATCCTTGTTTAACCTTATTGCTTTTGAGTTGAATGCATAGCCTATGTTGAGGTTAGAATGTGTGGCAAAAACTAGAATAGAGTAGAGTAGAATAGAATAGAATAGAATTAGAATAGAATAGAATAGAATTAGAATAGAATAGAATAGAATTAGAATAGAATAGAATAGAATTAGAATAGAATAGAATAGAATTAGAATAGAATAGAATAGAATAAGAATAGAATAAGATAGAATAGTTCAGTTGGAAAGGACCTACAATGATCACCTAGTTTAACTGCCTGACCACTTCAGGGCTGACCAAATTTAAAGCCCATTATGAAGATGCCTGTTTTTAAGGCACTGATAGGCTCAGGGTATCAACCACCTCTACAAAGCCTGTGCCAGGGTTTGACCACCCTCTCAGAAAATAAATGCTTCATAATGTCCAGTTGGAGCCTCCCCTGATGCAGCTTTGAACCATTCCCACATACTCCATTGCTGAATTGCAGGGAGAAGAGCTCAGCACCTCTTTCCCCGCTTCCCCTCCTCGGGGAGCTGAACAGAGCTGCGGTGTTGCCCCTCAGCCTCCTTCTCTCCAAACTAATCAAATGCCACCACTCCTTGCAGGACAGACCTCCCAGCCCTTCTCCCTGCTTGGTTGTCTTCCTCTGGACGTATTCAGGTGCCTTAGCATCATTCTAAATTTTTGTGGCCCAGAACTGCACACAGTTTTAGTCCATGTTTACTTATCTGTAATTAATATTGAAGCTAAAAAAGGCAGGAATCTACAGGTTTTTGCTTTTTCCATTTTATTTCAAATACAATGTCATTTCAGTCTTTTGGATTCTTTTGGGGTTTTTCCTTTGTTTTCCTTTCTACTTTTCAGTATTTGTAACTCTACATGTTCTGTGCAAGTGCTCTTTAAAAATGTCTCCAGACTCTTAGTTTAAATTAATAAAGTTCAAAATACTTTCCAGAGTAGTCTTTTAACATAAGTTATGGAAGCTTTACATATAATTTTTAAAGTCTAAATATATTCCCAGCCATCCCCCAAAAAAGAAATGAAAAAGCTATCAAGAGTCAGAAGACAACTAAGACAGGAAGTCTGAATGGACTAATACTCCGATTTTAAAAGATTCGCATATGTTTTAGTACTTGTATTAGTATTATTTGTATACAATAAATAATAATTTTATTAAATAAAGGAGCAGTTATTCCTTCTTCTGGAGAGATGAAATAGGAAATTTAGTAAGACAGGTGCACCCAGACCAAACAAGCTTTGTTAGAAGGAAAGATACTGCCATTATAGCAGAAGGATTCTGGATCTGGTGCAAAATGCATGTCACCCAGTTACCTTATTTACCCTATTTTCCCTTGTCAGTGACTTTTGTCTCTTTGACTGAACAGGATGGAGACCTGTAAGTTCTGATTTTTAGAACTCTGGATTAGAAGTCTATTTCTATATACTACATTGTGTGGCACTGGGACAAACAACTTTTTAATCCAGTCTATTTTTTTTTTTTTTTAAGCAAGTCCACTTTAGAACTGTTTTTGTATCAATGCAGAATTTAAGCCTCCTGTAAGGTCTTTTTCACACTAGCATCTACCTTTTATGATATGGATGTTCTCTGTATTTAGTACATTCTCCTCCTCCTAGGCCCACATTTGATGCCATTCACACACTCACACATTCTCTTTTTTATCAATAAAATATTTGGTCTATTTTTTTATTCAACATCTGTTTTTCACACTAATACACTCTGGACTGCTTTGGTGTGACACCAGTTCTATATACCAGAGCACAAGATGGTTGTTCTTAACGCTAAGTGAGGGAATCAAAAAATTAGTATTTAAAAATACTCAATGATATTTGTCCTCCTCACAAAAGCAAGCAAAATGAAAACCATTATTTAGAAAGAAAAATAAAAGAAACATTAATTACTACGAGAAAGTACGCTTCTTTTCTTACATAGCTTCTTGTAGACTCAACTTTTTGGAAAAGTTTTTGCTATTTTCTCTTTAGCAAGTTACTTATGGGTCTGTCAAAAATAAAATTGCTGTAAACAGATAAAGAAAAAATTCTGGAAAAATAAAGGAATATTATGCTTCCATCTATGTTAGATGACAGAAAGTAGTCTTAAATCCATACATCCTGCCACTTGTCCATTGCACTGAACTGTGTTTTTAAAATCTTTGTTACATCTCTTCTGTCATCATGGACTGTTTCTGCTGCTGTCGTTCAATGTATGATCATTGTTTTTGATAAATTATTATATAATAATATGTATAATTATTTCTTGTATGCATATGTCCCTAGGCTTGCTTATCTGGATTTCTACAAAAGTGAACTGTGGCAGCACATCTGCTTTCCCTTAACAACTTTTATGTGCTTGGATAATTACATAACTGAAATATGTATTATAATAAAGAAACATACAACATAAAACAAGATTTAAATTAATTTTAGGAGTTTTCACACACATTTTTGTGGTTTGGTCTGTTTTGTAATGATGCTTCATTTTTGAAGAAATGCTAAGCTAAATAATTACTTAAACTACATTGCAGGGTGATAAGATTTTGGGAGTTACAGTCATATTTGACCACTGATTTTCTGTAACCATATTCTTTGACCTCTGTCAAATCTGGTTGGAATAGGATGTACAGTTCAAAAAGTCTAATGTGAGAGACAGTGCTATTGCATAAAGAAATTGAATTAAAAATAGGTTCAAATCTGCACAGTCCACATTGTGTCCTATTGTCAGTCTCAACAGGAAGTAGAAGAGCACTCACAGTGGTTCTGTATTTCACGCTACCATTCTGGAACACAACAAAGCACTGCAGAATGTGTGACTGCCACTTATCTTTTCGAGGAGTGATTTCAGTATAAAATGATATTGTCATTTCTTTTATGCCACCAAGAGAAATTCTGGCTTATTTGTAAATTAATGGCTTATATGTAAATTGTTTTCCATTGAGATTACTCCATCAACTACTCACTATACTTCACAGTGCTTTTAAAAGAAAACACAATAGAGAGAAGTTGCCAGTGACCTTGATTTTATTTAGGAGCACATAAAAAAAGTTATGCCACAGCTTTGGTTGACTGGAATGATACATATACTTAAATTTCTACAGGTTTTTTTTTAATGGTAAACAAGTGTACATTCAGTTGTATGCAAGACCAACATTGTCAGTGACACAATTACACTACAGAAAATGAAATGCTTGACATATATAGCTGTGAAACCCTTCATATTTTTGGTATTTAACCAGCATTGTTAGAAATAGTCTGCTGAAGCCATTTCATATATGGTAAACACTGAAAAAAGACCCTGTGGCAAAGTGGATGTAATTATAGTTGCACTGGCTCTGGAGACAAGTAAGAGCCCTACTTAAACATTTCACTTGTAAGCTATGTCTTCTGCAGCGTAAACATGAAAGGAATTACCTAACTCGTAGTTATGAAATCCATTCTTACTATTCAGCCACTTGAAGAAGTGGTCTATATTTTCATACATTTGGGACACTTAAAACGCAGTAATTTTTCATGCTACAGAAAAAAATTACAAGAATTGCTTAGACTGGATTAGTCTAAATAACCCCATGACTCCATGTTCCACTGATTTACAAATGCTTCTTACATCTCTTATAAAATGTTTAATTTTTTTTCCTGGTTTTTTTGTTTGTTTTGTGGGTTTTTTTTGGCTTTTTTTGTTTGGTGGTTTTTTTGTTTGTTGTTTTTTTTGTTGTTTTTTTTTTTGTTGTTTTTTGTGTTGTTTTTTTTTTGTTGTTGTTGTTGTTTTGTTTTGTTTTTTTGAGAGCTACTGTCAACCACCTAGATCGGAAGGAGGGAAGTGTGAAAATTCCCAGGCCATGATGAATCCTGAGTATTTTGCAACAGTATGCACTGAGTTCAGGTAGTCCACAGCCTCTCTCTATGCTGAAAGGATGATAAGAGAGCTTAGATGGAATATTTACAATTTTTAGAATAAACCTACTAGCAGACCAGCTGTAACCATTTCTCCTTCTACAAAACCTGCTTTTTAATATCACTTTTTTGTAGAAACATATGGCAAGGAAAATAAAACTGTCTTTTTTAGTAAACATAAGAAGGTTTTGATAAAAACATATAAAAGACAGTTTTATCTGCTGGATGATATACAGGTACCCGTATACAAGCATGTATACTGAACAATAAAAGAGAAGGTAGATTTGAATGTTACAGGTCTGATGTAAACACAGAAAAAAAAAAAAAGAGTAGTCAAAAGTGCTGATACATGAACTCACTCCATCATGCCTAATTACTGCAGCATATATGATACAAAATAATTAAAATGCAGGAAATATCTGCTTATCTCCAAACCAGGGAAAAGAGATCTCTTTGGAAATGTAGTTAAATTAAAAAAAAGTCAAGATACGTCTTACGTTTCAGCACACAGAAGAAATTCACAGGGAGATTATAAACTCCTGAAAATAGAAGTTTTATGATGACAACAGACAATGCCTTCATTGCAGTGACATCAACAGAGCCACTGTAACACATACCATTTTCTTTTCGTACAGGTTTACAGTAGATATTTGAAGACACAGAAAAGGTTCATGTGCAGCTTTTCCATTAAAAGGTGTGCAGTTCATCAAAGTGATTAGTATATTTCCTGAAATGTTTAGAAAATGAGAAAAGACATTTGACCTAAACACTGTGTACACTAGTTAACCATGTATAAACTAAAGATTCTTAAGTGCACTATGAATTTCAGACATGAATGGCTTTTGAAAGCTCAGTAATTTGCTTGAATGCACAGTAAAGAACTGTTTAAGAAGTTGTTTCCAGTTTTGTCTGATCATTTCTCCTCAGGAGTTTCACCATGAAGTTCTGCATCTAGTGAGGCCTCTTCAAGAGATATTTTATTAGATACATTAACAGGAGATCCAACGGTAGCTGTACAGATAAAGAGAAAAGAAGTATTAGGTTTTACACTTAATATCCATGCTAAAAAGCATAAAAGGCAAGAAAAATGCATGTTACTTAGCACAGAAACAAATAAGATACACTATCTAATGAAATCCGACATCCAAGTGAAATTTGGTCTCTAAAAAGCACAACCATCCAAAAGCAGACAGTGTAGCTATTCAACAGTTCAGACTGAACATACTAATGATTGAATGCATCATCATGTTATTGGCACCCTTAGTCTGAACAGGGTCACAGAGCTCTACATTAGGTGTTCAGAAAACATCTTAGAAATTCTGCCATTTAAATAAATGAATTTACTTTGTCTTACTTGGAGATAGCTGTCATACTTCAAAGCAAAAGCTCATGAACTTCAGGCCATAGAACATGAAACAATTCACAGGATATGAAAAAGTAACTATTAACACAGTTTTACTGCTAAAGGTATTTGTGCAATGCTACTGAGTTCTCACTGACCCACAAAATTATTCCACTTATGCACGGAATGTTAAGAAATAGCTGCCCTACGAAGTCATGTAATATGTAAGGAAGAATGATACTGTTAGAAATAATCAAGTTAGTCATTCTGCCTTTGACAGAATTTACTTACATAAGCTTAGTTTCTCTACTGCTAGCCTTTCAGGCAAAGTTTCAAGTGGAGTTGGTTGAATTTTTGCTGGGGTAAATGTATTTAAAGAAATTTTTCTTCCTGAAAGGGGCATCATGTAAGTTGGAGAAGCTGAAATTGTGGGGGAAAAAAGAATCATTAGTAATAAAAATATTCTCACCTGAGTCAGATGTCAAAAACTGTAGCCACAGGACTGTGTATCCATCCAGCAAAATAGATACCACATTTGTACAATCGGCTGCTCAGCTACCAATTTTTTACTCTAGTGTCAAAATTTCACAACATGAAAGACAATTCTTAAAATCTCTTTTTTACCTCAGAAAGCAACACAGTAAGTTCATGCCGCTAAGAGAGAATTTCAGTAACAGGTGCCTTGCCAGAAGGCTGGCAAAAGCATTAGTGCTATTTCTCATAGGTTATGAAGATTGCACCTGAATAGGCCTTGAGTCCAACACATCTATGAAAAGTGCACACAATGCATTACTCTCTAGACAACCTCCAAATAGTACAGGAAAGCAGGAGAGTTAAACATCTATGACTTTAACTGTATCAGGTCTATTTTCCAACCATTCCTTGGCAGAAAGCTGACAACCATACTCTAGAAGTATGACATGTTTTGTTTTTCAGTATTTCTTCATCTTGTATACTCTCAATTCTGAACTGATTTTGAAGACACACAAACTTCCTAACCAGTATAAAAAAGCATCTTAAGTAGCTGAGAATTTTCCTATACTTGTAAGCCTCCCTGAGCTCTTTTTCAGTAACACCAATTTTCTTAAATTGCTTATATTCCTTCTCAAATATAGGAGGCATACCCTATCAAATAAACTGCTGATTAAAATCTAAACTGTATAAAATAATGGGGGGAAAAAAGGAGAAATCCTGTAGTAGAAAAAAGGGAAAGTCCTGACAGGTAGACTACTGTTCTATCAGTACTTGCAAGTGCAAGTTTTCTGATCAAAGCATGAGTCTTTAGACACTTCCTTAGGAAGAATGATTTTCAATCACCTGACACATTATTTATAAGCATCCTAATATGTGGTAAATCTGACCTAACTGAAACCATTTCCAAAGACACAGCAGAAGAATCGCAATGGGAAATAATTTTTCCAGACACGTGCACATGGATAGAACTTAGCTGTATTTCCTTTCAAGATCACCTAAACTTTAAATATGCAGCACAAACTGCTAAAAGGCTAGGTAACTGCAAAGCAGTCTACAGGTGAAATCCCAAGTAATACTGAAAGAAACAGGAAATAACAAAGTTTTAAGTGTAAATACAACACTATTCTGCTGATGTTACTGCCAGTGCAACAGTACAGTATAAAGCTGGGAATACTGCATGCTCCCTGAAAAGCATTACCTGTAATTCAGCTGACAGTGCGGACAGTACAGAGAAGTCAATGCAATAATAAAGGAATTAAACTAACTATGATTTCATTAAATCCTTAACTTACTACGTCAGCCAACACAGACATTACTTCAATGAATTATAAGTGTCCATACCCACAAAAGGATAGTGCAAAATGTAAAATTATGGTTTATGTACGTTTTCATTTTTTTCAAAAGCAGCATCCTTAGTTTACTTGTTAACTGCGAAACACTGCAAAGATTAACTAGACTATAGTTAAGAATTTAAAATTAGCATAATTACAAACTAAAACCAGTACATGTCTCCGGTAGATTTTCCCTTGATGGAGCAGCAACGGAAGCAAGAAATTCATCCACCTGCTTCAGAGACAAGGAATTGTGTAGAGTTTCCAAAGGGCAAATAGAAGGCACCATGGAATACAGTTCAAAGCCTAAAAGAAAAAGATAATAAAAAAAGAGATTTCCAAACATAAGACAGGATTTAACGTACTGCATTAATGCATGAGAGAAGTGCTTAGTTTACATCAGCATGTGCAGGCATAGGACTCTTGAAATCATGGAAATTAAATATTACAGGAGTTGGAACAAAATGAGCCAATTTCCAGCATATACTAAGCTAAAGATACTGTGTAATATACCATAGGATACAAATCCCGTGTACACATGAAGTACATGTGTACACATAAATTATTCAAACATTAGAACTGTGCTCTACTCCCAAATCAGTTCATGAAAGATAATTCCTCTTAAAGACAAACTTAGCATATCACTAAAAAAAAAAAAGTCAGGAAAAGGTACTATTTCTCCTACTCATTCTCATACCTGGCACAAGACTAAATAGATAACTCATTCATGCAAGAAAGTAGGATAGCTATTTTGTTAGCAGACAAGAGCTAAAAATGCTGTATCTTCCAAGAAATAAATTTGCAGAATTCATGTTCTATCATCTTCAGTATTCTGTGAAAACAAACTGTTGCCTTTAATATCAAAGGAAAACCACTGTTAGCATTTTTACACCTTGAGGTTATATGGTTTTACTTTCTGAGACAGATATACACCTACCTTTATGCATTTAAACACAGTATTAAAAGGCTAGAAGTTTCATATATTAGAATGAGTAAGTAAAGCAACCCAAAAATCTAAGAATTTTTTGGACTTTGCTTTTCTGTGTTAGTATTGATCATACACTAACCATGCATATTCATATTACTAACAGACTAAAAAGCATTTAAACATCTTGGCTAAAAAAAACCTTGCAGTCCTCTAAAGTGATTCAAGTTTGGTAACTCAATAAACTGCTTTTCATCCAATTGCATTTCAGAAGAGGAAAATATGTCCATTAGTGTTTTCAACATACAGCCGCAACATTACAACTTTTCAATACTGTAAATTTCTGCTAAGACAATTAAATGAAGAAGCAATAGTGAATGAGATAATGTTTAGAATTTCAGTTCAAGGTACATTATGACATTATGACTGTGAACTGTTCTTTCCCATAAAATAATAAGCAACAATGTTCCTGTGATATCCAGTGTTGCCCATTCAGTCCCCATTAGTACTTTGCATAAGGAAGAAATTCAACAAAATTTCAAACCCCAAATGTCTATACTTATATTTAGATCCACCTTGGCCATACTCAAATTTCAGGGACCATTGCTACAAATATTCAACCAACTGAAATGTACTTATGTCAGCTTCACTTAGATTATAAACAAAATGTTGCATTTCATGAAAACTAGGGGTTTGTGTACAAAAGAAACACCACCATACTATTAATTTCTATTCTCCTATAAAGTCAGTAGCTAACCTTCAGTGTAAGCACTAAGATGCTTGGCATACATATTAATATCCTAAATAACTATATGCATGCATGTAAAGCGCAAACCCTTTCGTTGCATTACAGTAAAATGTAAGATTTCTCTTTACCCTGACAGAAGTGTCACTATCACTTGAATGAGAATTTATTTTTCTGATTTTGCAATTAATGAAGTGGGACAATGTCAGGTTAACTTTTAGTAAGTATTATTGTTATAGTGCATGTTATAGAGAAGCAGAAAGGAATTCCAAAATGCACTCATGCCCTTTAAAAAAGAAAAGAGAAGAAATAAAATTTTCTTGTTTTAGAAATTTCCCCTTCAAATTTTTTTGTTGAGTTTTGACAATTCTGCTGTCAGCTAATCATATCCCAGCAGGTCATTGTAGTATCTTTATGTATAAGGGATATGGCTTAAACCATAATCTGGAAATCTACATGTAGTGTTTTATTTGAATATTTTCTTATGTTATGAGAAATAAATTTGAAATTTTATGGTGAAGAAGCCCGACAGTATCCCTTTAAGAAGGCAATTTCCTGTACACGAACAACCTTTAAACTTTGGCTGTATTTATTCTTAAAGCATCAAAAGGCAAGACAATGAAAGGGTTAACGCAGCATCTCAAAAAGCCACCCTGCTGTCTTAACATTCAAAAGCTGTAGAGACATACCACTGGAGCCTAGAAATTCCACAGAGGAAATGGACCAGCACCTAAAGAGGTGTGGGTGTTCTGCAGAGGCCCAGAAAATAAGGTATAGCACTTTCAGAAGATACTTGTTTCACCATGTTCCTTGAACTAAAGATGGGGGGGTAGTCTGAAATGAGTTAAGAGGGTGTGATAACAACATAAAAGTAAGAAAAAAACAGAGTGAAAGGGACAAGGATAATCAAAGTGATAGTCCAGAGGACAGACAAAACAACATCAGTATGGAGTTATGTTAGTAGAGAACCCTTGGAAACCTGCAGTATACTTAGGGTTCACAGGAGCTCATACTGCATGCATTAATCTCGTCGAAGATGTGTGGTGAAACTGCTGCATTAAATGAATCAGAACAATCAATGTGATCAATAAAAGCTATTTAGATCTTTTTTTTTTAAGAATGGAGTCACAAAAAGTGACTGAATGGAACAGAAAGTAATATTATTAGCCACAGATTCTCAAATGCAGTTCTTACTTTCTGACCTTGTATGTTTTAGAAATATTGTTTGGTTTGAGTCTCAATGTAAAAAATGGACTCCTGACTTTTCCATTTGAAATAGGACATTAGATTTGGCCTTTTAGATCAAACACAGCCTTAATGATATAAATTTAGCCTTACTATAGTTTTCCTTCAAGAAGCACTGCAGTGCAAAATAGTCACTATGGGTTTAAAATGAATGTAACAAAAGACTACTTTGCTTCTAAGCAAAGCCAAACAAAAACTCAAGATTTTTTAAAAAATTTTCTTTCTAAGCAAATGTATTTTGAATCTAACATGAAAATACTGATGATTTCCACTGCAATTTCAGTATCACTATCACTGAACTCAGCCAGCAGTCATGCACATTTTAAAACTACAGTTAAGAAATCTGGAAAAGCTACATTCAGGTCTGATGGGTGCTGAAGAGTGAGTCTGCTTTTCATGAACAGGATATATCTGGGGCCTATTTAATCATGTAGAAAGGGAGGCGCAAAATATTTTGCTGAGGAAGAAAAAGACATACCTCTGTCCTGTGTGTTAAACGAGAATTTTTGCAAACTGAAGACAGTTAACTCTCACTCTTGAAGCTCAAGAGGTCAATGCTGCTCAAGAAGTCACAGCTCTCTTGCTGTGATTTTTAGTGCAATATTTAAGTAATTTGCACATCTGATGAACAGAGAAGTATGATAAGGTAAAATAAATTTTTGTCCCATGAAAAATATAGCAGTTTAGCAGGCATAGAACCAAAGCTTCTGCTTTAGTTTTTGTAATTTAACATCACTTCAAGAAGATAACTCCAGCTGTCAATTCAGTGATTTATTTTAGAACGGGCAGGCTCAGAGAATCAGCTCAGCAGGAGAAAGACAAAGAAGAAGCAGCAGCTATCAAGAAGTGTGTCTAATAAGATCAGATTTCATTGTCTGTATCTTGTACCATACAGTCTGATCACACAAGAACTTGCGGAGAATAATTTATTAGAGAGATCATGATTAGCAGTAGCACTTAAATTTTTTTTTCACAGATTTTTCTAAGGAATGAATTTTGATGTTGTATTTATACTAATGAATGGTAAAGAAAGGATTTAGGATATCTAATGATTACAAATATATTTGGAATTGTGCTTGAAGTTAGGAACAACAGACGGCTGGATGATACTGTACACCCCGTATTTGAAATAAAAATAAAAGGGATGAAGCAAGGAACCTTTTGTTTTTGATTTTGTTTTTAAAATAAAAGCAAAACGTACCATTGGTTGGGTGTCGAGCAAATGAGATAGAAAACCTTTTAACAGCAGAACCGCGTGTGGTGTCTGAGAAAGAGAAAAACAGGTACCTGAAATTTGTAACAGCTACCAAAAGAGGGAGATTTTAAAATAGGAAAGGAAGAAGAAAGGAAAAAAGAAAAAGATGAGAAGGTATTAGAAGTGAGTGGCATGCAGAAGGGACCAAGGAAAAAGGACTAAAATCTAAACAGATGTTAAAAGAAGAAAATTTGGATTGTTGGTAACTACAAGACGTGTAATGAAGTGGATGAAAACAAGCAGAATGAGCTGGTGATTCTGGCATACAAGGTTATTCAGGTTAGACTCAAACACTGAGTAGTGAAGTGGGGGGGAACACAGCATGAATACTGTTTCACCTCAGAGTTATAAAGGTGTGCTTTGGTATCTTTAGGTTCTGAAATCTAGTGAGAGAGTTTCTTCTCTATCCCAGATTATCCAAAACTGAGAATCTCCTGCTCCTTTGTAATCCAAACCCCACCAAATAAAAAGGTCAGGAATCCTAAAATTTTCACCATCAGTATTTAACTTATTATTACTTTATAATTTCATTCCTTCTATATGCTCCAAATAATTTATTTAATTTCAAGATCAATTAGCAGTGATAAAAACTAGAGATTAAAATGATTAAAGAATTTAAAACCAAAACTTCCAGTTTACTTAAAAAACGCACTTGCTGGAATCTCCTGGCGCACATTACAAGTGATCTGGTGTTCAATTCAAGACAAATAAGAATTAACTATGCTATTAAGTTAAACATAAGCAAGCTATGGGCAATAAAGAAGCAATAAAAACTCATAAAATTAATACTAAGGCCAAAGATTCTAGGATTCCATTAAAATCTTTAGAAGTTCAATGTGGCACATGGGTTGTGCGTGCATGTGCGAGAGTGTGCACATACCATCTATGAAGCCAGAAGAAGTCAGCTTTTTACGATGAGTACGAGCATAATCCTGTAGGTTAGGTGCACTTGAAGAACCCCCGAGCACTGAGGTGCTAAACAGGCCCGCACAGTGAGACCCTGATGGGAGTTAGAGAAAATACATACAACAACCAGGTGTTCGTCCATTCACATTGGGGATGCATGCAGCATGCAAGCACATGGCTCTTACCACACAAAAGGCAGCTTTTGGCAGTGCCTTGGACAGGTTCACAATATGCTTGTAATGTCAGAGTGGGACTTGTAGGCTGAAACTATCATAATTTACTGTGCTTCTACTCATGAAACAGCACACTGCTATATGTGCAAAGAGAGGATTGGCTTTAACAAAAGTGAGTTCTTGTCCTGTTTTCACTTTTGGCAAAAAAAAGTTACCAGTTAGCATCAATGTAAACATAAACAAAACAACAAAACAAAATGAAGATGATGATGACGATGGTGATGATTGATGATGATGATGATGTTAAAAGTTGTGTCTTTGAAAACCTGTACTCCTGAAACAAATATAAACTGGAAAAATACTGCTCATTGCTTTCATCCAAATCAACCTTTGAGATGACAGGCTGCTATGAAGTACTCATGCAGATCCACAGACTTAGTATGTGGAAATACTTCTAACCCCAACAAAATCTTAACCAAATTGGAAATACTCTATTCATATTTCAGCTACCATTACCGACAACATTACAAACTGAAAATACCTAAAAGTTTCATCAAGTTTAACTTGACTTCCTTTCCTGAGAAGACTTTTGCACAGCTCCATGCAAGTGACAGTACTTTGTTACAACTCATGCATTCCTTCCACTAGAATGGGAGTTTAAATAAATCACTGAAAGCCACAGACAAAAATATAAAAATAACTTTCATAATAGTCAACCATTAATGAAACTTACATACAACAATGAACAAAATGGAAAAAAAGTTGCAATTTTTTTCCTTTACATTTTACTACTAGTTGAAAGGAGAAGCGGTTTTTCACTCAGAACTTATCTTTTACATTTTAGATAAGTAGCGGCAGATTTTTTTTTTGAAAACCAGCGATACTTCCTTTCATTACTTATAACAATTCAGTGAGGGGAAACATTACTAGCACATGTGACCAATCACAGCCAAAATAAATTGGTGCCTGGTCTGTGGCAAAAGCCTTTCACACCAAATATAATACCTTAATCTACACCAAAATACATCAAGTACCACAAGCCATATTGTGTCACAAAAGAAAATTCATTTAACTTTAGCAAGCACATAATAAAAACCAGGACTTCAATAAACAAGAGCACCTGATGTATGCATTTTACTATGGGAAAAATATAATGGGAAGAAAAGTATCACAGAAAGATTAGACATACAAAAAATACCTATCTTTGCAAATAAAGGAAAAGCTACTTCTAAGTTTATGCATATAGCTTATGCATTTTTTTACACTTAATTTTTCCCATGAAAAGACACACAGAAAGAAAAAACAATATTGATTTACAGTAGTGCATGATTTCATTTTTTTGCATGTGGGTCTTATGTATGCCTGTTTTAATAAAGCAACAGAAAAGCACCATTTGAATTAAGAGAATTTGAAAGAAGCCTTTGAATTATAGCACGATTCATTCTAATGCTGAAAAGAAGAAATTGATTTTAAGAGAGGGAATATGTGCAAAACCCCTGATACTATCAAGAAACTTTATGTTTGTTCCCCATCCCCCTCCCCACGGAAAAACATCTTCATTTTCATCAATTGCCCACAGTAAGAAACGGCAATTTTCAAGAAAAGTGTTTCCAGAGCAGGCCATTTTAATCCAAAAGATTCTTGCAAAATCCAAAAGCTCAATCAGAAATTACATTATCTTAAAAATCTACTTTATGTTAAAAACAATCCTGTGTACCTGTTGTGAGCAGTACAGAATCAGTAGTACGAACAGTCTCAAACGATTTTCTCTTTTCAGTTATAATTTATTTAAAAATTTTGCTGCAAAAAAACTGTCCAGTCCATAGGCAGATACTCAGCATATATTATTGATAACAAGTACTATTGGGTCCTGTTAATAAAAAAGCTATTCAAAGAATATACAATGATAGAGAACAGCAGGCAGATGAAAAGCTGATAACATCAAACAAATTTTCAACTGTAGGCACATACCTAGACCGCTCTGCTTTTGTTCCAGAATAGTTCTTGGTGTTCGTAAGTTACTATTGCTTTCTGATAGGACCTGGATATAAGAAACAGAAAAATAAGGGAAAGTAGAACAGCAGCATGAAACACCCATTTAACTTGATACAGCAGCCTGTTTCAGACAGACAGGTGTTAATAAGCTGTATGATAAGTGTTAGTAAAAATATGTAAAGGAAACATAAAAGATCATGCAATATCCCCTTCTGAAGGGAGTCCATTTCACATATGAGTTCCTTGCAATGAAGTGGTGCAAAGCAAGCATTCAGAATGAGAAAGGACACAGACCAAGACTGATACAAGACATTTGAGACATTTTATTTCATTTTACCAAATGCACTTTCCTAAACTGCGCCTGTATTGAAAAAAGGAGGGGAGGGAAGGAAAGACAGACAAGCTATTGAGGACACCATACAATCACTGACCATGCACAGGCTCAATCAATATAATCTTCAGATGCTCACAGCCTTTGCTGATATAAACTTTTCCAATGTAAATCGTTTTAGAATTTTCCATAATAAATCATGAAAATTTTCAAAGAAAAAGGATGTGGTTACAGCACACCATCCATTGTCCTACATGTAAACAATATCTTGACATTCTGAATAGGTTTAGATCTTCACTGGTACTTCCAAAACATTCACTGTTTCTTTTTTTCCCTGCCTTCCCCTCACCCCCCATTACAAGGAACAATCTTCAAAATATTGTACAAGTCAATGGATGATGTACTGTGTTGGGAGTTTCAGACACCTCCGGATACAGACGGCAAGAATTATTAGTGCTAGAGTTTTTTCCCTGCAATAGTTAATACCAGGCCACTGAAAATATGATATATGCAAAACAAGTTTTGAATAGCAACATGAAGTACCAAATAAATTATTTTAAATGGTATTGGTTGCAATTAATAATTTTTTTTTAAATTTACCTACCACCAAATTAAGCAATGCTGGTTTTAAAGTCTTAAAGGACAACTAAACCAAAGCGTAATTCTCTTTCATTAGGCAGTACGCTAAGTCTTTTTTACTGTGGTAACATTTGCAATTCCTATAAAGAAACCAAATTTTTATGAAAGCGTGTAACACATTCAGTGGAAAATCAGGCACTTGCTCTTTTTCCCCCAAACATTCTTGGCAAGTAATTTTAAGAAGTGGAAGGTATTGCTTGAAACATAATCCATAACAAGGGATTAGATGTCCTTAAAGACAGTTGTTGCTTGGAATGCATAAAATGTTTAATGAAGTAAAGTTTAAAAACCTGTTGCCATGAGCCAAAAATACTGGATGTGAAAGCCAGTGATTTAGGGGAGACAGGGGAAGAAGTGATTTGTTCCCCTGATCTGCGTCTTCGACGCCCAGTACCCACACCACTGGTGTAATGCAGCCAGGTACCAATACACTCTGGGCTAGACACACTCAGGGGGCTCTCTTCCTGGAAGTGAGAAAGGGGGCAAAAAACAGCAAAGCATGCAAAGTTAGATTCAACAGAGCCAAATGAACAGAAAAGAAAAAAACCCAATCTGCTTGCACCCTTTTATATACTACCTTTAAAACTATTAAACAGCGAAGAGAGAAGAATAAAAATACAATATTAGAAAGTTATCAGTTTCACTTTTATCTTTTCATCCAACTATATCTTTTACTACAACCCTTCAACCAAATTTCTGGTAGACTAAGATATGAGAGAAAATTATTTGTTATCAATAATTGATTCATAATTTTAAGAGTTTTTTACATGTTGGAAACAACTTCGGTTACCCTTGACATACTGTTTAATAGTTTTTCCCCTCCTAAGTATATTAAACTTTCCTATTTATACTTAATAGTTTCCATTTCTAGTCTATAAGCTTATCTGAAAGCTTCTTGTTTTTAAAATTGCCTTTGAGACTTTACAGCTGACTCACTGGTAGCAGCACCAACCTAACTGGTAGTAGTTTTCCAAATTTAAAAATGTCCTAATAATTATCTCACCCTGGACACCTTATCAGGACTTCAAGGGAGGACAGTGTCAGGCTAAGCACCCTCCCATGTCTACATCATTATGTACCATTAGCAATTAACATTATTTGTAATACAGAGTTTGCTTTCCAGTGTCAGTGAGGTTTACATTCTTGTTTTACTACTATAACTCAGCTTTTTTTTCTTTTCATGACTCAGTCACAGTTGCATTTCTTCTGTAAATTTTGCTGACTATGACCCAGATTAAAACTTCCATATAATCTCACACCTGACAGTATCCTTTCAAATTAACGGACATGGGTGAAAAGAGAATTGCCTTATAGGAGGAAAAAAAAAAACCAAGAAAAAAAAAGTAAAAAAAAAAAAAAAGTTCAAGGCAGTTGCAGTTTAAGTTGCAGCGACTTTTTTTTAAATTGCTCCAAAACACCGTTTAGTTTAAATATTCCAAATACTAGTTTTGCAGATTTCAGTAGGCCAGATGAAACTTCCTTTTTTACTTATTAGAAAAAATGTTTTATAGTCTAAGTTTTCTCTAAATCAGCTATTTCCTTCCAGCATATAAGCAAGCTCTGAATGCTGAAACACATTCCATTCTAACATATGTTATCTGCACAGTCAAAATTTGGCAATTTGTGCTACTAGTATCTTGTGAAAGTTAACTTCCATATAATTTATGAAAATGGTTGAAAGTCTGAAGTAATAGACTTTTAAGCTGTGCACAAATGAACTCATAGCTAGGAGGGGAGTTTGCATGATCATAGTGAAAACAACTTTTAAAAATCAAAAATATTGATGTTGTGAGCATTTGTTTATGAAAAAAGTTGGAAATAGAAAATGTAAGACATTAACATTTATTATGTCTGTTAATTTATGGAAGTCATGTGAAGTTATACAGATATCCTTACAGAAGGGAATCATGCATCTTTTTCTCTCCATACTGCCAATAACCAACTGATTTGCAAAACTGTAATACTTTTACTGCATACAGACAACTCATTCCCAACACAAACACGAAAGAAAAAGCTTTTGGTGTGAATCTTCATTTCTGATGGTTTTAAGCAACTGAAAATGAGGCAATAAGTAGCTGTTAGTCTGCTTCTAGCATTAATATCACAGAAGTGCCATTATGCACCACCTGAAATTTTCCACTCGACCATCCCAATAGAATCAGTGATACAGCTGTGCATCCCCCCACTTCTGTGACATTAAGCCATATCTATGAAGCACATCTAGATGTGATGGCTTTCAAGACAGCAAACTAGATTGTTCAAGATGCTATCTACAGAATTCATGAAACACAAATGCCAGCCACTTAAAAAAAAAGCTTCCACTTTATCTTCTTACCTTCAAAAGCTTGACAAATGGAGTCATTTTCACTCCACATGAAAGCAAATACAGCAGAAGACGTCTCATTTCCTGCACCTCCCCTACCACCCTAATCCCTCTGTTCCCTTTCAGCACAATCACCCCGAAAGTTTGCTCAATTCCCAGTAGTAGCTGTCTCGTAAGGATGAATAGAAAACCAATGTATGTTAGTTTGTAGATGTAGGTTTAGACTGAAAGAGACTTCGTTTTCAAATATCAGCTTTTCTAAAACGATGTAAAAAAAAAAAAGGAAGTAAGTCTTATCACAAAATAGTAATAATTGAAAAAAAATAGCCCTTCAGAGAAATTACTGCCATGGAGAATTTCCCACTGAGTAAGGGTGAAACTTCTGTGAGAGGTATCATGCTGATTCTGTGCAATCAAAAGCAGAAGTGCATTTGGTTTTGTTTTCTTAAAAGTAAGCAAAAGTTAATATCTTTGATAGAAATTATCTGGAACACAAACACTTACTTCAACAGAACCAATCTTCCTGGATCTTGGAAGGGGTGACTTTCTGTGTATGTGAATTGGGTCTGATACCATTGGCTTGAACATCACTACTGATCGATCCGTTTCATCTCTTTTAGGAGCGTGTGCCTCCTCATCACTATCATTTCTATGAGAGGTTTTCTTTGAACCTTCATTCTACAGAAAATACATAATTCAGTTTTAATTTGTCTCCACACCTTCAGACATGTAGACAGAAGTGGCTCTCAAATAAATATTCTGCATAAAGATAAAGCAAGCTGATTTTAAAAATACGAGATGCAAATCACGTATTACTGAACAAACTGCTCTAGACTTTAATGATCTACATGTGTTTCTTCCTTCTTCTTCTACTAGGAAGAATTCTAGCCAAGCTTTGCTCTCATTCATTTCTCGAAAAGCAGTGGTAACTCCACAGACCTGACCATACATCTTGGAAAATACAAATCCTTCCTCAACAATCTGTGTTCATAAACATACCAAACTACTTTCTTAAATGTGTCTTCCAGTTGCCAGAATATTATTCATGTGACACTCTGACGTTGATATCACTTTTCTTAAGAGTATTTTGTATTTCTAGTAAAAATTGTGGCAAAGCCTTAGAACATCCAAATTATCTGTGTCCTTTACCTCAGTCCCCATTCAAAATGGAAAATATTGGGACTACTTATCTTTTACTGCATGGTTTTTTACCAAAAAAAAAAAAAAAATCACACTTGTATTTTTTACCTAATTTTACAGTGTTTATTTTAGGTTGTCCATACCCAAAAAACCTAAGTTTTGCTTTATAGAAAGGCATAATTTTTACCTCTCTGGAGGCAGGTCTGTATCCATATCCAGATGGTAAATTTTTATCTTCCTCACAGCCTTTAGCTCCTGGACTGAAGTGCAGCTCTACATGAAAACGTTCTTCTGAAGAAAGTTCCTGAAGTAAAACGATTAAATAGTTTTATACTTTAATACATAGCTCAGCACCACTCATTTCTGAAGATATTTATCCATTTAAAATACCTTGTTTGGATCCTCATAAAGCATGATAACAATCTGTGTCATGTAATTGAGTTCATTGACCACATTTAAGTAATCCATAGCTCGTTTCCACTGTTCATCTTTTGACTCCTTATGGAGAAAAAAAAAATAAAAAAATCAACAAATAAAAACTCACCTATTTTCTTTAACAAGACTGATGATTTCCCTTTTCCCCCATTTACACAGATTTTCCAGAAGTGTAAAGCTCATAATAGCTTTACAGATTTAGCAGAAGTGTAAAGCTCATAATAGCTATGGAAAATGCAGAGGTACAACCTCTGAAAAAACCAGTTATGAACCTCCATTAGTGAGTTAAAATTGCTCATCAAATGACTGAAAACTGAAGAGCAGAACTTTTCATATTTTATTTCAGTGTGTCTCTCATGGTTTTTCGCCAATGATGATATGTGGACAGAGGCACTGTTTTCAATTCTCTTGATGAGAATTGCTAATTTTGCAATAAATTCATTTCAGCTAGTATATTGTGAAAAATGCTTTTAGATATCACACTAACAGATATATTAGTCAAACAGAGTAAATGAAGCTTACTAGTATATAGAGGAGATACAACCATCACATCCCAAACTACTTAAATGAATAGTCACCTTTTTCATACTGTAGGAAAGAAACCACTTAGTAATCCACCTTAAAGAAAAATTAAGTTTATCAGACTAAAACTTGGAGTGTACCTGTTGTAGCATGTCAAAGAGGTTTAAAAATGCTTTTGTCATCACTGAGTTTAGTCATCCATTACCAGAAGCAAGTATGTCAATACAACAATTTGAAAAGTAGTATATTAGTCAAGCTGTATCTTACAAGCAAATAGGTTTGTGGTGCTGCATGTATCTTGTCCAAGAGCTCAGTTTAAGTAATTTCTAAATCTGGAGACCTTGTCTTTTTCAGTGTCAAAGACAATCAGATGGAGAATAATGCACCACCTTTGTAGTATTCTATAACAGTATATGAAAGTAAAAATAAAATTCACTGTACAGGAGGAACTTTGTACTCCATGAGCAGTCTTGAAATTAGGTAGGGACATCTTGACAATATGTCAATGGTCAAAAATAATAAGCCAGTGCAAAAGGAAATTCAAGAGAACCCTGAATGGTAACTTGAGAGTAGAAGTTGGAAGAATTACTGGTGACAACAGAAGACCAAAAAAGGGTATCTGGGCTTTCCACATCTATTTGTGATTAACACATACAGCCAATGGAACACAGCATTACTTTGATGGAAATCAGCATGCCAATTAATGAGCAATTCGCAATATGTTTCTGCATAAGTAATAGGAAATCAATGTTCAAAAAAATACGATAAATTTCAAAGAAACTTAAGCTTTTAATTGATACAATCATAGGGAGATTCAGGTTCCTCTCAAAACACCAGAGCTTCAACAGAGAAACTCACATCACATAAGGCACCGTAGCGAAGGGTGGATAACAGGGAGTGGACATGACTCTCACTGGTGAAATACAGCCGGGTACGAACATGGCGTTCTGGGGACATAACACCCCTGGAGTAGCTTAAAATAAAGAAAAATGTTATTAGACCAGGATAAGATGTGTCCCTATTTTTAAAATACCCATTAATACATAAACAAATTACACTTTCCAATTTCTAGGAACTAAAAAGATACTTCAAATATGAAAGCTATAGAGTATCTCTAATTTTTATGGGAATTAATGTAACCATGTAAAAATGTAACTGGCTTACAGAGGGTGAAGCTTATTTACAGTGTCATCATCTTGAGTTCTCTGAAGGTCAGAGCGAATTTTTCTGACTAGAGGAGTGCAGTAACCTTTGGCAATCTCCAGTTTCTCAGCTTTAGAAATACCATATTCCTGTGTAAAAACAAACTGACTTTTAAAATTCAGTTAAAGATTAAAATGCCTTCTATTTAAAAACTTCTCTATTAAAGCATATTAGTCATCTATTAGTTTGTTCTGGCTGCAAACCATTTTGTTTAACATTTTTACTACATATGATTACTGATGTAGCTTCAACTAACAACCAGTTTGCCTTTTTGCTGTTTGATTTGATAAAGAGAAACAGTTTTTTATTCGCTAGTTAAAAGCAAAGAAGTGGATTTACCTTCTGGTACGATAAAGCTCTCTTTCTTAACCAAAACATCTAGGGAGTCATTCCTCCTTCTTGTCACCATCTCAATCTCCTATCCTGCCCCCACAATGCTTTTTTCTTTTTCCTTTCTTTTAACAGTCAGTAAAGACATATATTTGGTATGTCTGTCTTAGTTTGGGGTAAACCAAGAGACATAGCCAAAACCAAACATCCCAGAGAAGATCTTCTATTTACGTCAAATAATTACACAAATGGTATTTATGTACAACTGGGAAATTACTGATGATATTAGATGTTATAATATCATCACTATGTAAAAATATGCTCTATCAGGAGCGTCATACTCTGTGCTGCACATGCTGTGAAAGTGCTCTCAGAGTCAGAATGAATATTCTTGTTACCCTAGAGAGTAACCTAAGCACTCTTCCTTTGCATTATGTAGGCTATCAAGTTTTCTTTGTTTTTCTTCCTTCAGTATGTGTCCTCATTTTTACCTGCTCTTCTCTAACTTTCCGTTCAAAATTTAAGCTTAATTTAAGACCCACAAAACACAGTGCATTGTAAGCATCATTACTATTTTTGTCCTCCTCGTCAAGAAGTTGGAGAGATGGGGAGAGGAAGAACTTCCCTCAAATGCTGCACACCATATGGGTAAATCAGTCTGTTACAACAGTGCTCTGTAGCTGCAGGGACACTTGGGGAAAGCTTTAGTCTGTTCTGTCCTGTTATGACAAATCAATTTCATGTTCTGCCACCTACAAGAATTTGGAGCTAATCCAAGTTTAACAGCCTACAGAGCATGTAAGTTTAACTTGTCCACTTCTGGCCTGAAATTCTATGGAATTTAATGTCTACATTCATATCGCGGGGTGTAAGCATTTTGAAAAAGTAGAAAGTTCTTTTAAAATTAAAATTGTTTAAAATGAGTTAAATTACATAGATTAGGATTAACAGTGTCATTTGCAAAGAGCCCAAAAATGAAATTTCTATAAGCAGGAGAAATGAAATTAAAAGCAATGTCAGAAAACAGAATTATTCACAAAGGCTACAGTTAAATCTATGATGAATGGTGGAGATGAACCATTTTAATACACTACTGTAAAGCAAGGAGGGATGTTCACACCTTAAATTTCTAAAAAAATTCACCCTGAACACAGCTTAATTAATTATGAATTGAATTTTTCTTAAAAAATCTCAGTCAACTTGCTACTGAAAAATAAGAGATAACGTTAAAGGCTTCTATTATTGCAAAATGTGGGAGCTTCAAAAGAAAATACAGAGTAGACACGTTCACAAAAATTTTAAAAAGCATTTACTCTACACTTTCTTCTATTTAATAACTGAAAATGCTTACCTGAGGAATAACAATGTCAGCTAAAGCCTTTGAAAGCCTATATAATTCCATTGTGTTTTCTAATTTTAAGGATCCATTGTGTTGTACATCATATTTTATGCAGTCATAAATATCAGGGATTTTGCTGATATCATATCTTCCATTTTTTGTTTTGAAGTCTTTTTCCAACTTGGCCCACCTGCGCAACATCAGTTCTAAAGTTTCGCTGTGGTAGAGCTGAATATCTGGATAAACATACATCTCTTGTAAGTAATTAAGGCCATTCAAGTAACAAAAGGACACTATAATTACATAATAGTAACAACTGAACTGTAGAGGGATCAAAATAAGTTAACTGCATTACCATTACAAAGAAGGGACAGCTGGGCATAAGGGTTATTTTAGTGCTGAAAACATCATAACTACAAAGCTCCACTACAGTAGTAGAAAACACAGCTGCAGAAATGCACCACTGGCCCTTAAATATAAGATGTACCTATACAACTTAGCCTTAGTACCATCAACTTTTCCTATTACTTTTGTGGAATGCTGAGTTTCAAATAACTAAGACAAGAATTTCTGCAAACATTGGAATTTCTGAACACCACACAGCCCTTACCTGCAATAAGACCAGGTTCCTCCCACTTTTTATTTTAAAACTATGCATATGAAATCAGACTGTGAAAATCCTTAATCCATTATTGGTTGACTAATGTTCTGCTAAAAGTGAGGTTAGTGAAGAAAAGTTATGTTACAATTCTCTTTCATATATGTTAGCTAGAGAAACTAAATACAAGTACAAAAATGTTTCAGTACCTGCAGACTTTGGGTCTTCCATTCTCTGCCTGATCTGAGAAGTCAAGCTCTGGATCAAGTAATAGACCTTGTCACAGGTTTTTACAGGATTTTTAATAACCTGCATTGATTTTATCAGTGAGATGCTTCCGGACGGAGTAAGCTGCAATTTGAGATAAACACAAAATTAGCTGAAGAGAACTAGATTTGAAAGACCTGGTGAGATAAGATGGAACATGTCAAAGATTCCAAGTATTGGGGAAAAAGCACTCAAGCAGGTCATTATGAATATTTTTAATAATTTATCAATTATCTATTACACCTTTGAGGCACTAAGAAAATACATCAAAAGGTAGTACCATTTACTAGAGATTCAAAGGTAATAAGAAATTCATAGGGCAACTAATTCTATGCAGTAAATGTGAGTATCTACAAGAATTCCTAAAACCATTTCTTTTATTCCAAGACAGGAAAACTGGAAAGATGTTTAAAACTTTGTATATACTTATCAAGCTTCCATAACGTCAAGTAACTTCTGTATT
The DNA here is from genome assembly GCA_013398115.1 of Falcunculus frontatus. Classification (NCBI taxonomy): domain Eukaryota; kingdom Metazoa; phylum Chordata; class Aves; order Passeriformes; genus Falcunculus; species Falcunculus frontatus. Next base: position 21,814 of record VZRV01007883.1, on the reverse strand, counting down.
CAAAAGCTTACAAAAAATTCTGTTAGAAATGTTGTCATTAGGCTACACACCTCACAAAATATTTTTTGCTCTACAGGAACAATCAGATTTGCAATAGTAATGGACACCTTAAAAAAAGTTTGCCTGTTCCTATCCTAGGTTTCTGTTTCTACAGGACTGCAGGACACAAACAAAAAGAAAGCCTTTAAATACACATATATCAACAACATATGAGATGTTCTTCAGAACTGAATTAATTATAGAAATGATAAAAGCTACAAACTATCACCATGAAGGTGAGTGTCCCTAAAACAATAGAGTCGATGCATGTGTGAGGCTTAGCCTCGTTTTTTTTCAGAAAAGCCTGCAGCATCCGAAGTGACCAATGATATTAAACAGTAGTTTATACATAAAAGACACTTATTTGCACTTTCCTCAGTTTCCTAAAATGGATAGAATAATTTGGATATGGAAAACTTCGGCTCTCTACGTAACAGTAAGCGGTTTCTATCTCCCTACTATGATGAATTAAATCAAGAAATTGATTTATTTACACATAACAGGGAAGAAGACACAGGAATAAACCCCATACAATTTTCCCAAATCACAAGTAAATTAAGAAACCTCCACAAATAAATGAATCCCCCAAAAGTTTTTATTGCTTTATAATGCCAAAGGTTAGTAACTTTCAGTGACTGAAGAGTAAACTGTTAATTCCAGCTACATTTCAAACTTGTCTATATCTATGCAACAAATATCAATAAATCCTTGCATTTTCCAATTACTATTGAATCCACTGCTAGCAGTGGTTTGCATGGTACTTTATATATTTAAATGAATCCACACAGAGTATATACATGCTGGGCATATTATTCTTCATTAATTTGCTCTCAATACTTTTTCAAAAATAGCAGTTTAAGCTTAAACCTCATTTGACGACTTGTATTTAGTTGTTACATGAGACAGAGTAAGGGCGATTGAAAGAGAAAGATGTTTCTTAATTATAACAAACAATACATTTAATACATTTAAATGACGTGTTCTGTACTAAGTCAACATTAACTATATTACTATGTGCTAATTCAGCATGTTAATGGGATATTTCATTTCACTGATTAGAAAGTATTCTACTGGTTTTCAGTATCTTAGTATTCTAAGTAACAAAAAAAGACCTTGCTGCAGATTAACTATTGAAACAACTGCAGTAGGTAGGCAAACATTTTGTTGCACCACGCACTGTCAAAGTAAAGATTACAAAAAACAATATAACGTAATTTCTTGAATAATTAAAATATTTTTAATGGAACAGTAAAAAATGTTTACAAATGACATCCCTGTCTACTCCCACTTCAAAGTCTGTAGCTATTCTGATTACCTAAATTGCAGGACAAAATATCTACAGCTACAACTGGTACAGCCACCTTTGCAGTTCAAACTATTTGCAAGCACCCAAATGATTTTGCAAAACAGATACATAAATTTACTGCTCATTACTTTTGCCCAGGAATTTTCATAATTATTTATTTTATTTCATGGGAAACTAATCATATGCTAACCTTATCATAGTCATCAGCAGTAAATTCTCTGTCTCTCTGGAGAATTTCATGGAGCCTTGCTTTAACACGATGTTGACAGCTGCTTAAAGAATCACTGTCACTGTCCAACAGACCATTCATATTAGCACTTTTTACCATCTGGACAAGAATAGGAGTCAGCTCTCCCTCTAAGGCCAGTAGTCCCTGAAGCAAACAATACAATTATTCAGGCAAACAGATAAAGATCAAAATACGAATATCTTAAAAAAACCACCCAAAACACTAATTTAAATTCAAGATGGTATCATTTGGCTATGGGTTAGACAAACAGGGGCACAATGCATGCATTTACAGAGAAATGGCCCCCTAAACACTGCTGGTGTGCAGGATTGATACAGATGGTGCAACAGTGATGGTGACATGTCACAGAGAATGCTCCCCAGCACCAGCTGTTCAGGTCTTGGACTGTGGAGAGTGCAGGTGCCTTCTCCCTGAGGCTGGAAGCAACAGCTGCTCAAGGATTTGTTTTATCAGAGAGGAGCTACGGGAAGAGCTAGCAAACCAAATAGCATCTGGCAGAATAAACAGGAGATAGGTAGGGTCTTACAGAGACTCTACAGAGGCAAAAGCCCAAGCCATGTGAGTCACAGGACAATCACAGGCCTTGAACAAGAGGTGAATGTAGAATTCCAAAAGGAAGAAGGCTGGAAACTTTTGTGACTTTTCTGGCAATGGAAGGGCTATGGAATAAAGAAGGAAATGGTGTGGTGCCTCTTCAAGCCTGCTGACCAAGGGAAACCAGGTCAGATGTCTGAAATATTTCTGTACAAACACATGCGGCATAGAAACAAATAGGAGAAACAGGAAGTCTGAAGACTTGTAGAGCTTTAAGTTAATTCCAGTTACAGAAATATGGTAGAATAGTTCACAGGAATGGGCTTCTGATATATAGATATAGGACCTTTTGGAAGCCCGGCAGACAGGGCAATATCACGGTAGGCCTCAGCTACAGACCACCCAAATTAAAAGGGGAAATGGATGACACCTTCTTCAAACCTTCTTCAAACCTTCTTCAAACACAAGTGGAGAAAGCCACCTAAATGCAGGACTTGTTTCCATGGCTACTCTTGGCCCTGGATATCTCCATGGCAATACTGCAGGGGACAAACAATCAAGATTTCTGAAAAACACCTAGGACAATTCTTTGACACAGGTTACTGCTGAACTATTGAGCACAGGCATGCCCCTGGACCTGTTACTCAGAAGTGTCAGAAAAGTAAAGGTAAGTGGCAGTCTTGATAATTGAAATCTGATGTTATAATAGATCTGTGGAGAAGTGAACAAGACAAATACTTGCATTAGAGCCCTGGACTTCAAGTGAACAGATTTTAGCTTGTTTATGGAATCTTATGAAGAGCCTCGCAGGACAAAAGTGCCTCAGACAGGGCTGTTTAATTAAGAACTGTCTTCATCTGCTCAAAGAACTTCAAATGTTTGGCACATTAACGGGATACTTTTTCACACTAAACTACTCTTCAAAAATACCTTTTTCGAAGAGTAACTGTAAATAAATAAATAAACTTTAAATCTCTCACAGACTTCAAAAGAAAAAAAAACTTAAGAATATCAGAATTTTAGAACTGAAAATACCATTTCACATTGTACCTTTGCAAAAGCTGCTGCAGTCATCTGAACTCGTCCCTCATCAGAAGCGTAGATTTTGAGATCATGTCGGTAAGTGCTATGTAATCTAAGTAAACCACATCCAGGAAATCCAGCATAATCTCCTACCAAACAAACATTTTGCTCAAACTCTCATCTTGCACTTGATTATCTTCAAAACTGATATATGACACTCAATTGTTTTTTTTGAAAACTGTTATTATAATTTTCTTTTTACCTTGTCCACCTGGATACATACACCTGAAAGCTCTTCCAAGCTCCTCTGCTTGAACCCTGCCTGCAGGGGTCAATTCTCCTCCCCATTTTAGAACCAGAAGCAGGGATGGCTCATTTCTTCTATTATCTAATTGTACACAGAGAGAGGAGCTTAGTAATGAAGTATATCGTTAATTTTTTTTCCCAAATGAATAAGAAATATTTGGTCTATGAAAAGCTTCATCAAAGGATCTCTTCAACATTATGAATCTTTAATAGCATTCTAACATTAAGGAAATATTGACCTGGTGAACTAAATGAGCACTTTAAACAGAGAAAACTGAAGTAGTTAAACTATGAAGGGAATATAAGTGAAAAATATTTAGTATGAATCTCAAGCAAAAAGTAAATCAAGACAGAAAAATTAAAACAAACTGGATGTTAAATACCCTACAGTTTATAAATGTTTTAAAGATAGTGAGATTTTCTAATACTGGCTCAAAACACTTCAGTCTATCACTGACGTTTCTTTTCATGTTACTTTACTGTTGCAAAAGAGCAGGGTTAGAAGACAGATTTACTACATAGTTTTTAGGTGTACAATTCAGCAGATTAAGATACTGTGAATATCTGGTAACAACCCATTCTTTCAAAACAAAATATTCCTTCTTAACATCAAGACATGTTATACTACTAGTCCATGACTATTTATATAGACATTGTATTAAGTGATAAGGTACAAAAGTAATACAATACCTTCCTCTTCACTGGAAGTCTTAGGGCAACCATGAGGAAGATATGTTAACTGAACTTTGCGATTTATGCCTGAAAAATGTCCATACCTTAAAGTGGTAACAGGGAAAAATGAGAGGGGAAGAGGGAGAGACACATTTTAAATATTCTCCTCCAAAACTGCTAAAATCCTGTAACAGGATATAATAAATCTCTTGCTGGTCAATGATTTGTGCTTTTGACCACCATTTATTGAAGCAGTGCTTAGAATAAACATTAACTCAACAAGCACAGAATGAGCAGAAATAACAACTATGCTATAATGCAACATCTTAAAATACCACCTATTTTTTACAACACTGAACATAAAACTGGGACCCACCTCCCCCAAAACAACAAGAAGCAGTATTGCACATGGCACAAGTAATTTATCTATTCAGATCCAAAACTACAGTGTCTACCAGTATCCAGAAACTGGTCTCACAGTGTAGATGGCTACTGGTTTTATAGCCCACTAAGTTCTCAAGCAAAACTCAGTATCTAAAACTATTATCATGAATTTCAATAATAATTGTCTGTTCCCTGATATTTTTTAAATTAAAAATCCTATTACTATTTCACATTCTAGGGCTTGGAACACAAGGACTATGAAGAACAGCTGAGGGAGCTGGGGTTGTTTAGTCTGGAGAAAAGGAGAAAAGGAGGCTCAGGGGAGACCTTATCACTCTCTACAACTCCCTGAAAGGTGGTTGTAGTCAGATGGGGGTCAGTCTCTTCACCCAGGCAACCACTGACAGAACAAGAGGACACAGTCTTAAGCTGCGCCAGGGGACGTTTCGGTTAGACGTCAGAAAAAAAGTCTTCACTGAAGGAGTGAGTGGGTATTGGAATTGTCTGCCCAGGGAGGTGGTGGAGTCCTCATCCCTGGACATGTTTAAAAAGACTGGAAGTGGCACTCAGTGCCATGGTTTAGTTGATGAGGGGGTGTTAGGTCACATGTTGGACTTGATCTCAAAGGTCTTTTCCAACCTGGTTCATTCTGTGATTCTGTGTGATCTTTAACAAACCTTGAAGCCTTATTTTTTTTCTGTTGTTTGTTTGGCTGGGTTTCTGAAGTTTTTTTGAGTTACTAAATATTTCGGGCTTAGTATACAAAGACTTATTTATTTTCAATCCTCAAAGTTTGCTTTAAGTACACAAGTGAAAGTTCTTACTGGCTCTACCAGACTTCATTATGTCACACTGCAAGAAGCAGACTCAGCTTACGAATATTTTCATTTTAAAAACATGCCAGAAGACAAAATTTGGTATCAGTGAAGGTAACTTTCTCTTGTTGAATGTATTGACACAGTGATAAGTTAAATTAAAAAGTCAAGGAGAAAAAAACCAGGTCAAAACAGCAGATATAACTTCATTGCTATGAAGCCTGAAAATTAGACACTTACATTTCTAACACAGTCTTTAGCTGTTCAAGTTTTGCTTTACTTTCTTCAATTTCAGAATCATTGTTTTGCCCAAGTTCTACAAGGAGCTGCCTTGCTATATCAAGCACTTCCTAAAGGAAGGAAACATAAGATTTAATTAAATAAATAGATTTCTACTTACAGAATATTACAGTAAAAAAATAAACTTGCCTGCAACTGTTTTGGTTTTTTCAGTTTCAGTTTTCCAGATTTATATCCATCACATTTTTCAAAGAGATCAAAAAATCTTTAAGAGAAAGAGAAGTGATTAAAAAAATCAGTAATAAATTATATTACTACTACTTGAACAGGAGGCTCTTACCTTTACACTATTTTAAAGTCAGGTTAAAACCTGCACTACAGAGGTCATACAAGTTTTATCCAAATCCCATCTCCCCAGAAAGTCTTCAACACATTAGGGAAATAAGAGCACTGAAAATGTTCTCTTACTGACTTCCTAAGTATTAAAAAAAAAAAAAAATTCTATTTATTTGAATGATATAGTATTTGAATATGCAGCTATGTCAATTTTTAATCTTCAAGAATGATCCTGAACAAAAGTAGGGACCAGAAATACCAAGTGAGCAGTCCTACACTTCTTCAGCACATTCAGGAAGAATCTAGTCCCAAAATAAATAATTCCTTTTTACTGAAACTGCACCTAGTTACAGGTCAATTATGTAAGTCGTCTTATGAATGCTAACATAAAGATGGTATCTACCATAAATTCAGAGTCATTAAACTTTGACAACAACAAATAGCAAAAGTACTATGACATATGGCATACAAGAATAGTTATGGTAAAAAGCAGAAGGCAGAAGTCATGGTCTAACGGAGAACCAGAAATATTCTCTGCTGCATTATTTTTAATAAAGACATTTATAGACACAAATGCATTTTCCATAAGATCAAACAGGACTGTTCACAAGGCACAGCATGTGTTGATGGAAATCTGCACAAGTAAGTTGACAGTCCTGTTAGAAAGAGAGGTGCATACTGGTAATTCATTGCAATATCTGTTAGATTTAGAGGAAAACAAAACAAAAAGCAATGTGCAATTGTGCAATACCTGGTCAATTCACTGCTTGCTTAGCCACCAAAATCCTATACTCTAAAATATGAAAAACAATTTTTACAAAGGTTCTACTCACCTCTGATGTTTTACTTCCATTTTCATTTTTTGCTTTGGTGTTCGATCCCCATGGCGTATTACAGCTATAACACACCTAAGCTCCATCCTGAAATTTCAAGAGTTGTATTTTACAAGTCTATACACAAGGGTCTTTTATTTAATAATAAACCAACCACAATCAAGACAATTGACAAAGTTGTAGTCATCTGACATAACTACAGAAGTGATGGAAGCATATGCAAGAATATAAGGTTAACTGAAAATGACGTAAGGTATAAAATACAAATACTGATTTTAAGACTTAGGTAACTACAGAACATCTATTTTAAGTGGTTTTTAAAACAAAGATTTTGAGGATCATTAAATGAGAGAGCATGTTTATTAGAAGCGCATATTAAGTTGGTGCTGGAACAATGATTAGCAGTGGAAGCTATGCATAAAAGACGCTACACTTGAAAATCTGCTGTTCTATACTCAGCTTGACTAAGGGTGAGAAACTCTGACTGCTGGTATAGCAATTGTGATTCCTTCCTTGTTTTCAGCACACAAAACAAGCATTCATAGGCCAAAGTGGGCACACCTTGTAAAGAGAAAAAAAGATTCACGCAAAAGTTACATTGGGAGTTTGCACAATTCAGGTGTAGCTGCTATTTTCTTACATTGTTCCAGAGGTGGTTGGCACAATAGGAATGTCTTCAGCTTCCAAAGGAATTGACCATGGTATTTGAAACTGGGGAGCAAGTTCTCTCATTATGATATTTCTAAAAATGGGGTTAAAAAAACAAATCAAGGAAGTTTAAAGCACAGCTTACACAACACACGCAAACTCCAAACCAAACAGATTATATATATGTGCATTTTTATTAATGTAGTTTTAAAGTACTAGCAGCCACAAATATCTAGATACATGTTTTTCTTTTAATCGCATAATAAAGACCACTTAACAATTTAAAGCTATTACAACTGCTACAGGGACATTAGACTACTGGCCCTGTGTTTGTAATGAACTTCAGTTTTTCAGCTCCACTTCCTAAAAGAGTTCCTTGGATATGAATTTAGTCTCGTCCATTTATATATGCAGACAATTGGCTTCACTGCCTAATGAAAAGTGCCTAATAATCACCAAGCCATTCTCACCGAAGAGTAACTGCTTTTACCAGTAGTTTCTCAAAACTTTCTGAGATAAAACTGGAAAAATAGGTACAGTCTCTCATCCTAACTATGAAATGACAACGCAGTCTCCACCTCAAGAAGGTTGATACATCTAATGTTCTGTTTCACAAATATTTCACCAAAATACAATGAACTCCAGATTAATATCTACATAAGAAGCAGTAACACAGAGGAAAAGAAATGTCCATCTTGAAGTAGAATAGGCCAAAATGTAATTGCTAAAAACCTTGAAAGAACTAGCAAAATCTTTCATGTAAGATTCCAGACAATTAGATCATGCTGTATCTCCTCATTAGTACAATCTTACTGTAAAGCCAGTCATAATGGGCTCAGCCAACTTTGAGGACATTTCCTCGGCATAGAGTTCTATACCCACTTCTATATGATCCCTTGGTATACCTTTTTTTGCCTCCAGTGGCAGAGACAAGATGGTATGATAGAAGACACCTTGATTCTACTTCAGTTTGGTTTTACAAGTATGAAATCCACAAATATACAAGTATACACCAGCTTCTGAAGGACAACGTACAGTAATTTGGACACATTAAACAGCAGCAATCACAACCATCCAGCAGTGCTTCACTACTTGAAAAGATCTCAGCTAACTTTACGAACTTATTCTTGCTTTCAAAATACTTATTCAGTTAGCTTTAAGCACTTTTAAACACTCATGTTTGGGATGATTTCAGGAATAAGGAGTTTAATTAGAATTTATTTATTGACTTAGGATTATCTTTAACGATATATTTAATTTTTATGACTTTTAATGTGATATTTAATTCTTAATAAATAATTAATAGTAATAAGAAATCCGTAGGACATAAACTATAGTAATATACAATGGAGTTAATAAGCAAATCTGAAATAAATCAGAAAACTCTTACCCCAGTATCTTAGCACAATCATCATAGTATTTCATGGAGTTTTTCACAAAACTGAAGCCATTCACATCACAGACATAGGACTGTCCATTAGCACGTAGCAGATCAAAGCCACAAACTGTTTGCTGTTTTTAAGAATAAAAGTTCAAGTGATTTAGGATTGCTTATTCTAAACAAACTTTATATTTTAACAGGTTATTCATCTGAAAACATGACACATTTTATGCTTAGTATCATTTATCAGTTCCATGTCAGGTTCACCCACATCATGCAAACATCTTCCTGTTTTTAACTTTCTATCCCCAACTTGATTTTATCCTTCCTGCATATCCCTAGCAGTATTAGTATTGAAGGTCAAGCCCAAATGAGCACAAACTTCAAGCATTACAGCAATGACAGGCCTACAAATTCCCCTTTCTGACAGTGGTTTGCGGCTATATATAGTTTTTAAGGATGGCAGGCAAGAAATTACAAAAAAAATTGAAAGACCATTTTTGTAAAAATTTGTCAAGATAGTTTTGATGTAGTAGGACATTTTGACATACATGATAGTATTTGACAAGATACTATTGACATCATTAGTAGAGGATACTAGAAGCTACTTCAACTGATTACTTTTAAAGACCTCAAAGCCCACTTTGCTGATAAAGGCTCACGCCCTACAGGCTCCAGAATGGCATCACAGTCACACACAGGTAAGGAGACAGACTGAAAGCCTTTTTATAAAACAAGTGAAAGAAGGGTAAGAGACTGAATGAAGTTTTGAACAAAGGAATCCTTATAACTACTCAGCAACCTTAAAATTATACAAAAATGGAAACTATCGAATTAATATCAAATTATTCAAATAAGTACCTAATCATGTCAGTACCAAACTAACAATTAATTTGTACCCAATGTAAATACTAGGTAACAAAAGTTACAAAAAAGTTTACTGAAACTGTGTTTTGTCAACTTAGAAACTATTATCAAAATGTGTGAAAATATTATACATAGAATAGATACATTGTGGGCTAGCAAAGCACAACAGCAACATGTAAATTCAGGAAATTAATGCAACACAAGCCACTTATCCAGAGCTTTCCAATACGTTAAAGGAAGAATCCTTCTTGATTAAAAAAAGATGTGGATATGGCAGTTTAACCTTTCTAGGAGTTCTGCAGCAATTACCACTGTTGGCTCATACACTAAAACCCTACGGAAGTTTCATGTAACAAACAATTAACTAACACTAAATATTTGAGCAGATAGGAAAGCAATCAGCTTACCTTAAAGGCAAGGCATACTTTCCAAGCAATTAACTTCTCTCTTGCATTCAGGATCACTGGATATCTCACTTCTTTTCCTTCGCTATCTCGTTCTACTTTGCCATCCAGAGCTGGAGACTTCCGGGCCTCAGCATGAGCATAGTCTGGACCTACTGTGTACACCTATATTGAAAAACAGGACTTCTTGATTCAGTGTAATTAAATTATGTTACGTAAATTTGCAAAATGCATGCATATAACTCAAATGTGATAACAACATCAAAAGATACTAGCTGCTTTCGTCATTGAAAAGGTCACACCAAAGTATCTTCCTCAGTGGCATTCTCTGCCTTCAGAGAACACACATCCTTTACTGACATCCTAGACATAGCCTAGGATAAAACAAGAAAAACAGTCATTATAAAACTCAATGAATAAAAATTAATTTCTCAGTTTTGCTGGTACAGTGATGTAAATGTTTTCTTCTCCAGAACATCTGCAGAACCTGGAGAACAGGCTAATTTGAGAATTATTTCAGTTTACTTTTTATGGCAATCTGGCTGCAGGACTAAGTGATTCTCTTAATTTAAAAAGTATGTTTACATTTTAGACAGGACTAAACAAAGCAATGATCTGCCCAGTTTTAAGATGACAAGGCAGGAGCTTGAGAGAACAATTGTGTTATCTCTCTACTGCAGTTTTGATCCTCACTGAAGGGTTTGGGGCATATGCTAGAAAAGATTTGTCAGCAGCTCCCAAAAATAGGCTACAGTTTCTTTAATTAAAAAACAAACTCCAAGTACTGATAAAAAAATTATTCAGCTAAAGTAGATGACTGCCAATACTGCCAATTAAGTGAATTCAGGCAAGAGGGTGAGTTTAGTGAAACTGCCTAATATAAAGCTGATAGTCTTGTTAAAAAAATCCATTATTTATTTGGGGTCTTAAAAGCCCACTGCTACACTACAGCTAGTCAAAATAGTCCATACTCCTCAACCTTATTTACATTTCTTCACGTTGCAAGAAACTTTTTGGAAAGTTTGTAAAGCTCTTACACAAACATCTGTAAACACAAATTAACCTATTGCAAAGTGTTGTACAGAATAACCTTCAGAACAGTACACCACAGCATTTTTCTGAGAACATGAAAAGAGTATTCTCCTCCTGTGCCACCAAGTGATACCAAGAAGTTGACTGCAATGAATACAAGGGCTTTTTGGATTAGACCTCAGACTCTCTACACCTGCACTTTTTTGTCTAAATATGGTGATCTCCTACATATTGTAAAACATTGGTTTCACGTGTTTTGAAATGGGCTTAAAACAGCCAGAATTAAGACAATGAGAAAGGAAGTTATCTTCACACATGGCTGTCTTAACACGTACTTTGTTATTGCTCTGTTAGCACGCTCTTGTGAGCCTAATCCTTACCTCTGTTAAGAACTTAGATGAACAAAGGAGTGAAAATTATTACAGATAAGGTTCCTGAAGGTTATTTTCTTTAACTTCATAAAATTTTAGCATGTAACTTTTGTTTATTCATTAGCATACTAAGATCTATTTCAGTTACATCTCTTTGTAACCTTCAACCTTCCGATAAAATATCTAGGCAGCATTTGTTAGCATCGGAAAGACGATGATGTTCTAACCCTAATACAATAAAAAAAAGAAAGACAATATGCTGGGTAGTGAGCCTCCAGCACTTGATTCTAACAATGCAAGCACAGCTGCTCTGCATTACAAGTACTGTGTTTAGCAAGAATCAGAGTTGCATTCTTTACTTATGAACTGTATTAAAACTCAATTAAAATTAATCCTTGACAAAGATATACTGCTATCTTTAAAACCAACAAGCTCTTTGAGTACTTGATTGTTCCAAACGTAAATAAGAACACACAGTTGTCATACCTTCACATCAGTTCCATCTGTAGGCATGAATTCCTCATAAATATAGGAGCCTGTTTTTCTCACACTGCTTTCAGGAGAATAAACACTGCTTCTGCTGCCAATCTGAAATACATTTTTTTCCATTAAAAAACTCATAGGGTACTGCTAGAGAAACTTTAAAACTACCTGAAATAACACACTTGTACTAAGAAAACACTTCCTGTACCACATGAAGCAAGCTTTTGACCATTGCCAAAAGATTTTTGTGAGATTCTAAAAGTACATTCATAGTGCATGCTAAGAATCTGCAGTAGCTAACAATCTACTGCAAGAAACATAGGTCTTCATTCAATCTACATGTTCTCCTGAAATTAATTTCTCTGATCTGCCACTATTCCTAAGAAAGTGGGACACGACAGAATTACTCTGCAATCCTGTTAAACACCTACAGCTTTTCAACAGCTTTACTGCCATAACCTCACCTTTCGAAAGAGCCTCTGGCTTCCACCCCCAGCAGATGTCGGATAATAAATGTAAACATTGTGGTCCTCAGCACTAACTGGCTTTTCTACAAAGGGCTTCTGAAAAATTTCTCCATTCACTTCCACATGATCTTCTCCTTCAATCAAGTTGCATTCTGAAGAAACAGTGCAAAGAATAGAGCTGTAATGGGATACTAATGGCATGCAGTCATTAAGAGATCTGCATTAATTTTGCAAGTTGAAATAATAATATTGTATTACATCTTTGTTTCTCTGCTTTGTTACTGACTGCAGAATGACTGATGATTACATGCAGTATATGTTTGCTGTACCACGTCTGTATTATTTTATTTAAATAAGTGTGTTCCAGAATTTCTGTTGATTCCCTCAGTGCCAGACCGGAAATTGTGTCCTGCAGGTGCATAAGCTGCATGAGGTGGCATGTTTTGGAAACGTTTTGAAGAGAGGGAAGCATTGTTTGTCTTCATTTTTCAGTGCCTTTCTGTGAAATATCAGGGAGCTGGCAGGTGAGCAGTACACATGGCGTGGTGCCAGACGCCACAGCACCTTCCACAAGGTTAGAACTGTCTCACACTGTGTGATTCACACACCCTGCATGTAAGATTAAGTCCTCTGGTATCAGCAATCAGGAATCTGGTATTCAATACTAGTTAACTGCAAGCAGCAGCTTTTATTTCACTTTTGAAGCAAAAATGTGTCCTTTTTTCCCTAGATCACACAGACGTTTTAATGCAAAATTCCCGTGACCTGTCATTGCAATCTCTGACTGTTGCTTAAAGACTTTATTTTAGTAGAAGAAGTTCAGTTTGTTTCCAGGCACACAAAAAATTAATTCCAATTTATAATCACAGTACATCATCTGCAGATATATCTAGAATAGATTTCCAGTATATGGCTGCTTATATTCAAAACAGGAAGTATTCAATAGCCTGACTTGTTCCTGTCAATATTACTTTCCTATGAAAAATTACTAATAATTGTGGTTAACATAACATTCTGAATGCTGCTCTCTTTGATGACGTATTAAAATCTCAGTTGGAGTAAGGAGGCCCTTATTCTCTAGTTGTTCTATGATGTCTATAAGATATATGGTGTCAGAATCATACTTCTCAGACGCATCCGTGTACTGCCTTTGGCTGGGATGGAGTTAATTTTCTTCACAGCAGCTGGTATGGTGCTATGTTTTGAACTTGTGACAAAAAAGTCTTGATGTTTTTGTTAATGCTGAACAGTGCATACACAGCATCAACCTCTTTTCTTTTTCACATGCTGCCCCCTACAGCCAGTAGGGGTCAACCCACAACAACACTTTAAATGCTGGTGAAGAAATCAAACTCCAAAAATGAATTGTTTAGGCAGTGAAATTTAGCTTTCCACTATGTACAGACTGTTCTCCAGGGGAAACAAAGAGATGCAAATGGCTGATAGTTTATCTCCGGTTTTTTTTACCTTGGGGATTGTTCGGATCACGGTTCAGAACTGCATAGCGAGGAAGTAAAATGCCTTCAGCTTTAAGAATACCATAGACTTCTCTTCTAGAAAAAAGAACAAACATTGCACAATGAGCCAGCAAATCCTGCTGATACTTGCATTTTATAGTCCATGAGTAAAGGAGGAAAAAAACAAACACAATTTTTTTTTCAAATCACACAGGGTAAGGTTACATATATAATACTCTTCTTACTAACGAGTCTACCGACTAAAGAGTCTACTTACTAAAGTCTACTGACAGCTTTAAAGGTCACTGACACAGCTGTACCTTTGCAGTGATCTCTTCAACATCAATAAAAACACATTTTGCAATGCCAGTCCTTTCCTTTCTGGCAGTGCAACAGACATTTACACAAAACAATTTTCTTGTTAAAGGAGATTTTCAACTGTTCATGGTAAAGTTTATTCAGAACATAACTGAAGGCATCCAAAATAGTAAGTCTGCTCACTGTTCAGAAGACTCCAGTGTTTATGTATTTTGCTCACTATTAATAGTTTTATTAATGTTTGCTATGCATGACCTCAGCTCCAAAAGAAAATTCACTTTCAATAACCACATGACCTTTGAGTACCAACAACTTCTGTTAAGTATCATCTTGGCAGAAAAAAATACTGTAAATCAAATGAATTCTACAATTACAGGAACTTGTACAGCTGCTATACATACCTATCCTATATGTATTTTAAGAGTTTAAACTTTTTTATTTGCTAAGCTTTAGAAAAATGCATCACTAAATGTCTAACTTGGTAAATTTTCAGACACATCAATGTAAAAGCAGCAAAAAAAAAAAAATCCCACACCTAAAGACACATGCCAGAAAACTATGCATACATTAATAAAATGTAACATCCACTGTAATTTTATTTAAACTACTGTACAATCATGGAATCACAGGATGGTTTGAATTAGAAGAGATGTTAAAAATTATCTAATTCCAAACCCTCCACCATGGGCTGGGACAATACACTGGAACTGTTGCTATGCAATAACAACAATTTTTTATAGTCTGTGACAAAAATGGCTTGCTTTAAAAGGCGGTTAGTGTTATTTACCTGTCTTGTATGTGATACTGCATATTCAAGTCATTGATTACGAATGGATTCCTGAGTTTTGCATAGGCTACTGCTTTGTCCAGTGGAAACCCTGTTTATTAAGACAAAGAAATTAAAATTACAAGACATGTTACCAGTAAATAGTTTGGAACCTTTGTATCAGATCACTATTTCCACTGGCTTCAGTGGAACAGCTATTTTTATATCGTGTCAGACAGGACCTTCTCAAGCAATGTAAACAGTATCATTTTAAAAACTTGCATTTTAAAAGTCAGTTGTATTATATTAAAGAAGACAAATGAATCACTTCCTAAGAAAATCCAATAAAACTGCAAGACAAAAAACCTAAAAGGACTTTCAAAGAGCTTAAATAATTTAGATGTCACGAGTATTTACGGTATTATTAAAAGATTTACCTTTAGAGTGAAAAGAAATGAGACAGTCACATAAAGGCCAGTTTTCTACTGGCTCATTCAAAATAACATCCTCTTCAAATATCACCACAGTTATATACTTAAACATGGAGAGGCGTTCAAGAATTTCTTTCATTGGTTTGGACTTTGATTTTTTAGCCATTGAACAAATCCCAACTGCAATTTGTCTTTCTGGCGGCTGGAAAAGAGGCAGGGGGGAAAGGAAAAGTAATTATGTGTTCTCAAAACACAACAGTGTTTTAGCAGCACAGTACTAGAGCAGGTATTTTCTCTTAAAATTCTCATGCTACCTTTAATTTAGTTTTTAATCAGGTAAATTGCTAGCAGATAACAAAATGCAGCATAACAGCATATCGCACTGCATCCTCACAAAAAATGCCTCAACAGTATAATAGCTCTATATTACTGTTTAATAGCTCTACATTACTTTTTGTAAGTATTGTTACCAGAAACAAACAGACATGATCAAAGGCTAAGTCAAAAGTGTTGAATCTGAACAAAATCATACTTATGGCTTACTGTGACATTAACTAATAATTGATTTTTCAATTATGTCATTTTTTAATTTAATTGTCTAATTAACAGTCACAAGACCTCTCATCACCTAATATTACAAGTGAATTATGAAAAAGAAAACCAAAAACCAAGAAATTACTATTCTAGATTTCTGAGCTACTTACTGAATAAACAGTTTTGCTTTTTTTGTATACTCTGTATTTACTTCCACGTTAAACTTTCACTAATTTCTTTCTGTCTGTGGTATTTCTAAAGGCAACAGCCAACCTACTCTGCTCTTTAAAAGTAACACACATAGAGCAATCCTTTACCTGAACTTATTGCCTTTTGAAAATATAGCCAGCTACCTTCCCTTGCTAAAATAGACTCACTGAATTGAACTACTTGAGCTACTAATTTTTCATCGCTACTCTGCATTTCCAAGTTACTTTTAATAACAGGAAGTGCTTTAGCAACACTGTCTTGCATTTAAACTTTTTAGACATATTTACAATTAGAGAAAATTTAATCTATTCAATAAAGTTAAATGTTGCAAAAAGAACAAACAACAAACAGTTTAAAAAATTACATGATGACTCATGCATAACAAAATGAAGAGTTTGTCTTAAGCAAACTAAAAACTGGTGAGCACAGTGCTAAAATACAATTCAGAACACTTTAAAAAGCTAATAAGCTAAGGTATAATTTAAGATTAACTTAGTACACACTTTCAATATACCAAGACAAGGAAGAACAAAAAAAAAAAAAAAATCAAAAGTTAATTGTGAAGCAGTTGACAGCACGAAAGAAAAATTCTCAATAATTTTTTGCTTCCAACTATCCAAACAAATAAAACAGAGGCTTATGCCATCATCAAGTTCATTCCCAGAATCCAAATCAAGTCTGCAAAGCATGCACATCAACCTCAGCCCTGAAACGCTCTAAAATCAAGCACATCTACTTTACACTTCAAGGTATACTTAATTTTAAGGTATCCTTCTTTTCCAAACATTACTGACAGATCATTATCTGAATATGAACAATTTGTCAATTCAGAACACCATTTCAGTATTAGACTTACGTGAGCTAACGACATTTTTGAAAAATAATGAAATACTGAAACATACTTTAAAAAAATATTTTCTAGAAACCATTTTTGAAAAAAGTTTGGAAATAATCAAAAAAAATGCTCGAGAAAAAGAATAGTAAACAAGTGTCCCTACAGTACTTACAGAGTCATACTCTTCTTCCTCTTCTTCCCCATGGTCATAAAAGTGTTCATAATCTGTAGATCTGGCTGAATCCAATAATCCTTCTCCATCTTCTCCACCCACAAAGAATCTGGGAGGATCATTCTCTGTCGCATTAACAGACATGGTTACAAGACCTATAGAAGTCTATGTAAAAATTACAGGCACTCCTGCAGCTGAGATCCTGGGCATGTTTCCCGCTGACTCGGGAACACCAAAGTCCCCTGCTCTTTGATGTTGCTTGAGCAGTGTTGCCACTGTGATTGCGTTGTTTACCAGGCACTGTTTAACCGGTTATCATCTGCTCATTACTGATTAAAGTTGCTGCTCCAAGAAACCCACAATATGCCGCTGCTTCCCTGAGATGGTATGACTTTTTAACCTACAAGAAACAGACAAAAAAAAAAAAAAAGACACACTTGATAAGGGGAGATAAAATGAACTCTCCTCATTTAGAGGAAGTGTTTGGACGTTTATGTACCTCCGAGCAAAGCATCAGAAATAAAACAGTGTGCATCACACACAGTCTACGCTTTTAGAGATATGTTTAGAGCATGGGGAATAGTTTCAAAATTATTATCAAACTACTGATGCATAAATTTTAGAAGCAGACAATATAACTCGCAGAAGTAAAAGCTGGCAAATGCATTTTTTCCTAACTTAAAAAGGCTAAAGTGGAGAGCATATATGTTACAATAAAAATACAACAAAAATATTCTCCAATATTTACAATATTTAACTCACTATCCATGTCATCAGCTGTTTTTTCCACAGAAGTTTTGTGATCAAATGGCAATGGCAAACAGACAGTAGTGCTAACGAAAAATATAAAGCCACCATTAGGACTATTAAAAAAACCCCTAGTCTTAAAACTCAAGTAAATCTTTTCTATGAAAACAGAATGTATGCGACAGCTTGCAACAAAGTGTTGCCTTATTTTCACTCCGAAAAATTAAAAATTACAGAGATGGACACTAGCACTGCCTTCTGACAAAAGCACTTCTAACCACTAATGTAGCAGTGAAGTGAACACATATTGCACTCTTTTAAGCTGTCATGTGAAAATAAAATATTGGCAAAATAACTTGTACACACAAACAGACCCACAGATCAGGCATCTGTTGTTTTAACTACGTAATTGATAGTGTGCGATGTATATGGCTTTATAAGATTAATTCTAATGCATTACCAGTACTTAGAAAATTAACAAGCAGTTACTTATTCAGAAGCTCATCTGATCCAGTGGGTTAGTTGTTTATTTGTCAGGTCATTACACAAGTGCCATTCAACAGTGATGTCTCAGCAAAACCGAATTTGTTTTTAAATGTCAGTCAAAATGACTCTGGCTGTCCTATAAACTAAGTGAAGCAATAGTAAATTCCCAGTGGTGGTCAACCATTCAGGTTCATGTGAAGGGAGATGGTAAACAAAGCAAAAGTTGCCCAGAAAGAATCTGTCCTAATTTGGAGGCTAGGTGTGGGTCAACAACACAGAAACTTTAGACCCAGAAGCTGAAAGTGAGGTCTGAGCTTAAGAATCCTGGGCTGACAGAAGAGGATTAAAAAGATTTATTGCTTAAACCTATTTGCTATGTATCTGTTGTCCTTCAATTCTGCTAACAAAAAATTACTTTCCCTTAGAATGTGAAACTGTAGCTGTTTGCCCTTCAAGCAATAAGAACAAGATGCAATTTCAAACACCTAATTCATCTGTCACAAGAGTTAGAAATTGGGTGTTGAGGCAAATTAATCCTGTTTATGACATGATAAAGAAAGAGAGCTTTCCAAGTCCTATTTCTAGCAAGCTTCAGAAAGGCAGAGGTTATTGCCAACATGTACTGGCAACTAACGCAGAATTTTGCAAAGGTATTAAAACCAAAAAAGATGCCCCCAAAAACCTCTGATAAAGCCTAAAAATGAAGATCCTCTTGTACTACCTTCCATCACCTTCCAAATCTGTACATTGGAAACCAGTTTCTTAACAGCTTTTTAAAACTTAAAATTTTCTCATAAAGAAGGAAGAACAGTGACTTGGAACAAATAAGTGGAAGGTCTTAAAATAAGATTTTTAGGTCTTCTTTCCCCTACCTATTCCTGTAGTACACTTTGTGAGAGCAGTAGAAGTCATGAAGTTCATGTACAATTCGTGACTGGTTATTTCATGGGGATGTCCGGCGCTAACCAAGTCTCTCTAGCCCAAAAGGATTACTTCTCTGTCCTAGGTTACCATGATTAAGATGCAACCAAAAGCATGTATTCTATCACCATCTCCATAAGCTGTTAAAACAGGTGGGGCAGTGTTCGTTATCTGCTACCATGACTCGCCCTTGATAACTCCCTCCGGGTGCTATCTCTGTTTAATGGGCAATCAAGGACCTCTGCCCATGACTCATAGATAACTCCTACTGACTGTCTCCTGTTAATGGGCCCATCAATGCCTTGCCTCGTGACTCACCATCCCACTGTGAGATGCTCCGCCCAGGAGGAGGAGCTGAGCATTCCCATCTGTATATAATCAGAGGTTTGGAACAGCACAGCTGCCCTTACCTACGGGACTCCCGGAGGACAAGAGCTACGCCACTGGACCTTCAGGTGAAGACCAGACTCTTTTCTACAGGATCACTGCTTCAACAGAACCACTTCATCTGGGCTGCTACCAACACCCTGACTAACAGGGTGTCAGGTTGTATTCTGACTCTGTCAGTGGTTTTCTTTGTACAATTGCACTTATTTTACTTTTTCCTATTAAATTGTATTTCTGACTTGGAGTCTCTCACTGGTTTGCTCTCAAACCTGTACATCCTCAAAGCAAGTAAAACCCACACAAATAGACTGAATGGAAAGAGCAATATATTTGTCTACAATTGACACAAAGATATAATCTGACACACATACTTCCCCAACAGACCTATCTGAAAACTCATTGTTCTGCTACCTTCCTTGTTCAAGAATCTGGAGACTATTGGTGTTATGAGTGTACAAGCAAGTGTATGGCAAGTACAGTGAAGTGGGGCTTCATCTGTGGAAAACAGACTTTGAACAGCCACACAGTTTGCTTGGAATTAACAGATTATTTTACCCAAGATTAACATTGTTCATCCATTTGAAGGTGAATGAATAACTAGATTGCCACTCCATGCTACTGTCATTAGGCCCCAGAGTCTTCATATAGTCTGTAAAAGTAACACTAAAGGCAACGGATCAAGAAAGGATACTGACATTTTTCAGGCTTATAAACTACTGCATGAACTCACCGAATTGCATAGAAACTGGCATTCTGACTGCTGATGGTTGCCAGCTTATCTCCCTGACAGCAGATGCTGTAAGACACTGTCATTACCATAAATTCGTGTCAGGATATATTTAATAAATTATCTATTTTTTAGACTTAATGCTTTCAGAGATGGGAATTAAAATTCCTTTCCCCCAAATGCTGCAATAAAAATGGAGATATCCCCTTCTTCCTTGTGGTATGTGAAATAAAAATAAACCAAGAAAAGGGACAAGCAAAGAGAAATACTAAGTGACTGCAACTACAGTGAACAACTTGCACAAGTCTCTCAAACACCATCTACAGTTATCTAACACCAAAAATGCAGTAAGAGCATGCCTGAGTAAACACACAGTTCTCTAGCTGTACACCACGGAGAAATAATAAATGGCACAGCAAGAAGATGGAGCTGTCTTCCTGCTTCAGAAGTACTATCTGTGCTGATTGGAGGAAGCTTCCAGTACACAGTGCCCTATGCAGAATTCCATCTTGCTGCCCCTTGAGCATGTAAGAGTCTTCCCAGCAGCATTTTTCTATATTAAGAAGTGAGCAGCAGCAGCAATATAAGGGGCAGGGATACTTTATGGTTTACCTTCTTGCACTTGGTGCATGAGTATAAGCCTTATTAGACAGTGAATGTTAGAAAATTAGTACTCATCTCAGCCATGAATGACTGCACTGTATGCAAGACAAAACCCAAAGCTTTGTGTTGAAATATACGCTGACCTATTTCCAAAGAGAACATTGAGAATATCCAGACAACCATCTCCTACTGTGCAATGACCTCTCCAGGTAAATTAACTAGACTCTGTTCTGTTTAGACCTTACCTGTTACACAAGGCATCTCTTTCACAGCTTACAGATTAAAAAACCTTCACTCTTCTGGAGAAGTGTACTGATGTTCTTAGAAAGACTTTCAACCAAATGTGTGGCCTGTCTACAATATGATATGTCTTGGCCAAAAGTGCAAAAAAACCCCCCAAAAGTAAAATCCAAAAAAACTGATAAAACAACATTCTAAATATATAAAAACAGAGATTTGGATAGCCTGTGCCCTGCACTCCAAGTTCCATGTTTACTCCAGCGGTGCTCTACAGATTTTTCTTCTAACGGAACATTTCTCCATTTTTACAAAATATTCTACAGGAATTCCAAAGCATATTCTGAAAGAATAAGCCAAAACCTAGTCCTCACTGTGTTAACAGATATATCCCCAGTTTTCCTGTCCTCATTCCACATGTTTCAGTAGCTCAGGAATCCAGCCCCAGTGTTTCCCATATTTACTTAGAGCATAAAGATTAGTATTCCAGTAACTGTAAGCAACAAAGCAGCTCAACACAGCAGCAGTGGTCTGAACAGTCATGAAAAAAAAGCCTCAAAGTTTTAACACTCTGTCCTAGGTTACAATGTAA
>VZRV01007881.1:0-12875 GCA_013398115.1 Falcunculus frontatus | reverse complement strand
GGGAAGGGAAGGGAAGGGATAATTCATGTCATAGCAAATGCAAAGATATCCTCCCTGTCTTGGGAAGTCCCTATGTGAAAATTTATGGAAACCATAAGAAAATCTGAGGAAGCACTACCACATGCTGGTCCTGCTACTATTGTTTTACAGACAGCACCTGCTACTGATCACTAACAAAGTCAGGATTTAGGCTGACATCTTTATATTCTTACTCTGTATATGGTTCTGTGAATCATAAATAGTATCCTGGCTTTTCCAAGTAAACACCGCCCTGATGCTTCAGTGGTCTGAGTCTTGAAGAAGCATGTCACAATCTTAACTTCAGCATCTGCTTAATACTGAGTTCAGTGAAACTGCTGCTATGATTCACTTTAATTAAACCCTAAGGACAGGATTCTTGTACTGTCTAAGGACACTACATGGTGTCAATGACATGAGACTTTCTGAAGACACAACAGGAGACCATGTGAACACCTTAAAGGATATCTTTAATGGCAATGGATATCTGTGTTCAAGAAACTGAACTTCACCCTGTCTGAATTGGCCACTGAGAAAGCCCATGTCAAGACTGAGTCCTCTAATTCAAATTGAGTAGCCCACATTTCACAAAGCTTTGTTTTGTTTTGTCTTGGGTTTTTTTAGCTATTAATGCACACTTAAATACCCTGCTGCCTTGGGACACCAAGAAGGTATTAATATCTAAAAGCCAGAGGATAAGACATGCCCTGGGACCTGCACTGGAGAAGGTCATAACTTGAATATTTATTTCATTTGGTTGATTAATGTAATTCCAACCCTTTGAATATAATGGGAGAAACAACAGCAAGTCCCAATACAATGGTGCTGGGTTAGAAGATCATTCCATGCAGAGAAGAGTACAGTGAACCTCATGGTAGGGAGGGATAGAAAGAGACAAAAGGTCTTGGTATCTGAAGATTCTGGGATTGCTAAAACTTTTCACAGAGCACCATGACAGTGCTGAAAACTAATTTTGATTCAACTTTTCATTTTAAAATTTCAATTAGAGCAGATGAGACTAATAAAATTAAATCAGAGATGATAAAAATAGCATTTTGAAAGTAAAACTTTGTTCCATGTGAATTTTTTTTTTCTGGAAATTCTTTCTTGGCAAATTTTAAAATGTCAGGTTTTGTATACAGCTGAAATTAAAGTAATTTTTTAAAACTGTAAGCTTCTCTGAGAGAATGAATTTCTGCTCTGTTTCTCAGACAGAGATTCTGTGTGGGCTTGAGAAATTTAGGCTGAAACAAGGAATTTTTGAAGGAGACAGGAAAAGATGCAAGTAAAAGTAAATTATTAAAATTTTCACTATTAAGCAATTTTAAAGTGAATTGCTTTTTAGCTGCTGGCCTTCTAAATTACATCCAAACCTTGCTTAGACATAAGGACAAGGTATTCTAAATTAAAGTAGTGTTATGGCCAGACTGAGAAGGCAGCCTGTGCTCCCCATTTGTGGAGTTGTTTGAGACATAAATCAGCTATATCAGGGTGAGTCACTTATTTTTTGGTGCCCCCAGTTTCCATCTGGAATACAGACTTCTGACTGCATTTACAGCGTCCTTCTAGACAGACATTTCTGAGGGAGGCAAGGGAGTTGATCTTTTCTTCTCTCTGGAGGACCATACTAAGGAACACACATGCTGTATACATAATATGTCTCTCCACAGGTAGGCTGTCTTCTCTTTTCCTCTCCCTCTTTCCCCTTTCTTCTAATCTTAGTGCTAGAAATAAATCTCACAAGCTTGGTGGTCTTTGTAGGAGGTGGGAGTTAAGGCCAAAATAGAAATATAGATCCGTCTTTATACTAAAGATCGCATAAAGTGAACAGTGATAATACCCACACCTGTACATCCTTAAACACTGTTCTGGAATTAAAAATGAGCCTCTTTTGAAAAAAAAAAAATGAAAGATTTCCAGCCTTCAGGGCACAAATCTGTTTCCCAGGATGACTGGAAACATCTGGTCTCATCGCCTCTGCCACACAACTATCTATCAGATGGAATGAGCAAACACTGTAAATAGAAGATATTAGATTGTTCTAATGGCACATTGGGACAAAATTAATCCTTCACTCTTAAAAATTAAAGTCTCTGCTGCTGCATAAAGCTACTCTACTCATATTTTTCCATACTACCAAAGAAAAGTTCAAATCAATAGTTAAAAATAGAAAGATATTTACGGTGAGAAGACACATCATCCCCTAATACCTGACACCAGATATCGTGATTGATATACCTTGGTTTATTTGCTAGTGTTGCTTATAGAACACCACAAAAAAGTAGTGAGGAAAATGTAGACCCGCGTGTAACAAGTGAAGAATCAGCCCTGACACCACCAAAATGCACCTGTCAGAACAGGCAGGTGCTTTTGTGGACACTCAATGCAGTGAGGGCACAGCTTGGGATCTGAATGCATGTTGACAGATCCACCAGCAAGGAGCTGTCTGACAAGACACCAGACAGGCAATGTGCCCAGCCTCGGTTCAGGATTCCAAAGCCTTGTTCCTCCTGCTCTGTATAGTCTGGAAGAAGAAGTGAGGAGTAGCAAACAACTCTTTTGATCAGCAAGATCCAGTGGGTCAACTGATCTCTTCTCCCCCACTCCTTTCTCAGATCCACACAGATCATAAGACCCAAACAGCCCCTGTTCAGTTGTTGCAGCTCACCTGCATCCCTTTCCCCCTCTCCAGGGCTGGGACAAGCAGTATCAGAGTTTATTTCAAAGGAACAAGTTGATGCTTTATTATATCACAAAATTAAAAGGAAAACTGAGCAGAATTAATTCAAGAGAATACAGTACTGTATTGAAAAGGCACGAGTCCTGAAATCCTACCTCAATTTATACCCAGTAGAGAAAAAAGATGTCTACAATGCCATAGAAGAAAAGAAATAGATACAGATAAACTGATGGATAAACTCCATGGCTTCAGTCAACAACAATTTCTACTTATCCGAGGGTATAGGTCATGACATGTTCTCATGGGCAAATTATCCCCTGGAAATTTATGAAATTGAAGACTAGATTCATCTTACTTGGGCACTTAACAGAGGCACCTGTGTTAGGGATTTCGAGGTCCAGCATGGACACGGGAAACAGAAAGATAGATGCTTCCTCAAGAGAGAGAAATGCCTTTTGCACATGATTCAATGCACTTCTCACTCTGCCACTACTACTGCTCCCCACTGTAGCTCTCTTCTTCATCCCTCCTGTACATCCTACAGAACTGGAAGTCTCTTCAGTTCCTGGCAGAAAGTGAATTTCATTACGGGTGAGCTGGAATAACAGCAGGTGCCAGAAGAAAAGTGATACTGGAGGTTGCTTCACTCTTACGATACTCATGAACAAAGGAAAGTTTTCCTAGTAGGACTTGGAAGGGAAGAAATAAACCATCTGGCTTGCTGAGTTATTTACTAGAGACAGATTCTCAGCTGCAAACACCTCTTCTGTACTATAGCTGAAGGACCCTATGCATTTGCCTACGTTTTGTGCTTATGCCCTAACCCCACTCAGCATCTGATGGTCCAGTGCTCTCCTGGGCTCTTGCATTTAGGGAGCCTCATCAGAAGGGCTTCCTGACTGACAAAGTGTGCTGCTGGAAAGCATGAATCGTGGGGTGCTCTGAAACCAGCTTCACAATACTTGAATATGAAAAACGTATATTCATTCAAAGAGGGCAGACTGACTTCAGCCCTTCTTCCACACAAACGATTCATTCCAGGACTAAAGAAACATCAAGGTTTTGGCAACTCATCCTCCCACAATCTGCCATATCAAGGCACAAACTTACACGGACAATCTGAACTCTGAATTTATGTTCTAATTACTCTGCTTACTCGACCTTAGAAGTGATGCGGGGACTGCAAAGGTAATCATAGCCTGGCAGGTAAGACATTCACAATAGCAGAATTGTGATTCCTGCCTCCCAGACTTCCTTTCCTTTGTGCTTATTTTCACAATGACTTCAAAAGTCCTTACAAGATGTGGGACTGAGAATTGTTAAGATTTTTATATAAATGAAGTCTTGAACAATGATTTGTCACTCTCCCTTCAACTGTAAGCTATTTCAATGAGCAGCAGAATCTCACACCCCCTAATGCTATATTCGGCCAGTACTGCTGCACAAGTTCAAGTGGTCTTCAAGAAGAGAACACCTCTACCTAGGAGTTGCTTGATGAAAGATAGATACACAGAAAATATCATGCATTCAATGGATAATAATAATTTTGTATGCTTCCACTGTACATGTCATCTGAGAATTGCAGAACACTTCTCAAATGTTAATTGAACTTCTTAATACCCTTCTGAGACACATAAAAGATGTAATGAATGCTTCAGCTCCTCAGTAAACTGTAGTAGCTTCCAAGAGAGAACCAAGAAATTATCTGACAGTATATAAACACTTCAGCAGGAAGTGAGAAATGTCAGCATATTACTTTGAAATAAAGCAAAGGGAATTCAGTCGCAGTTTATTCCAGAAGGCTAAAACTTCCTTTTGCTTCAGATTCACTGAAATGACAATACAACTCAGGCATTTACTATTCTCTCCTATTAGCACAGCTCACTGTTTAGCAATACAAGTGCCCCAAGCTCTTTCTGAAGTATCACTGCAGTAAATTCTGCCAAAAAGCGACATCCGTTGTTTCTCTCCTCCACCTCCTGTGTCATTTGCTATCCCTGTACAGCAGCTATACCATCAGCTATGGCTATTGTACAGCCTCCCACTACAAGTCATGGTATGGTTGCATCATGAAGTAGTGTGGCCCCAGGCAGGCCAAATCTGTGAGACCAAGGCTCTAGAAACATAGAATCATAGAATCACAGAATGGTTAGGATTGGAAGGGACCTTAAAGACCATCCAGCTCCAACCCCCTCACCATGGGCAGGTCCACCTTTCACTAAACCAGTTTACTCAAAGCTCCGTCCAACCTGGCCTTGAACACCTCCAGGGATGGGGCATCCACTACTTCTCCGGACAACCTGTTCCTGTGCCTCACCACCCTTATGGTAAAGAATTTCTTCCTACTATCTAGCCTAAACCAACTCTCCTTCAGCTAAAGGCCATTGCCCCTTGTCCTATCACAGCATTGTCTTGTCCAAAGCCCCCTTCCAGCTCTCTTGTAGGTCCTCGTTAAGTACTGGAAGGTTATTATGAGGTCTCCCTACAGCCTTCTTTTCTCTAGGTTGAACAACCTCAATTCTCTCAGGCTTTCTTCATAGGAGAACTGTTCCAGCCCTCTGATCATCTTCATGGTCCTCCTCTGGACTCATTCC
This sequence comes from Falcunculus frontatus, assembly GCA_013398115.1. NCBI lineage: Eukaryota > Metazoa > Chordata > Aves > Passeriformes > Falcunculus > Falcunculus frontatus. The sequence goes on along the minus strand of VZRV01007881.1, from coordinate 7,583 downwards.
AACAGGTCAAGGTCTTTCTTGTGTTGGGGGCTCCAGAGCTGAATGCAGGGCTCCAGAGCTGGATGCAGCACTCCAGGTGGGCACTCTCTCACAAAAGCAGAATAGAGGGGGAAAATCCCCTCCTTCACACTGCTGGCCACGCTGCTCTAGCTGCAGTGTGGGATGCAGTGGGCTTTCTGGGCTGCAAGTGCATGTTGAGCTCTTTGTTCACAAACATCCTTCAAGTCCTTGTGCTGAGGGCTAGTCTTGATCCTTTCTACATCCAGTCTGTACTTTGCTTGGGATTGTCCCAACTCAGGTGCAGGACCTTGCACTTCACCTCATTGAACTTCATAAGGATTGCACGGACCCATCTCTCAGACCTGTCAAGGTCCCTCCAGACGCCATCCCTTCCCTCCAGCTTGTGAACTGAACCACTTAGCTTCATGTCGTTGGCAAACTTGCTGAGAGTGCATTTGATCCCACTGTCCATGTTGTCGACAAAGACGTTAAAAAGCACTGGTTCCAATACCAATCCCTGAGGAATGCCACCTGTGTCACTGCTTTCCACTTGGACATTGAGGTGTGAACTGCAACTCCCTGCCTGTGACCATCCAGCCAATTTTTTACCTACCAAATAGTTGATCTATCAAATCCATGTCTCTCCAGTTTAGAGACAAAGATGTCATGGGACAGGGTCAAATGCTTTGCGCAAGTCCACATAGATGATGTCAGTTGTGTTTTTCTCTTCTACTCCTGCTGTAACTCCATAGTAGAAGGGCACCAAATTTGTTAGGCATGATTTGCCTTTATTGAAGCCATGTTGGCTGTCACCAATTACCCCCTTATTTTCCATATGACCTCCTTTGCCACGACTCTTTTCCATGGTGCTCTACACATTTAGTCATAGCAAAAGGAAGATCTTTCCCACCTCCCAGAACTCGCATTCTAAGAAAATCAACAGAGCAGACAGATTCTGTTCCCCCGGGTAACAACAACCAACAAGTCTTTCCTCAAGTTACTGTTGCCCTATGAAGCTCCACTGATTTCAGCAGAATTATAGCTTACTTACTCCAGTAACATCAAAGACAAATTATTCTCATAGTTTTCTTTATTATTAAATGATTTATGGTACAAAAAGATAATGGCATCCACGAAAGGAGAAGTTTTGACTGTGATGCTAAGGGTGGCATACCCAAACCAGGCAAGAATAAGGCTACCACAGATACTACTACTCTATTATTTCAAGCACTTCAAACACATAAAACATTAAAAAATAATTATGCAACTACAATATCCATGTTTACAGTCATCCATCATGCAACTTTCCATTGCATTCCTCACATGTGCTCTCATTTACCTCTGGCAAAAAATGCACATGCGTCTTCATTCTGTTTTTCTTGCAAGCAACGACAACGAAGTCACGCATCAGAGGTTACAAGAGATCTTAACCTAATAGACTACAGATGTTTCATGGAAGGGAGAAATCAAAGAGAGAAAATATATTCTAAACTAGTTTGGAATTATAGAAATTTCAATAAACAATCATTTCTACAATATAAGGGGGTGGGGGTGCAAGGATTTTTTTCCATCACTTCAAATGTCAGTGTACCCTCACAGGACACCTCTCTATTGCCAGTGGCTGTTAGTCTTCAGAATCTTAGTGACAAATTAAAGGTCATCTTCCTATATGTCATCTCCTACTGCAAATTACTTTTTGCAATCACTAATTGATGAGAAACTGCAAGTGCTTATTACATAGATAACTGTGAAAGCTTCACTTCAAGTTGATTTCTTTCTCCTATTGTGGTTGTTTGGAAATGAATCATCTCCTATGCTCTCTTTTTAGTAACTGCAGACTACTTGCAACTGAAAAGAAAATGGAAAAGGAAGGAAGAGAGAACACAAATCAGAAAAATCAGAAATAAAAGTTTACTTCAAATTTTAGATTTTATATTGCTTAAAAATACATACATAAATACGGGACATACAACCTTTCATCCTGTCGTAAGTAGTACTATTATCCCTCCTATGCAAATGTGGAAACTATGACTCAGACATCTAATATGTGTAGCTTGCTGATTCTGTTATGCATTTGATAAAGAGGCTTAATAACTTACTGAGCAGAGTCTCTGCATGCTTGCACATATTCACAACACAAATACTGCACTCAAAATGCAATAACACATCACCATGTTCCAGTGAAATCCTATGCCACGTGACACCAAGAAAGATTATTACCTGTCCCTATGTTGTCTCTTGTACTTGCTGCAAAGAAATAAGCTGAGCAGGTACACTTCTCCAAGAAAAAATAGCCAGGAGAACTCTTTGCCCTCCTATAATATCTCCCCTCACCAGGTTCATTGTTCAAAACAGATTAGTGTGGGAACAAGGCTACAATCACCCTTTTCTCAGCCCGTGAACTGGCAAGCCACAAGTGAAAAAAGCATCATTCCAAGACCATTCTGCTTTCTGAGTGTCAGGTTTTAACCCCAGCTGGCAACTAAGGACCACAGAGCCACTCACTCACTCCATACCCCTGCCAGAATGGAGAGGAGAATTGGTAAAAAGTCTAAACTTGTGGCTCAAGATAAGAAAAGTTTAATAATTGAAACAAACTGAACAATGGCAATAACAATAGTAATAATAATAATAATAATAGTAATAATAAAGGAGAAAGAGACAGAGGAACACAACACAGGAGAATGAAGTGATGCGCAATATAAGTGCTCACCACTCACTCATAAATGNCCCAGCTGGCAACTAAGTACCACAGAGCCACTCACTCACTCCATACCCCTGCCAGAATGGAGAGGAGAATTGGTAAAAAGTCTAAACTTGTGGCTCAAGATAAGAAAAGTTTAATAATTGAAACAAACTGAACAATGGCAATAACAATAGTAATAATAATAATAATAATAATAATAATAGTAATAATAAAGGAGAAAGAGACAGAGGAACACAACACAGGAGAATGAAGTGATGCGCAATATAAGTGCTCACCACTCACTCATAAATGCTCAGCCCATCCCCAAGCAGTGATTATCCTCTTCCAGCCAACTCCTCCCAGCTCATATACAGAACATGATATTCTATGATATGGAATATCCATTTAGCCTGTTTGGGTCATCTGTCCTGGCTGTGCTCCCTCCCTGTGTCTTAGGCACCCCCTCACTGTCAGAGCATGAAACACTGAGAAGTCTCTGACTTAGGGTAAGCACCACTTAGCAACAAACAAAACATCAGTGTCTTACAAACAGTATCCTTGTATTAAATCCAAAACACAAGACTGTGCCAGCTACTAAGAAGAAAATGAATTTTATCCCAGCTAAAACCAGGACACTTGGGAAAAAATAAGTGGAGAAATGTAGGTGCCTTTCTTTTGTGTTTTATATAGACATAATACTTGTAAGATGCAAACTCAAACATTTGTCAAAGGTATGACAAGGACGAATGTAAGTAAACAACTTCAGAAAGAGAAGTGTCCTGCTTTCTGTCATAAATCTAAACTGAGATTACATCAGCATTCTGCTTAAGATACTCTATTTAGACAATGTCATTATCTCACAACAGCCATCTATAGCGCACTGTGTGGGTTGAGGTCAAACCTCAAGGTTTCTTTAAAGCAGGCATCTGGAAGTGTTAAAGTGAATTTCAGCACCAAAATCAGAATTTATCCTTGGGACAAAAGTTCCCTTACCCAGTACTTGAGGGAGATGCCTCCCTCAATTTGAAATCGCAGACAAAACTCCTTCCACTGCTGGGTGACCATCTCCGTGTCACTTCATAAATCACTGCTGCTGCTGCTGCTCATTTGTCCTAATCTGCACCTCAAGAACAAGACACCCTGCAAAGAAGATGGGAGGCCTGAGCTCTTATCTCTCATGACACCAAAAGGACCTAAGCACAGTTTTTAGCAGAGTGCTTAAACAGTAGATGATAGTTCAGGGGAGACTGGGAGAAAAGAGGAAGTGAAAGATCTCTCTTTTTGGAAGCTGCTCCGTTTTGCTGTGGGTAATTAACCCTTTACTTAGCCAGAGCAAAGGGACAACAATAATTTCCAGTTCACCAATTAAGAAGCTTTGCTTCCTGAGGTGAACTTTAATACCACTCCCTATTCCAGCGAACACTGTAAATACAAAATATTTAGCATCTAGTGACAAATGGCAGCCAAATAGAAATATGGAACTTTACATTTTGGAAAGGAGTTGTGATTCTGTGATGGAGTATCTAAGCCTTTTGGTCAAACTGGCCTTTTGTGGCTAAACTGATGACTTAAACTTGATGAACTCATGCTGTGTTGCATCTCAAGGTGATTGTTCCTACTACTCAATAACACAAAATGAGGTTCAGCCTCCCTCACTATTTGCAGGGATTTCTAGGACTGCACCTGGTGTTATGAGAAGGCAGTTTTACATCAGACTCTTTATGGAATTCAAGTTTTCCAGCGTGTCTTTTCCTTTCCTGTTGTTTTTCTTTGCTTAGCCTTTAGCCCTACTTGAGTCTTCTGGTCTGCATCTGTTATGTGCAAGCTTTAAAGTGTAGTGTTGTCTTACAAAAACAGGCAGCCTTCCGTTCTGAGAGAAGCAAGGCAGGCTGCACACAGCAAGAATGCACACAAAGGCTTCAAAAGCATTTTGAGTATCAATTGTCAGAGCAGATAAATCAAGCAAGACGCAACAATTATGAGCTGAAAAACAGAGGACCTTATTTTACACTAATTGATACTTACTGGGAAGACAAAAGAGAGATTAATTCACTTCACAGTATCACTTACTGTAGAAAGGTTTGAAAAAACAAAGCCTACGGCATGCCTGTAGGTAATTGCTCTCAGTCAGGCACGTTACCGGTGCCTTTTGCAAGCACTGTTTGTGAGGACACCGCTTTCATGATTTATATGAGCCTCTAAAATTATCTCACTACAAATTACTGCAGATACGGTGGTAAAGTAGGCTTTCTCCGCGTGTGGAAGAAAAGAGGTAAAGGCTGCGAGGAGGTGCGCTGAATTTTTATTTTGGCTCATTTCAGTGGTGCCTCAGCTCTTGCTTATGCTTTCATGAGGGGGAAAACAGGATATTTGAAGGGCATATCAATAGTTTTCTCTCTTTATTCCCATTTAATATATTTTATTCATCTTGGCCTGAAAAAAAAAAAAGAAAATAATAGCAAGAAAACTTCCTAGAATATAACATTTATTCTTCGTCAAGAAACGTCACATTTCTTAGAAAATATTTTTCTAGGATTTAAGGTTCATAAGCTGAGCTAAGAAATTCATCTCTTCTCTGCTTCTCTTCACAGTAATTTACAGTATATCTAATATAATTTTTATTAGCTCTTTGACATCCTCTGCCAACTTCATACAGTATGCACCGTTACCCAGTGGAATACTCTGAAACGTTGTTATTTCTTTAGATTTCTGAATGGCAGAAGCTTCTTCAAGTAAGTTTATTTTAATATTTTATGTTAACACCAAGCATATCTCTATTGATATTGAAATAAAATGCTTGTGTGTGTTAATAAATATATAAAAATCATTTGATATTATCACTGACTTCTTATATTAGAAGCATTCTGAGTGCAAATTATCATTTAAGAGTTTAAAAATCAATAATTATCTGAAAAGTACATGTAACAGCTTAGCAGGAAAATATTTTAATTTTTTCAGTGATCCTAAGAAAAAGAGATCATCATTCCTTGATTAAGATTTAAATTTAAAATACTGTCCTTAAGACTTATTCAAATTCAAAAATACTGGTTTTTAGACAAGACTCACACTTATATAGAACACTAAAACACTGACTTAACTACCATGGCATTGACCACTCTGTCCTTAGCTGACCAGGTGGTCCAGCTTTCAAACAGAGTACATGGAGTTCATTGGTTCTTCTTTCCTTGTGCATGAATCAAGCAGATTTAGGCACTTTTGAAAGACACCCCTGAATCTGCCTGCCAAGGATGCGACCCACTATGTTAGACAACATGAAATGACAAAGACAAAGCTGTGACATCCTGCCATTCTCAGTGACTCAGAGGTAAGAAGGGGTAGCATCCTGCACCTGATCCTTCTCCCAACTCTCCTGGAAAAGGACAGTTTTGTCTTCAAAAATAAAGCTGAAAGAGATTGATTTTAGATAACAGCTAGCAATTCGTCACGGTCATCTGTCACAGCCAGCACAACTTCATGAGGGGGAGGTCTTGCTTGTAGAACCTGATTGTATTGGTTTGGCATAGCCTGGTTTTGGGTAGCAGGGGGGTCACAAAGATGGCTCCTGTGAGGAAGCTGCTGGAAGCTTCCCACCATGTACAGCAGAGCCAATGGCTGATGGTTCTGAAGATGGACATGATGCTGGCCAGAACGGGGAGAATGAGAGAGGTTGGTAACACCTGTGTGATGACATGTGTATTTCAGAAGAAAATCAAAACAACGTCACAAGATTCTGGATTCTAGTCAGGGAAGAGGAGGAGCTGAGAACATGTGAAGGAAAACAACACGGTGACACCAAGGTCAGTGGAGAAGGAGGGGGAGGAGCTGCTCCAGGCGCTGGAGCTGAGGTTCCTCTGCAGGCCGTGGTGAAGACCATGAGGAAGCAGGTTGTCGCCCTGCAGCCCATGAGTCCACGGGGGATGCAGAGATCCACCCACAGCCCGTGGGGGAGGTGCCCGTGCTGGAGCGGGTGGATGCCTGGAGGAGGCTGTGATCCAGTGGGAGACCCGGTGGAGAGAGAGGGGCCCTGCTTCCAGGCTGGAGCAGCCCGTCCTTGGAGGACTGCATCCCGTGGGAAGAGAGAGCCATGGTGCAGCAGTTTTGGGAGGACTGTGTGCCTGTGGGAGGGACTCACTGCAGCAGGTGAAGTTTGGCTGCTGCTCATGAGAATGGACCCACGCCGGGGAAGTTCATGAAGAATTGTCTTCTGTGGGAGGGACCCCACAGCCTCACAGGGGAAGGGCTCCTCTCCCAGAGCAGCAGAAGAGAATCTCAGTGATGAACTGACCAAACCCCCAGGCCCTGTCTCCCTGCGCTGTTGGTGGGAAGGAGGGAGGGGCTGAGGGGGGAAGGTGTTCTAAGGGCTTATTTTACTTCTCATTATCCTCCTCTGATTCTGTTAGTAATAAATTCACTTCACAACTTAAGTTGAGCCTGTTTCACCCTTGAAGTGTTTCTCCCAGTCCTTATCTCACTCATGAAGCCTTCATTAACTTTTTTCCTTTTCCCTCTTCTGCCCAGCTGTGGCAGGGGAGGGTGAGCGAGCGGCTCTCGCGGGTGCCTGGAGCTGGGCCAGTATCAAACCACGACACTGATTTAAAAGGTAACCCACCTAGCTGGTCTAGGAAAGCCAGTAGATGTAGTCCTTTTGGACTCCAGTGAAGCTTTTGATACTGTCTCCCACAGTATCCTTCTGGACAAAATATCCAGCATACACCCACACATGGTGGATGAGCAACTGGCTCACAGGTCAGGCACAAGGGTTATACTGAATGGAGTGATGTCAGGCTGGCTAGTGAGATTCTGCAGGGCTCCATCCTAGCCCCTGTGCTCTTCAACATCTTCATGAACAACCTGGATCCAGAACTTCAAGGAACACTAAGTTTGCCAATGACACTAA
>VZRV01007880.1:583931-748687 GCA_013398115.1 Falcunculus frontatus | reverse complement strand
TTCGTTTCCCTTCGTTTCCCTTCCCTTTGTTTCCCTTTGTTTCCCTTCCCTTCCCCATGCTCTGTCCTCCCCTGCTCTCTAACTTGATTTAACAGAGCTGGGAATAGGAAGTGCACCATATCTGCAACAAGACTAGGCCTGTAGTTATCCTAAAGGCAGCAGAAAAAGTGTTGTCAGGAGGTGTGCCCTGTGGACATCTGCCTTTTCTAATGCGGATGCCTCCTGTCTGCAGTTGCTGGAGGAGTTGTGCTGCCTGGCCCAGCATCAATTGCAGGATATCTTCCTTTGACATCTCTGAGGGAAAATGTATTACGGTGTAGGTCAGGCTGGGTTCTTGGCATTCTGAGCCTTAGCCCTACATTCAGACTACCCTTTTCTATGTGGGATGCTCCATTTTCTGGTTGTGCAAGGAATGCAGTAGAACTCACTTTGTACTGGTTTTCAGTAGAAGATCAAAGTAAGGTCTCTCTTATGTCTGCTAAGAGAGCATCATTCTGTTCTGATGGGTTTTTGCCAGTAAAAAGCCCCTCAAACAAGCTGATTATAGCTCTCATCAGGAAGAATTATTTGAGAGAGCACACTCAGGTATGCACACTGTCATCTTTGTCATCTGAAGGTGTAATATCCCAATAGTGCAGCATGGATATTACCTTAAGAGAAAATAAGGAAGCATAAGAAAGCAACTTGCTTCATAATGCATATGCCAGAGGCAGTCTGGATTTTTCAGCTTCACAGTTGTGAACTTAAAAAATATCCTTGATGAGAGGTCTGGCCATCTCTGGATCATAAATCTAGTTCCAACAAATTAGTTTGGACATTCTTCCGAGTCATAACAAAACTATACCTGGAGCATCTCACTTTTAAATAGACCTTTCTAGCATTATAAACTTTACTAGGAAGTTAGTAGCAAAGAAGTCCACACACCAACACACAAGGATGAAATGATCATATGTCTGCTGACCATGCTATCTACTAATCCTTGGAAATAACCAGTGTTTGAAAAGTGATACCTTGGCTAGAACTGTATGCCTTGCAGGCATGAGGATTTCACTTAATTGTTGTTAGTTGTACCTTGGTTTGGACACTTGTGTATTGTGGAGATGTGCAGAATGGTCACAACTCTGCACATAGTTTCACCGAGTCATGCCCCATCCCTGGAGATGTTCAGGGCCACATTGGATGGGGCTCTGAACAAAGTGGTGCAGTGGAAGGTGTCCCTGCCCACGGCAGGAGGGGTGGAACTTCATGATCTTTAAGGTCCCTTCCAACCCAAATGATTCTATGAGTCTCTGATTTTCTGGTGCCAAGAGGAGAACTGTTCTCAGTGCCTCACCCATTCTGTACCTCCTGCTATCTCTCACCATTTGTATTTTTAATCACTGCAGCTTTTTTTGCCTAAATTCCTTTCTCAGAGAGTATCCCAATGAAAAGCTTGAACTGCTACAATGACTACAGCTCACAGGTGACCTGCACATGGATGGAGCATTCAGAGGCTCATGACCTCATTGGTATGATTCTTTACCAAAGGGATGATAGTATAACGTAAGTACCTGAAATATGCTGAGCTACATGAAAGTCCAAAGGGAAATTGGCCATAACTTGGAATCCTGGGGGCCAGGTTTTTGGAAAGCACATCCACCTCTCTTTTTGATTTAAGCAAAAGTTGTGCCTGCTTCTGAGGCCTCCTCTAGGAAGAGAAGAATGAATAGGCTGTGCCAGTGGAGTTATTTTTATCACCTTTACAATTATTTTCCATAATTTTGTTGTAGGATCATAGATGTGAAGTAGGATGGGGCATATAGGATGCTAATAAACAGCATGAGGGGAGAAAGAGGTGTCGGAACAAGTGTGAGTATTGTTTGTAAACCCTAAAGGGAGGAGACATTCCCCCTGTCATTTTGCCCATTTAGGAGCATCATTGAGAGTGTGGTTTTGATAACTTTTGAGAAATATGTATAGACTATATATTTATGAGATAGAGAGGACTGGTAAGTTCTCTATCTGTGCCATCAGTTTTCCTCCCAGAGATACTGGTGTGTTTATGACAGTATCTCTCTGTTACATCTGTTTCCTTTTGAAAAGGGAACCAAATCACCGGACTGGATTGATGGAGAGGATAAGAAAGGACAGAAATGGAGGAATAGTTAAGGGAGAGAGGAAGGCAAAGATGGATAGTTGAAAAGAAAACTATTCAGAGTGTGGGGATACAGGAAGAAAAGGAAAGAGGAAGAACTCTTGATTTTATTGCAAACAAGAGAGAATTAATAGACCTAAAAGCAGATGAAAACAGTGGAAGGACTTTGGAGCAGGACCTTGAAGTTAAATACTTCCGGGAAAAGATGATATAAAGTTACTTGGACCTTTGGAGGATTCTCTGGAACATTGTTACACGATGAAGTGTGTGGATCATGGAATATAACTGAGGTGAACTAATCAGACAAGCAGGTATTAAACATGGACAGTCACACAGCTGAAATCAAAATGGCCAACAATTAAACAGGATCAGCTCATAGATGAAGAACAGTTGACTAAACCCCAAACTGTAAAGTAATGCTGGTGAGGAGATAGAAATAACTTCAGGGCTTCTCAATCCTTGGGCTGACTCTTTTGCTTAAGGATACACACATACTGCAGAGTCCAATCCATACTCCAGCAATATCCCTGGTTTCCTTGCTAATACCCAACTTATAAAAATAGCAATAGTGCTGAATAATGCTTGCTGACATATAGTTGGCTAGAAGACTCCATCCTATCTTGGAAGAGAGTATTTGGCCTTAAATATTCACAAGTTAATATTTCTCATCTCAGCTGGAACAAGATAATACACTGGGCATGGGGCCATAAGCACAAACAAAATTCCAGAGGGTACATAAAGAAGCAACGCATCTCTCCAGCAGCTAAGGCTACTGCAACTGCACAAAGATTATCCTCTCCTGCCTAGTTTAAAAAATTGTTTCTAATTTTCATGATGCTACTTGGCCTGGAGAAAGGCCATCTGAAAGGATGATTAACATTGTGGATGAAATCTTTAATGAATACTCAAGGTCCCTTGGCAGAACAGAACTACTAAAGATATAGAAGTACATTTTGGTTGAGAATCTTTTTCTAAGTGTTTTTCTTGTACTGCAAAATGAAAGTCTTCAAGCAGCTTAGGATCATCAGAAACTTTACTGCCTTTCACTCTGAGTAAAAGGTGTATTTACATGATGTTAATTTTCATTACACTATTTCTCACCTAAAAATATGAGATTACATAGAGCTAGGCAAAAAAGTAACAAAAATTAACTGATACTGTAACATTCCGCTGCGCAGCTTTGAAATGGGGAGGCAAAATTCTGGTGTTAAAAATGTTTCTCAAATTAACCGATGCAAACCAGGCACAGTGAGAAGAGGATATGAGTGCCTTAGTAAATTGTAACAACAGGATGGGATGGAATTTGTTTCGGATGTTTAATTTTGTGCTAACTACAGGTCTTCAGATCAGATCTTTATAGATGACTTTATCTGCACACAGGGGGAACAAGGACATGTTTTGCAAACGCCAGACAGGAAATGACTTACATGAAGCTCCAGACATGCACGTGCACTGGGTCTGCCGCAACACTACAGAATTTTTTGGAATAGGGGTAGATTATACTTATGGCTTCAGACCTAACAAGGTGCTTCAAGCAGAACTGGATGTTGATCTTACCCAAAATGGTAAGGCTTAAATACCAAATTCTCATTTTCCAATGAATTTTAAGGGTTTTTGAGAATGTATTTGCTGTTCATCCAGAAGTGAATTGCACTTCCATTGTGAAAACTGCCAAAGAGTTCCACATTGAGAGGGTGGGGCAGGGAGAGGAGAAGGCAAGTTTCTGGGAGCAGCTGGACCTGGTATCATCTCAGGAGCTAGTCAAGCAGCTTGGTGTGTCACACTTGGTGTGTCAGGTATAAGATACTCTGGAAATGGGGAAGCTTACCTAGATGTTCTCTTCCCCTCTTTTGTGTTCTTTCCTCATTATCTCCTCTCATGTATTGTACCTTCACCTTCCAGTTCAGCCCCTCCCACCTCAGAACCTCTCAGTTGGCTCGATGACATCAGGAGACTTCTTGCTGACCTGGAAAACAGCTGATGGAAGCCAAGGGTTGGGCAATGACCTGGAGTTTGAAGTCACTTACAAACGGGAGTGGGAGTCCTGGGAGGTAAGAGCAGAAGAGCTGAGCTGTCCTGGTTTGGGCTGCAGCGTTTTGGGCAGCTGAAAGTCTGTGGTAAAAGCCTGTGGTTGAAAGTCTGTGGTCTTTCCATTCTCAGGGACTGTGAGGAGATACAACAAGTGTTGGTTTGGGTCAGGTGGAAGGGGCTCTCTTTCTGTTTGCAAGTGACTTGCCCAGTGAAATACCATTTGTCCTGAACTGAATGCTGAACTTAATGCAAAGATCTCTTCTCCACTCAAAGAAACCCCCAACCACTGTACTTGGATTTGAGCTGGAGTCAATTTTGCCCTGAATCCTTCTTAAACTGAATTAAATCATGTTCCAACAGGACGCTGTGGGGTTCATGTGGGGAAAATAGCAAAATATATTTGAGGTTGCTCCCCCTTTGAGACAGATACATTTTGGGTTTTTCTTTTTTTTATTGTTGTTGTTTTCTTTTTTCCAAGTTTTTAGGAGTCCATATTCTTTGCCCTATTGTTTCCCTAGATCTGCATGTCTTTCTGCTCTGTACCTGTCAGCCTGATCTTTAGATTTTAAGGGAAGTATCTTGGCCTGATTCCCACATAATTCTGCACGAAGCAGTGCTATGAATTTGTGTAGCTGGAGCTGAAGACAGTCTGGACTTTGCAAGCTGCAGGAGTTTGCTACTTGCTGCGGGGGGAGATTGTGCCTGACAGTGGCCATGCCTGGCCCTTGCTGAGTTGTGCTGTGGCACATGCTAGAGCCCCTCTTTGTGTGGGAGCGAGGAAGCACCGCATGGCAGCCTGTGCATGGACCATCACACAGGTGGGGCTGTTGGAGATGCAGCCTGGCAGTCAACTCCTCTCACTCTTTCCCTGTCTTCCCTCCACCCCTCCGTTCCCCAACTCCCCAATTTTTCCCGTCCCTTCCTCTCCTCTCCTCTCTCTCCGCCAACAACAGGAAGCTGCCTCTCTCTTGCTCTCCAACACCACACATTGCAGTCTCAGCCACAAGGACCTTGTCCCAGGGAGCAGCTATGTTGCCCGTGTGCGAGCCAGACCGGGGCGGGCCAGTGGCTTCTCTGGGCAGTACAGCGAGTGGAGCACGGAGGTGTCATGGAAGACCCCTGAAGGTAGCATGGGATGGAGTGGGGCCGTGCAGGGTTTGAAGCTGAGAAGCCAGAACTTTCCTGTCACTTAACTTGCACTTGGGTTCTCTGAAGGTGGTCTTCAGCCCAGGAACCTTCGCTGCCTCTTCAATGGTGGAGATCGTCTGACATGCAGCTGGGAAGTGAAGAAAGTGATCACCACCTCTGTCCTCTTCGGCTTGTTCTTCAGGGCCACCCCGGCATCAGAGTATGTGCTCTGCCCACGGCAGCACGTCTGTGCCTCTCCCATGGGGCTTCTGCCTGTCCCATTCCCCTGATTTACGTTCATCCTCTTTTTTCATCTCAGAGAAGAGGAGTGCTCTCCTGTGCATGAGAAGACTTTGCCCCACACTCCCTATGTGGTCCAGAGCTGTGAGATCCCTGTTAGCAATTCCAGCAGCCAGAGCCAGTACCATGTGTCTGTCCGGGCCAAGATGGAGGAGAAGATGATTGAAGCCTACAAAAACAGTGAGTTCCTGTGTTGTTTCTTGCTTCTCCTTGTTTCTTGGAGAGATGCCTGTCTGAGCAAGTGGGGCTGAGGACAGTGGTGATGAAAAAAAAGTGAGTGGGGAATGGACGAAACAATCCCTGATGAAGAAAGGAACTGTATCAGGTCAGAGCTCTGGGATGTAGGTGTGGAGTTCCTCAGCGGCACTTGTTACTCTGAGGAGGGTGACAGTGATGGAAACTGTTGTGCAGAAATTCAGGTTGTGACCCTGAGCTTCTCAGTGAGCATTTGCCACCATGCTGACTTCTCTGTGATTCACATTCGTGAGTGTCCCAGGTGACAGGGGACTGTGGTGAGAGGTGTTTGTGGGGAGTAGGAGTGTGTCACTATGTGATTTCTCAAGAAGCCAGTGAGCTCTTGTGGGTTTGTGCAATGGCCTTTGGAACATTGGATGAAGTAGGAATCCTTTGCCCAGTGAGGTACACCACTTGGGTCATCTCTGCCTGCGTGTATCTGAAGGTATTTGGGTGACTTTTCAAACTCTAAAACTAGGACAGCTCCTGCAGTGGGTGAAAATATCAGGAGGTAGCTCCAAGAGACCTGAAAATTTCTGGAAATGTGGTGGACCAGTACAGATATTTCAACTATTGCTTTGCTGCTCTTCTGTACACAGGGAGTGCTGTCAGTATTCACGGGTATGGATTTTCTGTTATTTAGTGGTCTACTGGTTTATTGTATTTGACTACAAAATGAAGATGCAGAGAGTTAAGAAGTGTTAAAAAGCTGAGCCACTTTACATTGCACAAAACAACCTTGTTTTCAGTCCCTGGAAATGATTCACAATGTGGAAAGAGAGCACTGGACCAGTAGGTTGGTAAGTGCTCTGAGACATTCAGTGTGTTCCAGTTCAGGTGCTGCCGCCTGCAAATGTGTCAGTAACAGCAACAGACAACCAAGAGTATGAACTACGGTGGAAAAAACACAAATTGAATTACAGCTTCATAACACAGAGATACCAAGTCAAGTACTGGGAAAACAACCGACCTGAAAAGGTAACTTACAAAGTGGAGGAGTCCTGAATATTTCTTTGCTGGTCAAATGGAAAGACAGTTCTTCTCACCTCTGTCGTTTGTGCTCCTCTCCTCTCCCCAGACTCTCCAGGAGTTAAATATCAGCAATGATGAACCTCCCTTCATCTTCACCCTGCAGATGCTGGCAGCATCTACAGAATATAGGGGGAAAATGCGTGCAAGGGTGAATACGCCTCTGACATATGAGGGACCTTGGAGTGAATGGAGTGAGGAGTTCACCTGGAAGACTGAGAATGGTAATTTTCATGCAGCTGCTTCTGTCAGGTTTTGGTGGGTTGTTAATGGCTGGAACGGCTCTTAGTGTAACACATTCTCTCAGCTGGGGTTGGAGTGAGGTGCAGCCATGGCCTAGCTGGAGTCACTTACCAAGGCAGCTGCCCTGCCTGCATCCTTGCAGTACAGCAACAGTTCTAGGGAAGGAGGCGAATGACCTTTCAAGCTACTTTCCTACTTGCCTTCGTAAGGTGAGTACAGCTAACCATAAAGTTTTCCGCATGGAGAATGAAGCAAAGACATCCTGCCAAAAGATTATCATTGTTTTCTGATTCCAGTAGTCCATTCTGCTGTCAGTGACTAAAGAGCCTGATAATTTAAGAAGATAGAACACAAGCCACCAGCTTTTTATATTTGCAGAGTGACCATAAGGTTGTGTAAAACACACAGTGGAGTCTGCTGGAGATAAAATCTTCACATGTTTTTGCTGTTTCTGGACTTAGAGGGAGAATGTCTGTCATCATAAAATCTTTTGCCCAAAGTAATATAATCTTACATGGTTTGTCCTGAGGAAGGTTGTAGCAGTTATACTGTGGGCAAACTTTGATGTGTGTATTCAGGAAGAAATTAGTGTGGCTGTTAGCGGGGGAAGCTCTTAGAAAATCTCTGAGACCCCATTTCCTCAGAACGGTACAGAGTAAGGCAGACTTAAGATGTCTGAAGGCATGCCTATTGTTCATGGTGGAGTAAGGTTTATAACCATCTTTTTATTAGCTTGAATTGTTTAATTCTGATGTCAGTAAAAGCTAAGAATCGACTCAGTAAAGGAAACAATGAACTCCTTTGGTCAGTATGCTGTTCAGGTCATGTTTGGCCTGTCCCACTTTGGAGGATATCCCAACAGTTTGAAGGTCTTATCATCCTGTCCCTTCACATATCACATTCCCTGAACAGTGGCCAGAGTGAAAAACCTGTTGCAGGAAACAGTCACTCTAAAGGTGGATAACTTTTTCTCTTTTCTCAGTTTCAGTTGTGGCACCTGTGGTTCTCCCACTGACGCTCCCAGCTCTCATCATCCCTTTGCTAATAGCTACTTACTGCAGCTATAAATATTTCCTCAGGTAGGCTTGCATTGCAACAAGGAGGCTTAGCAGCCCATGTGGGTGGCATAAAGTCTGAGGGACTTCTTGTCCCCCAGGAGAGAGGTCTGTATGGAGATGGGCCTTGGTGGGCAGCCTTGTGCATGGCTGTGCGAGGGAGAGAGTTGGGTGGTGCTGTGCCAGTGCCAGGGTTGTGCCTCACTGTGCTGAGCAGTATGGTGTATGGAGTGCAGTCATGTTGAGAAGCAAATCTTGAAAACTGTGTTCTTGCTGCAGGAAGAAGAAAATGTGGGAGGAAAAGATTCCAAACCCCAGCAAGAGCCTCCTGATCCAGAGCTACCTGGGGGTAAGAGGGAACTGTACCTCGAAGGGTTCATTATTTCTCTCTCTTTCTCAGGACTTCCAATAATCTTAAGGTCTCTTCTTGTTTTCTAGTCCACAATGAACAGATATCTTCATTTATCTATTACTTGTTCTCAGGAGAAGTTCTGGTCCTACTCAACATACCAGTGCTCTTATATTTAGCAGACTTCTTTGTGCTGTGCTTGTCAGCACAACTGTGATCTAAAATCAATGTAGAAAAACTTCCAGTACTCTAAAATTTCCTGCTCCTGTGCTTTTAAAAGGGGATTCTTAAAACCTGCCTAGCACTTGTGGACTCACCAACACTCAAAAGCAGGTTTCTAGGGGATACTGCCAAGTAGCTCCCTGAACAGCTTGAAGTTTGCTCTCTTGAAATCCAGAGTAGCAACTCTACTGTTCTTTTTTTCTTTCTTCCCATTACTCTGAAAATTTTAAACTCAATCATTTCATGATCATTGTGGCCAAGACAACCACTTACTATTAAATCCCTCAAGTCCTCTATTCACAAATAACAAGTTTAGGAAGGCATCTTTCCTAGTTGGCTCACTGAGTACTTGTTTAGGTCAGTGGTAAGTGGTAAATACAGATTTGAAGAAATCATCTTCTGAAGAGCAGAACACACCTTTGAGTTGTATTAGTGAAGTTGTATCCCTGTTACCAGGTGCTATAGGCTCTCCTATTTGTTTTCTTTGTCCACAAGGAATGTACGATTCCTGATTCTGCTGCCAGTGAGACACTGCTCTTTGGTCACGTCTGCTTTTTTATTTTCAGAAAGGACACTTGGGAAGTTGGCCAACAAGCAACCAGCTGGACTTCAACAAATACAACTTTTCAGAGAAGATGGAGCAGGCTAGCTTCCTTCAAGTTGTGGACAGGTGAGTGAACATAATAGTGACACTGTGGATGGTCTCTAAGACCTCACTGCATCATGGCAAGATACAATAAAATACTCTGTCACTAAAAATCCTATACAAGTTTCTTTTGAGGAGGAGATTCAATTTTTTACTACATAGGTAACTGCATGTGCAAGAAATATTTTTCTAAGCCTGTGTGTAGCTATGTACGTTTTCAACTAAAATTGGTTTATATTTCATGTTTACCACAAGAATCTCTCTCATGAGCAACTTTTAACTTTCCCACATTCAGGCAGGCGAAGATTTTGGCAGAGTGTCTTGAAGATCAGACTCAAAAGACAGATGTTTCCCCTGTTACACTGGACCTACAGAACTCATACCATGCTTTAAATGAGTCAGAGCATGGCCCAGTTGTCTGCTCAAGTCAGAGTGCCGGTCATTCCTTTCCCATTTCAAGGAGAAACAGTGCCGATGCAAGTATTGCTTCCCGCACAGCGATCCCTTGCTTTGCTTTCAATGGTCCATACTTGTACAGCCCAGTGGTGTCCTCTCACCCTGATATACATCAGACACTGGAAATGGACCCCGTGGGGCTCAGTAAGAAATCGGTTTCCCTTCAGTATGTGACGCTCCCAAGGGAAGACTCTCCCCAGGCCGCACAGAGGCAAGAACAGCCAGGAGCAGCTCCTCCAAAGGACCTGCTCCCAGATCAGAAGGAAAGGATGCAGCACCCTGATGACAAGGAAGAAGTCTCGTGGGCCTCACCAGCCTGTGGGGAAGGCACCAACAAGGGAACAGAAGAGCAGAACTCTCCAAAGGCTCTTAGCTGTACCACATCTCCTCAACAGCGTCCCTTGGAGTACATCGCCACAGACAGCCCGTTACTGCCATCAGCCATCACCTCCACCCATCCTCCACTTGTCACAGCTGGGCAATCACCTTGTGGCTCACAGGAGCCCCAGCCTCCCAGTGACTACTCTTGCCATGAGTTTTCTTCTGGGAAAACAGATGTCATGATCCCAGTTTCAGGCCAAGCACCAACCTCGTCTCCTGAATTGCACCTGGATATGTTTGGCGACTATCTTACTGTGCCTGAAGGTCTCCACGAACATTCAAAACCCACAAAGATTCCTTTGCCCGTCTTACAGAAGGAAAATGGTACTCCTGGAAATCAGCCTTTGTCAGAGGGTAACTTGGTGGTGTTAAACCCTGACAGCACTGAGCCAGTTTTCCTTTGCCAGGTTGGTGACTATTGCTTCCACAGCCTAAAATCCAGTGCGAAGATGGATGATAGTCAGGAAGACCACCAAGTCAAGAAACTTTCTGAAGGTGAGACAACACTTGGGAAGCCTGTATGTGATGATGAATCCATCACTGGCAAGGAAAACGATGTATGGAAGAGGAAAAAAATACAGGCCATTCAGCTTTTCAAAAACCTGAAATCAGATGATTACTTTTCCTGGCAGCAATCTTTGAGAATCAAAGAAATCTGTTAAATGGGTAAATAATAATGAATACTAAAGAGACAGATCACTGAAAGAGGTTGCAACTATCTGGTGAAGATGAACCCTCAAACCTAGGAACAAATAAACACCAGTTCCATTTTCAAGCTTCCAGTCCAATGTGTTGAAAAACTTGAAGTAGCTCAATCTCATTCTCGGTGGTCTTCACAGATTTGGCATGAAAGACAACACAAATATTGCCCTTTGATGCTTTTCAAACTTTGTAGCTTATCCATGATGAACAATTTATCCTCCTCATGATCCTGTGACCCATCACAATCATCTTGCAATTATATCAGATTGTTTGGCAAAACTCGTGGCAGGAAATGCAGACTTAACATTTGAAAGGCTGTCAGAAGAAGACAAGCTTGGAAACCTTGGAAAGAAAAGTTATATTCTCAAAAGCAGTTTTGTTGAACTTTTGTGTATTTGTAAAAAAGCTCTAAAAGTCATCAAGGAACTTTTACATCTCTGCCTTTCCTCTACGGCATGAAATAGGTATTGTCATAGGTGAAAAAACCCCAGACACTTATAGAAGCCTAAATAAAAAATGAGAAAAAAATTGTTGAAATCCAGGAAAACTTTCTTAATGTGCAGTATATCACAGTGGATTCAAAGGATAAGAAGGAAACATTACTGGGATACATAAAGCAAGTTGTAGAGAACCATTTGGAAGAAGAAACATTACTGAAAGAAAACCCAAGGGCTCCTAAGGTTCAGTGAGAGGGAGTGGGGGAGATAACAGAAAATGGCAGGTAAGAGATGCTGGGAAGGTGCACAAGCCTGTATCTACTTGGCTTTTTCTATTTCTAAATGTTAAAATACTATATGATTTTCTTTTAAGTTTGTTGACTATTTATGCATTATATACTTCATCCTAACTGGTTCTTAGTTTGTTTTTTTTTTCCCTAAATAATGAGTGTTCAGAAAGAGGAGACATTATTTCCCAGTTTTGCTGTAAAGAAAGTGGTGCAAGGTAAGAGCATTTGTTCAGAACTGCTACTCTGTAATCAGTGAAAAGGCTTTGGTTTCAGACCTGAAGGTGGACTTGATTTCCAAAAAACATTTTTACATTTTTTTTTTCAAATATAAAATCTGTGTTAATAAACATATTATTTCTTCATATAAATATTTCCTTTTGTATGTTATAAATATTGTGTTTACAATAAAATTACTATTAGCTCATTTGCTCATGTTTCAAAAAATTCTATAGGTTCAGCTATGCCATATGTGAGGTAGAACATTTTCTCCTGACTTTGCTGTATTATTTAACAGAGAAAATGGGTTCTGTGTTTGCGCCACCCAATTCCTCCTGCTGGGTTAATGAGACTGTGCTGATTCAGAAATTACAGTGAAAATATTTGGGGTTTTGAGAATTTAATCCTTGTAAATACTATTTTAAATCTGAAAGGTGTGCAAATTGAGCTTGGTGCTCTTGACAGCAGAAGGCAGGCAGTTTCAGCCTCCAATAGAGAATATTGATGAACACTTTGAGAGATTTTCAATTTAGGCCTTTTACAATCAATGGATTTTTCTGTTAGTCTCTTCTTTGGCCTTTTATGAGAAGCAAAACAATTTCTTCCAGGCTGTATAATTGTGCTCTATCCAAGCATGTCCTAAAAGGAGATGTTCAAATTCACATGCAAATATTGTGTCTGAATTCATACCTTAGATATGCATCGCTTTACTGGGCCTTGAGTTGCTGGGTTTTAATAATCAAGAAGAATAATGAGTGGGAGAAGTTTTATTCAACTCAGTGGCTTTTGGATAAAGCCCATTTGCATTTTGATCAGTACTCTAAGATGTGATAAGTACTCTAAGAGCACACTGTTCCTTCTGTTCCTCTGCACTTCACTGGGCATTTGCAGAGGCTGATTTTGGAGACAGGATTTACAGATAAAAGCACATTTGTTATGATCCCACAGAGACAATGTTATCATCTGAAGATCACTTCAGGAGCCTGGAATTTGCAGAGTAACATGCCATTGTCAGGATAGGGGACTGAGCAGTGGTTTGCTTTCCAACTATAACAATTCATTTAGGGCAGAATGAGTTTCTAGTGGTTTGCTTTCCAACTATAACAATTCATTTAGGGCAGAATGAGTTTCTGCTCTAGGGACTCTTTCTTCAATATCCACCTAAGTATCATTAAATAAAATATGTAATGAACATTGCAAGCAGAGCTCATAATCTATGGCTCTTCTCTGCCAGAGGAATCCACTTCTTACTGGCTCGCAGAATCAAAACTTCCATAAACTTTATCTGTTGCTCATCATATGAATTTCCATTCTCTTCTGCATGAGGTCTGTAAAAAGCATTTTACAATCCTGTAGCCTGGTGATTCAAGACTTAGAAGCAATCATGAGTCCCAGGTCTTCAGCTTCCTGATCATTAGCTTGAGCCACAAAGTTACTGTGCAAAGGCAAGTTACTGCTCCCTTCCCCAGTCCTAGGTACGGATAGGCAGGAGAGGAATCATCATTCCGATGATTCAGGAGCCAATTAGGACATGCTCCTCTCTGTAGGGCTTCTCACTAAGTAGTTCCAGCCCCTCAGCCTGTATATCTGCATGATGAGTCACCAATGTTTCCTATACAGTCAAAAAACAAGTTATGAGATGATTGCAACCCTTTCCTTACTGCAAACTCAAACATAAAAGATTCTGCCCATGTTTTATCAGCAGGCATTTTTCCTTCCTCTGAAATAATCACTTTATTATTCCCTTATCATAATCTTCATCAACCAGAAACATATTACCTGAATTTGCATGAGAATAGGGTATGAAGTATATTGTGACCTCAGTAATTCTAATTAAGGTCAATGCTGAACTGGTCTGTTGCTGTATTTCTGTTGGCTTGGGGGTTGTCTCTTGTGTAAGGAAGGAAAATGGGGCTGATTGGTTTGCTAGAAAAAGAAACCTGCAGTGGAAAGCCCTTCAAGACCTCAAGGAACAATAGCTGGAGAATTTCAGAGAATCCCGTGCCTCTACTGAGTAATGGAAAACAAAACCAACCCATCCTGCAGTCCCTGCATATTTTCATGTTCACAAGCACGTTGTACACACAATCTTATTCCCACAGAACTCCACTCCGTCTCTTGTCCTCACTCCCTACATCCTCCCTCTGCTCTCACGATGGAGATTGAGTTTCCATGAAAAGGAACTCCATGTCATGTTCTGTACATGGGGAATAAGTAACACTATGGCTTCATGCCTCTTTTGGCCCTTTATAGGTACTTTCAAGCATATGCCAGGATTCCATACGCTCCAACCCTGGCCCTAACAGCTTCTCATACTACACAATGGATGTTTCACCATGAGGTTCAGGGGGTGAACCCAAACTCCTCTGCAATCTTGTACAACATGAACCAGCTTTAGGTCAAAACCTCTGTAGGTTGGTTGTGTGCTTTCCAGCTTGTTGGTAGGGAAGCATTTGGTCCTCATTCTTGAAGGATGATTTGTTTGTCTAGAGAAGTAGTTGTAAAGCCATCTGAAACAACTGGACAGCTTTTCCTATTCTCTTTTTAAAAATTTTCCAGCTCCTTGCTCGCAGTGTGCACATACCTTGCAAAGGTTTGGGATGCGTACTTTTTAATCTTCTAAGCTGTTTGTCCTTCTGTGGCACTCAAAGTTACATAAGATGTTGACACACTTTTTTGAGTTTATTTCATTCACTGCAGGTTCAAGATGGATTCATGGTGCTGTTTCAGCATCTGGAGACACCCTTTTCCTCCCTTCTACTTGCAGCACAGACTGTAGTATAGGATCATAAGACTAACACACTGGATCTAAACAATCATTCCATTTAGCCCAGGATTCTGTCTCTGCCAATATTTGCAGTGGATGCTTAAAGCCCAGGTGTAGTAAATATGGAATATATCTAGTAAATAGGTAAATCCTGGCCCAGAGCTTTCCTGAGCTGGAAGTTACCTCTAAGATGTTGTAGAGAATAGGTGCTTCACGTCTCTGGCCTTTAGAGATTCAACTAATCCCTTTCTAAAACCACTAAGCTTTTAGCTTTGTAATGTATGATATTAAAACATTAATACATTTGTTTATAAACAAAAACACACGCAAAAAAAAAAAAAAGCTCACAGTTTCCTGAACTCATTTTGTGCCAATTGCTTGGTAAGTTGCTCCTTAGATTTTGTTCCAGGAGAATTGATAAACCATCATTCCTTATTCACCACCCCTTGTTTGAGATGCTACAACCTTCTGTCAAATGATTCCTCAGTTGTCCCTTTTTCCAAGCCAGCAGGGCGAGGGAGGGGATTCTGCCCCTCTACTCTGCTCTGGTGAGATCCCACCTGGGGTGCTGCATCCAGCTCTGGGGTCCCCAGTGCAAGGAAGACATGGACGTGTCAAAGAGGGTCCAGAGGAGGACCATGAAGATGGTGAGAGGGATGGAGCCTCTGCTGTGAAGACAGGATGAGAGAGCTGGGGGTGTTCAGCCTGGAGAAGAGAAGGGTCCAGGGCCACATTATTGTGGCTTTTCAATATATAAAAGGTGGTTTATAAAAAGGACAGAGAGACTTTTTACCGAGGTCTGTAGTGACAGAACACTGGGTAGCAGTTTTAAACTGAAAAAGGATAGATTTGGATTGGATATAAGGAAGAAATTCTTACAACGAGGCTGGCAATACACAGAAATTGGTATCCCAGAGAAGTTGTGGATGCTTATTCATTAGAAGGTTCAAGGCCAGGTTGGATGAGGCTTTCAGCAACCTGGTGGAAGATGTCCTTGCCCATGGCAGGTGGTTTGGATCCTTCCAACCCAAACCGTTTTATGAATCTCTGTTTCTACGATTCTAACCTCATCTCCCATTTATACCTAATAGCTTAGTGTTTTCTCCATCATCGTTAGGTTGGAGTACCCCAGATAAAATTTTGCCTTTCTCAGTCACTCAGATCTCTCAGGTGAGAGATCTCTCACCACTCAGTCTGCTGGATAATTAATAACTATGTT
The DNA here is from genome assembly GCA_013398115.1 of Falcunculus frontatus. Lineage (NCBI taxonomy): Eukaryota > Metazoa > Chordata > Aves > Passeriformes > Falcunculus > Falcunculus frontatus. The sequence goes on along the minus strand of VZRV01007880.1, from coordinate 732,848 downwards.
GAAGATTATAATTTTCCTGGGAGAAATCACTTAAATCCTTCCTCCAATATGAAAACTAACCATTAATTTTTCTCATTTGTTTTCTGTCTTTAAATTACTTTAATCTACATGACAACCTTCTTTTTATCTCTTAGTTTCTTGGAAATCCATTTTTGAGGGACTTCAAGCTATTTAGTCATTATGAGGCATTAATTGGATAACCCTGTACACGTTTGCTTCCGGAGTTCTTCCAAGAACTCTACCAGTTTTATGGCGCATGAACAACTCTCTTTTGTAGGATATGTTCACACTTCTCCAGAACATTTTTCTCTACTATTTCTGTTTCTCATTATTGTTTGTATCACTCTGTACAAAAGCCAGCCTGATTGGTCAGTAGTTCCCTGGATTGTTCTCTGAGTATTCCTCAAAAGCTTTCATTTGGCATTTCTTTTTCTCTGATGTTGAGGCCTGCTAAAGCCTTTGATTATTTACCTCAATTACTTGTTCATCAACTGAATGTTTAAGTTCCTTTGCAGATTTATATGATAAGAAAGCAATTGAGTAATAGTATAGGTTATGCAAGGCTTGTAAAGAAAGTTAATATGTTTTATTAAATAGTAAAATTTAGTTGGAAAAGATCATTCTAAGTTATCATTTTTCTCTACATGTCCTGCCTCATTTACTTTTTCAGAACATTAAGGCTAAAATAACTCTACCTTCATAGCATGGGTAGACTTACAAAAGGCCTAAGTTCACTTTTTAAATTTGTATATGATTCTTTAAACAGCTCCTTTGTCTACTGAAAACATTTCATCCTTTAACAGCTTCTTGGCCTTAGTTTTGCCAGTTTTTCCTTAAAACATTATTGTAGTAAACTTGTGTCTTTCATTGTTTCAACTTGTACTAGGTCTTGTATATTATTCAGGACTAAATCTGTTTGTTTTCTTGTGAGTGCTCTCACAACTCCAAGAAGCAATCATTTACAGTGGCTAAAAAGGTAGACTCAGTGGCTAGATTCATACTAGCAAATAAAGTAAAATAAAATAAAGCATTTGTCTTGATTTGGTTGCATAGTTTTATATGCTCTGCTTACCCAGGTTATTGTTTTTCTCCGTGTTTTTCTTACCTTCTATTCTATTCCTTTTTCTAAGTCATAGGCTTTCTGTGTTTTCAGACCACACAAATAGATCAGTCTGGACAATTTATTTTCCACATCTGGCATCATTTCCTTGGTTTTCATTTTAGAATTGCCTCATAGTGTCTTTAATCTTAAATGTCAGCAGCACTGATTCTGTTTTGATTAGGTGGAATCCATCTTATATAAACTTAATCTGCTTCAAAATGTTACCAGATACTAATAAATATAATCCCCTTTTCCCCACACAGTTTAATCAATCATGCAGTGAGACTCTGTTATCTGACAGAGTGTATAAAAGCAGGACCATTGAAGAATGCTACTACATAGGACTGCTTTTTTCAGCCTCCTGGTTTAAACTTTGCTTTCAGAACCTCTCACCTGCTATTTCTTTGTTGTTGGGCCACAACCATTGGGTTTTTCTTAGCAGCTACTGACAGAATGTCTAGATACCTTGTGCTCTGTCATCTTTTCAATTGCACGTATCTTTTCTAGTAAAATGTCTGTGCATTTTTGTATTTACTTGGTCATGAGAAATGAAGGAGACGTTTTCCTTTTTTCTGCTTCTGAAGGGAGCCCATCCTACTTAAGACACCTTTCAGCCCTTGCTGCACATGGTACCTGTTGTGTAACTCATGGTGCACTGTTGGTAGTGCTCATGTAACTCCAGATCTCCTTCTGGGAGGTGACCTCCTCCTGGAGGTGGAGACCAGATCCAGCAGGTGGTACCTGGCTACTATGACATCAATCTGTGACATCACATGCCTGACAAAACTTCCACTGCATCCAAGAGAGGCTGTGCGTGGCCTATATAGATATGGCAATACCCACACAGTGTCTAAAGAATGATTTGGCTTCATCCTCATGTCCTGTCTTGGAGCTGAAAGGCTTGACTTGTCCACCTATTCAATCAAGTTATGTTCCACTTTCTGACTGAAGTTTTTAACTGATTTACAGATGGCCTTTCGGTGTCTTGTCAGTTCATGATTCTGTGTTTCCTGAAAGGATTAATTAAAGTATTTCTGGTCAAAGAGCCCATCCCAGTAGCCCTGAAGAGATTACTATTGAATTTATGGCAATCTGCCCACTGCTTTCCATATATACCCATGGAGATTGCTTTCGCTATGGCTCAGCAAATCGAGAAGGAGAAATTCTGGGATTTAGACTGATCTCTCCTACTTGCTCTTTGTATCAGAAGAGTTTTCTCGAACCTCTACCCTAAGCTGCTGCTAAAGGCTCTAACTGGATTTCACTTTAGATAGGGAATTAACACACCAGCCAACTCCCTTTGTGTGACCTTTACAAAGAAAGGCACCACTTCACAGGCTGACTCTACAGAGGAAGCTGCCCTTCAACCTTCCCAAGCCAGAGCTCTTCAGGCCTTTTTAGCATAGGTGTGTCCTGACAGTCATTTCAGTGCAAACTAACGAGGTAACTGGTGCTGCCAGACTCTGCCACGAGACCAGCATGGTGAATTTGCTGTCACTGATCCCGTCACATTCCAGGCAAGCACACGTTGCCACAGCAGCTTTGCTGAACAGAGATGCCTCAGTTCCACCCTAGGGAACTTTAATCTCATGTTCACTAAGCATTGCTCTGCTGCAGAAACACTCCATCTGATAGGTAGATCCTCGGTGTCTAGGGATGCCAGAACCTAATTGGAGTAAATTAAGTGAGAGGAGTAACAAAGTATTGCTTGGCATCACACACAGTGTGACTGTGTTTAACAAGCATGAAGAAAAGAAAAGGCAATTATTTATGAATGACTGAAGTTTCAAGAGACATAGTGCATGGGTATTCACTACCAGTCCTCATCTTTCTCCACTGAGGTCTCTCCATGTAAGTGGGAAAGTTCTTCTGCCTGTTAAGAAGAAACTGAAAGGATAAGTTCACACATCTCTCTTTTTTTTTTTCTTTTTTTGATATGGGAAGGAAGCATGAAGAGAAAAGAGTGCATGTGTGCCCTTCGGGAAATGTGAAGATGAAAAGTCTTCATTCTCAAGCTCATGTCCATACACTGTGTACAACATTCATTTTTACAGTATACCCTGAAAATTATTGTCAAGTAGCTTTCCCTTCTTCTTCCACTCATTGGCTTACTCTGTTTTTCTTTTAGCTTTTAAAATTTTTTATTTCTGATGCACTTCCAGCTGTCACTGCTTTCTAAGAAACTGTGTATGCTGTGGTGGATGTGATCCAAAGTTGCCTGAGCTCTGGTACTTTCAATTGCTGAAGGTACTGCCCAAATCTGCAGGACTCTCTTCACAGAGGCTGCAGCCCAGGTTAGAGAAAACAGTAAGAGACTTCACTGCCTCTCACTTCTTTAGATGCCACCAGCCCCTTCCTTTTTTACCCAAAGATTAAAAAGATAAATACATGGTAAATTACACGGTCTCCGTTTGAGTGTATTTGCCTCACTTCTATTGATGCAGAGTGACATTATCACTTAAATTAAAATATGTAATCAGAATGTGGCTTGAATTTTAATCCCTCAGCTGTGTGGGTTTGGTTTAAACAGAATCCATATTTAATAGTACTACTACTAAGTACTCAGTAGTGTCTCTACATACTCAATAGTGCTACTATTTGAATGGAGACAGTTTTATACACGTCAGGCTTAGCAAAAACAATGTGCCTTTAAGCCAACATTCACTATGTAAACCAACATTTTGTTTAATGACCGTTTAAATTTATGGAAATGAATCTTCCTTTCAGAAAGCATTGCACACCAGGAGAATGGTGATTTAAAGGACAGGTTCTGAGTGCATATTAACAGAAAAGGGAACAAGCAGCAAAGTTCAGCCTCTGTTAAGAGGTCATTACATCTCACTTGCAGAAAAATATCACAGTTCTGGGAAACTGGTTAAGCAAAATGTAACAGTGAAAATACTTACTTCCCTCTTCTTCTTAATTTTATGACATCTGATCAGGAACCTAGTTGCTGGACCTATGCTAAAGTCAAGATTTAGTTAGTAGCACAGCTAGCAGAGCAGAGGCACAGCACCTGTGTGAGTGAGGAACTCAGCCATTACTCATAAGTGCTGGAGCCTCTGGGGTGCTCAGTGACAGGTATTGAAACAAAAGGTATTTAAAATGTTTGTGGTTTCATTCCAGCTGGCAACTACCACTCAGCCCCCCATGGTGGGATGGGAAAAAAGAATGGGAAAGGAAGGTTAAAAGTGAGAAAACTTGTGGGTTGAGGTAAAGACAGTTTAATAGGGAAAGCAAAACCTGCTCATAAAAGCCAAAAAACCCAGGGAATTAATTCACCACTTCCCATGGGAAGCCAAGAGTTCAGCCATCCCCAGGAATGCAGGGCTCCATCCATTATATGTTATGATGACTTGGGAAGAAAAATGCCGTGATTCCAAACATTCCCCTTCCCTCTTCTTCCCTCAGCTCTATGTGCTGACCACGATGCCATGTGGTATGGAATATCCCTTGGGTCAGCTGGGGTCAGCTGTCCTGGTTGTATCCCCTCCCAGCTTCTTGTGCACGCTCAGCTTCCTCACTGGTGGGGTGAAGCAGGAAAGGCCTTGACGCTCTGTAAGCACTGCCCAGCAGTAACTAAAACATCCCTGAATTATCAACACTGTTTCCAGCACAAATCCCAAACACAGCCCCGTAACAGCTACTGTGAAAAAAATTAACTCTATCCAAGCCAAAACCAGCCCATCATTGCACACTGATCTTTCCAGAAATAAATACATCCTGGGAAGATTATTATCCTTTGCCTGACATATGATTCACAGTGCTGGACGCCTTGGACTCTGTGTTCTCTCGAGCAGTAGCTCTACGATGGCTGAAACAACCTTGTCTTGGCAGCATGTTTCACTTTTTGGACCTGAAAGTGACTTGGCTCAGACACAGGTGTTTCTTGCAAGATTAGGCTGCCCTTGGGCTGCTAGGAAAGGCAAAATCATTCCTTGCCATCTTTTGGCTGCTGTTTCTGAGAAACAGAGCACTCAACCAAGCTGATCCTGGGCCCCCAGTTCTCATGACAGCACAGACAACTTCAGCTCCTGCTCTTGGAGTTTGAGTTCTCAGGGAAGGGCACATTCATCTTCCCTGGTTAACAGTGACCTTCCCTCAGCACAGACACAGCTCCCTCTTGCATAGAGCTTTTTCACAAAAGAAAAAGGACAAGCAGGTTCTCTGCAAATCCACCTATGAGGTATGTTCGTTTACTGATAGAGGGACACGAGTTTTTCAGCTGCTAGGTTTTTGAAATATGTTTTCCTTGCCAGGAAGCTTTCTCCTTTCTGTGACTTTGTAGCTAAACAGAGTGGGTGTCTCTCACTTTTGCATATGACTTCCTAGAGGCAGAACTCTTGCTAAGGCAAGTGGGCTTATTTGGTGGGCACGGCAATGTATTCACCAAACGAAAACAACCCACAAAGGCAAAGTTGAATGTCCTGCTTAATGAAGCATCTGGTTTTTTTGCCTTAAACAATAAATCACCCACTCATATCTTGCCCTTACTGACGTTTTACTGAGATCTCTCTTGACTGCTAGAAGAGCAGTGGATTGCTGAGAGCATTTGTTTGGCTTTTAAAAAATCTGTGATTATGTTTTTAGAAGTTGTTTTTCTAAATTTCTGACAGATTCTTTCTCTTGTTAGGGGGTACAAAAGTCAACACTACACTGCTTAGGTCCTGAGGGTCCTCTTGTTCAGCTTGGACCCTTGCTTATTGCAAAACTACGCAGAGAATTACCAGGACTGAGAATTATGCTTATCCTAGGATACTGATACTGATATGAGTGCTCAGATAAATAAATTCCCATTCAGCATTACCCAGTTGGTGTTGGTACTCTCATCTCCTCCAGCAGCAGGCTTCTCACTGGGGAGAGCTGCTCTTTTAGGCTTTCTATGCTATACTCACACTTGCTCGAGCAGCCCTCCATCTGTGTTAGAGTTTCACAGAGCATCAGGCCTCTGCAGTTCAGGAAGAGAAACAAAGGTACCATCACAAGTCTTAGATGATAGCTCACCGTGTCAGAATGGCTGTCATTGCTGTCTGGGGGTGAGCAAGGGAAAGGGAAAGATGTGTTTGCAGTTTTAGCCAGTGTTAGGAGCCCCTTTTGATTCAAAGGCATGAAGCTGAATGAGGCTTAAAAACATCAAGCTTAACACTTTAGACCTATCTTTTGAATTAGAATATTTGTTGAAAATTAATTTTACCTATTAGAAAACAATTCCAACTTTTCTGCACAGGTTGTAGACCAGAGTCTTACTTTTCTTGCATAACCATTTTGATTTACAAACAAACACAGTCAAAGAGTTGAGACTTTTTCAGTTCTAAGACTCATGATAAAATTTTTTAAAAAGACAAAGAGTCCAGCCTGCTCTAAGAGCAGCAACTGATGTTGGAGACTTCTTGCCACTTCCCCATGAAGGGCCAATTTTCACTAGTGAAATAAATGCAGATCAATATCGTGGATATTCCCAGTTCTCATCACCCAGCACCTCACTTCTCTGTCTCTGCTTTCTCCAGTCCCGTAACTTGGATTCATTTTACCATTTCCCACTGTGTTCTTCAGCCCAATCCATCTTCTTTTCAGAGAGCCACCCAGTGAAGACCCTGCAGTGCTCCAGTGACTCTGAATCTCTTACAGCTTGCACATGGGTGGAGTGTTCTGAGGCCCATCAAATCGTGAATGTGACTCTGAGCTTTAACAACTGCTGAAAACAAAGTTCCTGGCTGGTGTTCTGTAAAGGGCCTGAAGAGGCTTGGTTGATGAACCTAAGAGATGGAGCTGGGCAAAAAGACATGGACTGGTCTTATGTTGCACTTGAACATGAAAGAAGCACGCAGACTCAAGCAGTCAGGATAGGACCGCCAGGCAGGAAAAGCCCCTGCCCTTCTTTATTCAGTCGTTTTTATATGTTTCTAAAGACAACTGTGGATTGGAAGATGAGGTTACCACCTCTCCAACTCCACAGGACACTGACACAGTCTATCATCTTTCTCCGCCTTAGGAGAAAGGAATTCAAAACAATACAGGAATTCAAAACAATATAGGCCGGTTAGGAAAACAAGGACTATGTTTATAGAAAATGCATGAGAAATTCTATCACAGGAATAAAAACATCGAAACACTGCAGAACCCAGGGCAACAGTCTTGCAGTCAGCATAGTATCCAGCTTGCAGACACCAGTGTTATGTCCAGACTAGGGGGGAAGCTGGTTCTGTACAGGATGAGGAAGGACAGGAAGCAGAGCATGCTGATCCATCTGGTGTCATCAGCTTTTCAATCACTGTCCCCTGCTTTTGCTGTGAGAGCACCCACACAGAATATAGCAGGACATGCTAATAATTGCCCTTGAGAGGAGCATAATGTGTTACACTAGAGGCAGTGGTGATAATAACTAATCAGATTGGCAAAGAAGGCTGCTTCTTCCTTATGCCAGCAAGAGCATAGCTATGTTGAAATTATTTCTGAAAAAAAAAAAACCAACTGTGAGAAATACAGAAGTTGTATGTGTTTGTTTGACTTGTGTTTCCTCTCAGATATACTAGATATGTCTTGCACTATCTTGTTGCTACTTCTGCTTCCTTTCAAGAAGAAAACAGAACAGTCAGACTGGAGAGTATGAGAGAGAGGAAGGAACAGAGAATAAAGAAGAGATAGGGGAAAGAGAAAAAGTATAATAGTGGGTGCTGGAGATGGAGGGATAAAGAGCAGAGAGATTGGAGGCAGGGAAGAAAACACATGAAATAAGAATAGGAAGAAATTACCTTGGTTTTAATTTTGAGAAAGAGCTGTAGGATTCATTCATGAATTGACCTGACAGCTGTGAAGCCAATGGAGAAAGTGGCTCTTGCAATCCCTCAGGTATTGAATCACATTCTAAATGTTAGCAATTTGCTGTGGCTTGAAGTCTCAAACCACAGAAGTGTTCCTGCAGCATAAAGGACTTCACAGCCTGCATGGAAATAATTTTGTAGGAGCTCTGCAGTCCCACGATCCTCACAAAACCTCTGTCCCAACTGCTGGTTGCATTTCTCTGGTGTCACTTCTCTGGACTCTCTAGTGTGAGCACAGCATAACAGACATGTGGACACATGTGAAATGCCAAGCCTGCTGCTATGGAAGTCACAAGCTTTGCTTGCTGAGGGAAAGGCAGCTGGGAGCTGAGGGTGACAGCAAGGCATTGACCTCAATGACAATGGTGTAATCCCACAGTAACAAGAAATGCAGAACAGTGAGAGTGACCAGAATCAGCCATCAATCCAGATCCCATAGGAAGTCCCTGTGCAGTAGCCAGACTTGAGGTCAAGCAAGGAAGTCAATCCCATGGAACACAATCAGCAACGTGCATCACCAGGCACAGATATGGCTGTGCCACAGCTCAGGCAAGGGCCTGAATTTAAAAGCAGCTTCTGAGTGAAGGTGGGGAGACCCTCAGCCAGGCTGATTCCAGTTTAGACAGCCTTGAGCATGGGCAGCCAAACCCCTTTTGGGGGAGGGCATGAAAAAGGTGCTCAGGGCCCAGGCACTCACCAACCCAAAATAGTTATTGTGAGTGTATCTTCCTTTGAGGAAAGCAAGAGAGAATAAAGCAGATGTGTTTGATATAGAGAATTTATTCATGTCACTTAATGAATTACAGGAGTATGCCAGCATAATGTAATATTGATTTAGAAACAGTATAAAATATATGTGGGGAAGGTTTCAGAAACCACACATTGGGCTGTGTAGCAGCATCCTACTCAGATAGTCATGCCTTTTTTCTTCTGCTTAACCAGGAACAAAGAAATGGTTCTGAACAAAGAAATGGACCTGAAGGTCCCACAAAGGTCTAAAACACCCTGACTGCCAGAACTTCACATGTGTGTCACATCCGTTTTCTTAATAGGATCAAGAAAACTACAGCTTCAAATTTGACCTGACAGTGCAGGCAGAGATAAATATCTACTTGTTTCAGAATGATAAAGGTGAACCACTAAGTCTTGTCTCTAGTCTTGAGTATTTAAAACATTCTCAGATTATAGTATTGAATATCTAATCCCAAAATTCCTTACTAGCCGTAGGATAAGAGCAGGGTGCACATGGGTATCACCCATTGTGATCAGGGGGTCAAAGCATTTTCACTGGTTTATCTCCTAAGTCTGTGTCCACCTTCCAAACACCTATGGAAATGGTAAGGAATTACTGCAGCTGCAGACCTTGACCTCCCTGGATGGAAGTCTGAGGATAGAAAACTGCTTCCTTTCTTCTTCTGCATTTCCTTTGGAAATAGGTTTCAATAAAAGGCGGTGGGAACCTTGTTGGCTGAATTCCTCCCAGCCTGCCTGAACACAACTTCCCTCTCATGAAAACACACATATTCCCCTATCTCCTCATCCTTTAGAAATGACATACTTTCTGCTCCTTGAAGCAAAGTCTGACTTTGAAAGTGGAATGTAAACAAAGAAGAGCTGCATTGGTCCCAGCCAGCGTGTGGCTGATCAGAAATAGCTCTAAGTTGTCCATAATGCCTCAAATTTATGTCATGTCTTCAAAGACAGAGTGGAAAGGTGACCAGAACACCCTCTTTGGGAAAATATCCTAGGTTGCAGAGCAGTCAGGGAAGCTGATATAAATTAAATTGACTCCTGGGTCTTGTGATAATTATCTGGCTCTTAGGAGCGAGGGTCAGGTCTTTTTAATTTGTACTTTTGTAAGTCATGTGAAGGAAAGATGGATTTGTTTGTTGCTTCTTGGAAATTGTTGTCTTCTCCCTTTGTCTAGTTCCACATTCAGTGCTTTTAAGAGACAAGGGCCCTTTATTTTGAAAAACTAACTGCAAAATATCCCTGAAAACTCGTGAGCTTCATAAATGCTGATGCTAGCAGTCACGTTGCCTGAGTTATTAGTGCCAAATAAATCAGGGCCAAGATGTAGTACCACACACTGCCTTGCAACTGCTTGCACTGCTTTGTTGTCAGCACTCCCCCTGCCATGGTTTTGTCTGTGGCAACCAGTGCTCTGGCACTCTTTGGGAGATAGCACAGGGTAGCAATCATTCCCACGGGGTAACACGGACACAGCTGTACCAGGTTAGGCTGTATCCTGTGTCCTTCAGCAGCATTCCAGCAGGCTTTGCACCCAGGCTGTGCAAAGCACATCCTTTTCACTCGGAGCACAGCTGTAACACAGTGTGTTGTGCACTTTGAACTGAATAAAGGAGACACAGAACTTTATGTGTTTTAGACTGCAGAGGCTCTGTGGGAGACCAAGGAGAGCAGCAAGTCTGCAGATGCAGCCAGTCTGTGCCAATTTACCAGACAGCCAGAGAATGGTCCCTGCCCCTGTTTTATTTACAGGAAAAACATGGATATTTCTCAAAAGCGGAATTGTGCTTTCACATCTTGGAACTGGGGCACTTGTAGTTGGCAGTAAACAGTTGACCTCTTCCTGTGGCACAGAAAAGTCTTCTGTGAGGCTTGCAGCTTCTGAGAAAGGTACAAGAGACGTGGCCAGAGGTTCCTTCTGGCTTCCTGGAAGACAGTGTACCCCATTAGGTCATCTTCTGTCTGTGTGCAGTTGGCCCCTTAGAGAGCTGCCAGCTAGAGAGCTGCTAATAGCAGCCAAATCCTGTGCTTTTTTTCATCCAGCAGTGGCAGGGAAGACAATGGATGGGTCTCCAGAACCCTAAAGAAAGCTGTTGGAAAAGGAAAGTAGCCAGCCTTGAGATTCAGAAAAGCCTGCTGGAGTTGCAGGGGTCTTAGGTAACCAAACCAAAAATTTGAAAAATAACACCATTATTATCCCATTTTCTTTCCACAAATTCTACCTCTCTTCTCCAGCTTCTAGTCCAACATGGTGAAAGATCTCAAATAACCCCATCCCTTTCTTAGTTATATTAATGTGTTCAGTAAAAGGGACAGGCCATACTTCCTAGGTACCTGCATTTAGATAGGCTTGTTTTGCACTCCTCTGATAGGTGTGATTGGCAGGGGAAGAAGTCAGATTTAGCTAGAGCTTCTTTCTAAAAATAGTTAATCAATTTCAGTTCAAGGCTCTCGGGTTATAGGAAAAGAAAATGATTTCACTTGGGCACATAATGAGCTTGGATAATCAGTTTTCCTGCTCAGAAGCAATGAATCCAAGGGTTTAAAAGAAAAGGAATGTTATTAAAAGGGATAAAATGGCAACTCAGCATAAAAATTGGTAGGCCTGTTCACTAAAATCAGCAATAGAACCTTCTTGTATATTCTTCAATGCAGCCCTCACCCCTGTTTTGCTCAAAGCTCAGAGAGCCTATTCTCCATCTGTAAGGAGTTGTTGTTCTTAAACCTCTTGTACTGTTTCCAAGTGCAGTGGTCCCACCCCTGACACCGGGTCACTGCTCTTCCAGCTTCAATCCATGAAGCCTTGGCTCTGTCAGAGAGGAGTCTGTGGCAACGAAAACACAAAGTGAACCCTGAGGAACACACCATTTGAGTTTTGGCTTTGTTTCATACCTTTCTTGCTCCTTGGCTCCTTTACCACTATCAAGTGGAACACCACAGGTAATTCCTAACCCTCACATCACCATTCTCTCTTGATGAATAAGAGTTTTTAATACCTTCAAATGTAAGACACAATTGTATGTTAAACCCAGTGCCTGAGAGTGAAATCCACTGAAGTCAATTCACCTGCTCCCTTTTTGTTGCGATCTCTCATCACTTCAAGCAGTGCTGGATTTCTTTTTTATCCCATTATAGGCAGGATCAGCAGTAAGTACTCCATTCTTTTAGGAATACTGGGCTTACCTCAGGATAGATGTAGCTCTGAATTTAAGGTTTACTTCTGTGCAAGCTTTACAGCACAAAGGATTGAATCGAATAGTCAGCTGAAGACTCTAATAAGAGTTTTTGCAGTGTCTGTCTTCTGTTCTTACAGTTGTTACCATCTCTTTATATGAGCCATTCAAAGACATTCACAGTGGAAATACCAAAGGTTGGAATCACTCAGGATAACATGAGATAGGCAGAGGTCAAAGAGTTAAATGAAAAGAAAAATGAAATATTGTTTGGAGAACAGGAAATCTTTATTAAAAGTGACATCCTGCAAAATGACCTGTGCCTCAACTGCAGTGATGCACAAACCTGAACTGGGAAGTAGCCACTACTGCTAGAAAAAGTTGTGAGGAGAGTGCTGCAGAAGCTGGGGTGCAACTGGTTTCTTCTACTGCAAATCCTTGTAGTCTGATTATATTTCAAGTGCATTGACTGTTTAGAGGTGACCTAAACAGTTCTTAAATAGCAATTTCAGTGAATGGTTTAGCCAAACTAGAGAAGAATCCACTTTTTTTTTTTCCAGTTTCTGACCTGTCAAATAAAAACATTGGCTCAGAGCTGCCACCCAATGATCAGACCCTGTAAAATCACTTAAATACAGGCTACCTGTGTTGCAAAGCACTGCGTCCTGTGAGACAATACAGTGGAGGCAAACTAATTTCTTGCTGCATAAAAATGGCAGTGAAAGGCCATTTCCACCTCCACTCTCTTTCTACTCCTCTTTCCCAACATCTGCATATCCCATCGCTCATTGCCTTGTCTGCAACAAGGATCTTTGCTTAGAAATTTTAATTGCTTGACCTGTTAACTTTTGCTTTGTTGTTTGTTGGTTTTTTTCCCCTTCTGTATTGATTTTCTGCTGGTTTATCAATTTGACTCAGTTCAGAGTGTGGGCAGGGAAGTGCCAACACCAGCACAAAACAAGCAAGAAGGAATGAACTGTTGAGAGCTGAAGAATGGATGGGAGGGAGATTTCAGCTGCAGTGAGCATGAGCACTTATTTCAGCTCTGTTCTTGTCTAGCTGCATATAACATGATACCTGGAGATTCCAAAGCTGGCTTTCCATATGCATGTTTGGATATCCAAAGCACTCTACAACACAGAGTGCCACACAGGAAAAAGCTCCTTGCCAAGGTTGTGGCTAAATTAGTCTGTTCAGCACTCAAAGACTTCAGGTATTGATTGTTCCCAGCGGCTGTGCTGCCTCACTGAAAGCTGTAACCTCAGTTATCTCTGCAGCTTTCCTGTGTCACCTGTCTGAAGGTGTTTGTCCCTGGCTGAGCTGTACCATTTGGCAAAGCAAAGAAGATGAAGTGGGACTGACACATGTATGTTCATTTGTCATCAAACAGCTGTCACCCATTTGAGTGCATTTTCATTTGTAAAAGGTGTACACTGACTTCATTCCACTGCAAGAGGCAAACACCCCATTTTGTGCACCAACAGGACCTTTCAGTCCATTTCTCTTCTGATCTACTCTCTTTATGAGCCCTTCATGAATAGCAAAAGGGCATTTGCTTCCAGCTGAACCATAATCCTGCAGTCTGCCTGCTTGTCCTAGTGTCTATTTCTAATGGCTAATAGGCATTTTTAATGTCTAGTAGAAACAGATTTGTAAATCTGTGTGTGGATCCATCCCACATTATGTGTTGTATATGAGCTGACTGTGCCCTGAACTGCCTGCTTCCAGTATGCCAAACAACATCAGTAGACGTCTGTTCAGCTCCATGTTTTCTGGATCAGGACCTGCTGTGGTCTCAGAAGACAGTGCTCATTATGTACCTGGAGTTATATTGGCCATCAGTGCTGGATGCAGCACAGAGAACCTGCTGTTCCTACAGAGCTGTGCTGTTCAGGGGAGGAGAGAGTGGTGTGTGCTCAGACAGCAGCCACTCAGTACTGATGTACTAAGCAAACCCACAGGGAGGTTTCTACAAGCTGCAATTTGGCTGGTCTCCTTAATTTGAAAGACTTGGACATCTGCCTGGAAATATCCAAAGTCCAAATGGTTAATTATTGGTGGTGGGAAATGATTATCACTTGATTATCGCGTCAGTTAAATTTTAACCTCCTTCACTACTTTAACAAAGTCAGCACACTGTTATCTAATCACCAGCCAATGGTGAAGTAACAATCCTAATTCTGTCCCAAAACAGTTCATATCATGGAGCAAAGCATTAATCTTCTAAAATGGTGAGAGCTTAGGACCAGATGGGGAAGATCAGGGCATCGCTATTCCCAGAAATGTACTTTGTGATTGCTGCACCAAATTGCCAGACTTTGGAGCTAGAAGGCAGAGTCCTGCAATAAAGACCATTAAATTTGTGAGGAAAACACACCAGGAAGCACTACAGACCCTGCATATCCTGCATCATTCAAGCCTTGGGTGATCCTTACTTACTGTCCAGATACACTCTGGAACTTTATGTTGTACAGTCTGGATGCTGGATTTCCATGCTTCTCTCTGAGTCACTCACCTCTGAGTCAGGGAAAGGGCTGTCAGGGGCAAGCAGGGCTTGTGAGAGCTTCAGTAAGGGTACATTAATATTATGGGGTGATTTGTGCATTGGAGAAGTCCTGAGGCTTCTTGCAGCTTTCCTGTTCCCTTTAGGTGGAATAGGCTGTTGTTTGTTTGTTTGTTTTCCACCGGCTTGGCCTGCAAATAGTGTGAGCTTTCGTGAACAGCCTGATGCCTCCTCTTCTCAGGTGAATTTCCATTTGCTTTCGCACGTTTCTGCTGCTGGGACAACCCTGGTTGGTTCCCACTGCATCCTCTGTACTCTCTGGAGTGCTGGGGCAGCTGTCAGTGTCATGAACCTTCTGGCAAACTTGAGTTTCTTCACACACAAACACACTCCTTCCACCACTGCCCTCTGACACCACTCGCAGGTCCTGCTCCAACTTAGATGCTGAGCAGATGAATTTCTGTGTCTGCTCCTCTCACCATCAATCCTTCTGCAAGATTGTGTACCTCACGCCCTAATCCTTCCCACTGTACTAGTGACCAATGAAGTGATTTTTTTTGGTATTCATATTCAGACTTATCCTGCGCTGCTCTTCCCAGAGATGCTTTAATAGAGAGGAGAGAAAGCACCAGGAACAAATCTGCTGTTGCCAGCTAGCAGGCAATGGGTTTGGGTTTCACAGGCAGGCTTATTAGATGGCAGAGGAAAAAGACTTGTTGCTGAATGCACTCGAATCTTCAACCTTCATTTTCTAGGGCTTTTTTTTTTACCCCCATATTTCTCCTTCATTGCTTTCTGTGTGTTAATAGCTTGGAAATATTTCTCAAACCATCTCCCTGTAAAGAAGGCAAATCACAGTTCAGTTACAGCCTCCCTCCCGGTGGTATTATACCCCAAGGATTATTCTAGCTGTAGAGCTTCTCTCTTGTTAAAATGCCAGTTTCTAGTCCCCTTGTGCCTTTGCCCAAATCCATCCTTTCTCCTTGGCAGAAGCAGCACCCATCTCAGGAATTCAGCAATGTACCTCCTGGCAGAAGTCATACCTAGCTCATTAATTGTCTTTCCATGCCAATGCCTGGGATCTATGGTTGCCTCCTGAAATACATCAGGGGTGTAGGAATCTTTTGTCAAGCTTTGGCTCTTCAGTGGGCCACCTGCAAGGAACAGCAAATAAGGAATTGTATGTAGAAATCACCTTACTGCAGTCCTGGAATTGAGCAGGGGAGCAACACCAGCAGTTGCAAGTGCTCAAGAAAAGGCACGTGTTGACTGAAGTACCTTTGATCAGGTCTGAGGCTGGGTGATGAACAATAGCTTCATCATCACCCAGGGGGTTGCTTGTGTTTGCCAGTTTATCTGCTTTTCATCCTCAAGTATGAGATACACACAGAGGGTGCTGTAAGGTATCATCTTTATTTGTATCGCAGTGCCCTTTCTTCAGTCAAGTGCCCACTTACCTCCCACTGAATCTCCTCATCCATGTGAGTAGCTTCCTAGCAGCTACTAGCAGCACAACTCCACAAAATCCCCACCATCTTACCACTCCAGGCCTTCTTGATCTCCTTTTCTTCCACAATACTTAACAAAGAGTTCCCAACTGACTTCTCTTTTTATCCCCTCTTGACTTCTAGCCACAAGGCAGCTTTATATTAATCTCTAATCCTTTCCTCTTCACCTTCCTTTTAATCACACCTTTGTCTTGACAATAATGATTTTGAGCTCCCTGAGTAAAGATGTCCTTCCTTTCTGTGTGACCACACAAACCCAGGACAATGCAGTCCTTCATAGCCAGCAAGGTCTTGTCACGGAACATACTGTATAAGGAAAAGGAATCTGCCTTATGCTGGTAGATGAGAAACTAGAACCAGAGACAATTATTTCAGAGTTTCTTGGATGAATGCTCCATTTCCAGTATTTGCTTAGATGGAGGGATCCTGGGGAACCTTGGAAACAGGGGTTTGGGAAAGATATTTCAGAGCCCCACGTGTCTAAAAGTCTGGAAGAGAAATGATGTTGGCACTGAAACTGGAGGTAACTAGCAACTGGAGATGACAGGGAACATTGAATTGCAAATGGTGTCCATCTGGACAGCTCTGGGCAGGAGGACATGGGTTATAATTCATGTTCACTTTTCACACCTCGGGAAAAAAAATGAAGGAAAAGAAAAGGATAGATTACATAAACGACAGTGTCTAGATTCCAGTTCCTCAGATACCACAGCCTGGAAAAGCAGTGACTTTGGATAGAAGGAATAAGAGGGGAAAGTGAGTATTACCTATAGTCAGATCTCTACCCACAGCAATGTGGCTGCCCTGAGCCCTGGCCAAGCACAGATGGAACCAGCTTTGAAGGTCAGGGATAGGCGGTGTCTCCTCACCTTGGCAGAGATTTACATTCAAGTTGTAACTCAGCTGTTGATAATCTGAAAGAGATGCCCAGGCCAAGGAGTTTTCTGTCATTTCAGTACCATCGCTGGGTCCTTCCTGTCCCGTTTCTAATGCTGCATTGCCCTCAGCTTGACATTTCTGGAAACACAAACAACAGGGAAACTCTGTCAGTCCACATTCCTGAAGTGCAGCTAACTCCTGGCATTTCCACCCCTTCACAGCTCTTTGAGCTATGACTAATCCATGGGACCTGGATCTGTCCTTGAGTCTCCCTCAGTGGCTTCTGTAGGCATTGTGTTTGTATGGGAACAACTAGGACAAGAAGTGTCTTTCCTGCAGAGGGGATGTCTGTGTAACCCTCTGTCATGTCCTGCTTATTGTGTGTGTTCCTCGTGCCAGGGAGACTTGACAGGTTTAGCCCATGCAAAGGCTGTGACAAGTTAAAACTGAAGCCACAACCCATGGTGGTGAATATGGTAATTGTGAGACTGCTGGCACTAGCAGCAGGACAAATGGGATCTGGAACAGGTAGGAATGCATGATTGGATTCATCAGATTAGCTCAGGACATGACACAGGGCTTACCTTCTGCTCTTGAGGCAGTTATGAGAATGAAGGTGCCAGCCCATGGGCTAGGAGCCTAGTGCTCCACCAGAGCCGACTTGAACCAGCAGCAGCTTGGGTTTTACACTGTGACAGGTCTTTGCAGCATCATGTCGTACAAAGTATTGGGATTCTGAAGCTGAATCAGAATCAGTCAGACTCCAGGAGTCAGTGCTGCATGCTCTGCAGAACCTCTCCCACAAAAAGAACAGGGCCAACAGGAGATGAGGAGAGGAAGCTAGTCCTGACTCACAGGGAACGATCTGCTTGCTTTCTCTATTGCTCTTCTTTCTTTTTAAAGAAGAGCCACGCACTTACACATGATCAAAGTGCAGGAATCTGCTGCTAAATAAACTGCTGTGCTAACTCCCGCCTCCTACTTAAAACAAAAACATGTCTGTTTGTTATTATTATATTCAGTGGGAAGAACTTTCCAGTCTGCTGATGTAGAAATTCCTCCTCTCCTATTTCTTCCAACAAAGCAGAATTTCTGTGTAATGAGGCAATGTGCTCATTTCCCAAATCCCATTCATCAATACCTTTCATTTCCCCAGCTCCTCTTGGACAAAATGACACCAAAGCAACTGTTCCTAGTTACTAGTTTGTAGCTATATATGATGTTGTCACTGTTATTATATAAACATTGCAATTGTATGTGATTGTTATCGTTCATTTTACTTCCGCCCCTGAAAGCACTGTTCAGAGAATTCTACATCTTGAGGCCAAGAAGGACTTTAAGGCCATCTCACCATCCTCCTGGATAACAGAAACCACAGAAGTATGTCTATTTATTCTTTGCTAAGCCAATTCTGTGAGGGACAACAGGCAACCAATCAGAAAAGATGTATCTTGATCCAAGAGCTAAAAAGGATTAAACTTGATCTTTCTGAATGAATGAAATGTTTAGCATAGCCTAACACTCTGACTTTCCTGACATGCAGCCTTTGAGGAAACTGAGCTGTTTTTCCCAGGCAGAAAACCTCCTTAGACAGGTGTGGGAACTGGCCATTCTCACCAGCCACCAGATGTGGCCAAGAGTGGTCTCACAGGCCTTCCACATTGGACTGGGTCTCCAAAGTATGAGGAGGTTTCAGTGACTTTCCAAACCTGAGGAGCCCCATGGATGTGAAAATGACATTTCTCTCTGGTTTGGTTTTTTTGTTTGTTTTTGGGGTTTTGTTTTTTTTGATTAAAAAAAATCCAAAGATCCATGACTCACCAAGAGGCAAAGCCTCTTCCATAACTACCTCTCTCACCTGGTCCATGATCCCCAGTGTGGTGACTGGTGGTTTGTACAAGCAGGCAGGTCCTGCTGAAGTCCAGTTATGAAGGTGGGATGAAGGCTGAAGAGTAGAGATGGTTGCTAGGGAACAATGCTCCCTCCCTCTATGAGCTGCGGGCTCCA
Source organism: Falcunculus frontatus (assembly GCA_013398115.1). Classification (NCBI taxonomy): domain Eukaryota; kingdom Metazoa; phylum Chordata; class Aves; order Passeriformes; genus Falcunculus; species Falcunculus frontatus. The sequence continues at coordinate 714,105 of VZRV01007880.1, read as the reverse complement.
GCTCCATGGGAAACAGAATTCACAGGGTGGAGAGAAGGGTTATCCTCACTGATTGAAAAAACAAACAAGGAGCAGAGTAAAAGGCTCATGTCTCACGAAATACCTGTGCCCAAAAGTTCTCATCACACATACAGGATTTCTTGGAGACTTTCCTAACATAGTCACGATAATCAACAAGACTGTATTTCAGCAGAACTGGATCTTTTAGCATCTCCAAATGCTTCACATGAGCTCTCTGATCTCAGCCTTCTTGTTGGGTCCTTGTTGCTGCCTACCTGGAACACCAGTAGAGGATAACAATCAGTGGGCCATACCAGTTGATACCATACATTTCTTTTTGATGTCCCTTACCTGGACCCCAAGGAGGCAACACACCTCCCCGTGGCTTGGGTCCAGTTGCCATATGGAACGTACCCACATTTTCCACATTACAAATGGGAAGATGGTGGACTGGCAAGACGCCTTACACAGAGTCAATGACAGAACTAGAGCTTGGCCCTCCCGTGGCCAGTACCCAGTGCTGTATTTTAGCACTGGACTTTTCATTCGTTCTGCTCCTGATCTCTCACCAGGCCACTGGAATTTCTGCAGGTCTTCAGGCACAGAGTGTAACTCTCTTTCATGTTTCAGAGCTGCTTTTCCCACCCAACACAAGCAGGTTGCAGGTAACAGAGGAGAATTAGAAATACTCACAGATGCATCATCTAAGATTTTATTAATTGTCAAAAATCAAAAGTTCAATAGAAACCTAATGATAATTCTTAGAAAAATTGGCAAAATCTAAACGAACCGCTTTTTCCTTTACTTCCACCTCCTCCCTTTTGCTTTACCCTGGGCTGGAGACAGCTGCTAGACCATGCTGCCTCAGACACAGCTCTCCCTCTAGGCCTTGCTGCGCTTCGACTCAGAGACCTTGTAGTGTGGCGGGGCTCGGTGGAACCACTCGGACCAGGAGCCATCGTACACGGCCACGTCGCGCTTGCCACACAGGAAGGCAGCCAAGGCAATCTGACACGCCGTGACACCCTTGCGGCACGTGGCTGTCAGCGGCTTCGAGAGATCCACTTTCTTCTCACGGAATATTTCCTGGATCTCCTCGATACTCTTCTCATGCCCCGTTTCTGATAGGAATGACTGGAAGGGTATGTTCACAGCACCAGGGATGTGGCCAGATTCCAACCCTGCAAGAGCGAACCAGAAAAAGAAACATGAGCAAGGACACATTAACGTAGGTGATGAAAGACACCCACCAGAGACATTAAGAGATATCACTGCAGATAGTCTCACTCCCTCCAAAAGACTCATTTGTTCCACTTGGTGATGAAGATGCAAAGTGGTATAGGGCTAAAAAGAAGAGGACAAATATTATTCAACTTTGCTGAAGTCAGAACTTCCAGGATATTTAGCAAACTATTTCCTCACTGAAAGCAATGAGATGTAGAAATCTGAAGAAGCCCTAGACATGACAGGAATCAAAGAACCTCCACAGAAAAGGCCCTAACAAAGGCATTAAGGACACCTATGACAAGAGGAATAAAGCAATGCATTTCCAACCTTCCCCAGACATGCCAGCGGTGTGTAGTAACACAGTTTTCAGATGCAGGAAGTGTGGCCTGTATGTGGAATTTGTGAAAGTGGTTATCCGTTCACAGTTTATTCCTGCATCACCTTAAAATCATATTTCAGAAAAGTAAATAAGAGAAATCGTAAAGCAACCTTAAAGTCAGCCACATCACTGCTGAGGCAGCTATCCTGGGACAATGGGGTCAGAGAAGTCAGAATTTAGATTTTGTATCACTTCTTATCTACTCCATGGATGAAATCAGCACAGGTTCTGTTTTTCTGCTGGTGTATATGACCACTTCAGGCAAGTTCAAAGCTGCGTTGTCAAAACAAGGTCTTTAGAGAGTAGCAGATATAAAAATATGATGGACAAAGTTTGCATCACGACCTTCAAATTCAGACTCTTAAGGCTTAAGAATGGAAGCTCTTCCAATGATTTTGAGAGGCTTTGGATCAAGCCTCATTGGAGCCAAAACCATTATGTATTACACTGAAAATGCATTTCAGGGAATAGTTCCTTGCTAGGTTTGAACTTCTAATGAGACAAGTCTGAAAAAATCACATGAATAGTAATCTGTTTCACTGGCAGCTTTCCACTTGCCCAAATCATTAGGGTAACTGGTCTTGGGAGATGGGAGAGATTGGGGCAGTTTAATCATTTGACTTTGTTACAGTCAAATGACTAAACTATACCTAGTCAGAGACTGACATCACACATCATAATGACACTGCAGTTTCATCACTATGCAGAGTGGTAACATGACATGGTGAGATAAAAGGGGAAAACAGCTTTGGCACAGAATTGTAAGGAATTTTTGCTCTGCTGGACAAAGACAGAGCCTAAAGACAATCAAAGCTGCCCTGAGTCAGCTTCACAAGTTCTCTTCCTGTTCCAGATGGACCCTCTTTGTCTCTTGATTCATCCTCCCCGAGTGCATTAGAAATACGGCACAGTTGTCTAGGAGTCACCTCATGCATCCTTCAGAAATATTTAGCATTACTGAGAGAAGTTGGGAGAAAAGCTGCTGACTTCTGCAGGGACTAACATTCAAAAAGGAAAAGATAAAAAAAAGAGGCAGTGTTTTGGACTGATGCTTTCACCACATTTTTTCCAGTTCCAGAAAACAACAGTTCATCACTTCAGTACAGAGAACTGCAAAACTCACTCATCAGTAGTGTCTGTATGACAGAGAAGGAAATAAAAAATGAAGCAAAAACTGAGAAAACCTTGTATATAGTTCTCAGACTGCAAAGCTGCTCACTGGAGTCTCTTAAATGCCTGGGTTAGGCTACCACTTTCCCCCAGAGTAAATGATCCTGACCCTGCCATTCAGCAAAGGATTTCTGCAAGGCTTTGCTCCAGTACTAGTGATCATCCCAACACAGACAAGTCTGTGAGCCATCCTAGGGCACTGGGAAGTGTACTGGAGGATGAGAAGTCCTGGAGGATGAACTAGAAGGGAACTCTTGCTCAAAGAAGCTTGCTGGGCCATCGATTTGCTTCCTAGGTGTCCCAGGCACCATGATCATTATCACTTCTCTAGACTCTTCACACACCTTAAAATAGGTTGTACCCCTCTCTTGTTGGAGACTGACAACTTGCCACCCTTAAACAACTCTTCAGGTAGGAGCTGAGCAGATCTGAAAAAAAATTCTCATTTTTGAGCAGTTTTGACTTTGATCTATAGGGAGACTTCCTTGCTCCAGAGATTCAAAAGTCTGTTGGAGTCAGAGACCAGTGCTTGCACTCTGTGGGTGAAAAACGAGGAATTCTGTAGAAACTGCATTTATTCACATATGTGGGTGTTCAGCTGAGAGAAAGAGCTGAAACTGTACAACCACAATTCCTTGGACTGCCTGAGAAGTGCTCTTGAGTGGCTGAGGAAGCTTTATCATCTCTCTCTGCTAGATCAAGAGCAGAGAAACAAAGGACTAGAAGGCAAGGCTGGATGCAGCTGGGATCTGAACAGAGGATACATCTGCTCCTGCCCCATGTGAAACAGAGGATACTCCATGCCAGATTCATGCAGTCACCATTAAAACTCCAGGAAGGAACCCTAGGACTACAGAGCCTGGGCCCCAGCTACTACAGTAATTATTTAATAAGCTGCCTTTCAAAAAAGCATCCATCTCAGAAATAGTTTGGATTCTCATCATGAAACTTCCCACTGAAGCACCTCCTGGCTCATGTGAGGAGGAATATTAATTTCCAGTGTTCAGATCATCACAGTTAGTCCATATACCATTTATCCTTGAGCTAACACTGCCCTATGGCTGAAGCAGTTTTTCTGCCCTTCTGCTCTTGCTCCAACAGACTGGTGGCAAGCCCTCAGCACTCCCAACAACCTCACACCCTTAGCCTAAACTCAGTAAGAGCCCATTAGATACACTTCTCTCTGTCTTGGCCACCCTAGAAACAGCTCTAGGTGTCCAACAGGCTTCTGGATAAGGAAGTGGCATTTCCTACTGTCACAGTTGGTAGACAGGAGTTGCCAAGGCTAAATCACGTGATGTTCCTGCACCCAACTAATTAATCCAGGTCTTACCCTCTTCTATTGCTTCCAAACGTGGGTCATCAGCTCGTGAGTGAAACTCAAGCAGTTCAGTGTTTTGGGCTGCTAAGCATTTGAGTTTGCTCCTTGTAGTGTTTATACTTCCCGTCACTCCTACACCTGCAGGTGGCACCTCATGTAGTTCTCCCCATGTGATATTTAGACTTTCCCACAGCTGTACCAGCAGAACATTTCAGTAACAACTCCCTATTTTCAATGCCTCGATGATTCAGGAAAACGCAAAACAAAACACAGAAGCTTAATGATGGGACCATGCTGGCAACTTCCAGCCCCACAGATCTTCTTTCAGTACATGCTATTCTTAGCTTACTTATCTCCTTTTCAGTCAATTTTAAAAAATCTAACAGTACTTGTGCTTTTTGCCATCTCCTCATATTGAGCTAATAAATGCCCCTCTAATATTATGTCCAAAGCATTAATGAAGTCCAAATGGCACAACTCTACCTTGTAGGTGCTTCCAATGGCGGGAAGAAAAGATCAGACATAACTTCCAGACACGAATGTTCCCATTTCTCTTATCTGGCCAACCAATTCTGTTGGCAAGGAAATAAAGTCCTTGGCTGCAGTGCAACTCTACCAATGTATTTTACTCAATTTTGCCTTCATTTAAAATAGTTTTTCTTGAAGAGTTTTTTGAAAGCCCTCCAGTCTATCCATGTTAGAAGACCAACAGCTGCCTATGTTGTGCTGTACTGCCTATTTTAAACATGAACTTTGCAAGTGTTTCTGTCCCACAGAAGCCTGCTTTGATTAAATTTATCAAATTCTTGCCTCATGAAGTTGAAATGTCACATGACTGATTTTTGACACATATTTGGGATAGAGATCATCTGCCTCACTGATTTGAGCATGGGGATATCCTTGGTTAGCCCTCTCCCTGCTCTACAGACTTACCCTTAGGAGAGAAGAAAACATGGTAGCACAGACTAAAGGCTCAGTATAATTCTGAGACCACACACAAATAATCTTCCACCTGGAACCCCTGCTAACTGCACAGCAACCTTATTTATTCTTTCTCTCCTTGTTCTCTTTTGTTCACTCTGTTCCAGAGGTTTTTGTTATTTGTTTTAATTCCTTTTGCCAAGTCTCACTCAGCTTGGTGTCTGGCAATCCTTCCTCACAATTTATAACCTGTAATATGTTATCTTCTTCACTACTTAATCCTCTTTTCCACATCTGTTAGATTCTCTGCTTACATATTGTTTTTATTGTTGGCTATTTATCTAAGACCACAGCCCCTCCTCTCTAGCCTTCCCTTTGCGATGAAAGCTCCAGAAGGAATTTCTTAATGTCAAAAAGATTAAAGATTCACTCTGCCCGTATTTAACTCCCTGTGGCTTTGGAGTGTGTTGGCTGCAGATAGTTCTTTTCCAAATGCCTCCTCTGTTGCCTCCTTGTTTATCTCTCTCTTCCATTCAAATGGTATGTCTTAGAAGGGACAACTACCGATCTTGTCTAACCTACCGTGAACACATTGTAAGGAACACTTTAGGCTTGGTCCTGGCCAGCTCCCTGAAAGTCCTCGTAGGTTCCTGTGGGTTGAAACAGACTTCGATAAAGTCTCTCACTCTCCATTGCTGTGCCTCGAGTATGTGGGGCAGGCAGGCTGGAGAGCTGGGAAAACAGGCAAAATCTGGAGTTCTGTATGCCAGAGGGCGACAAGGACTACTTCAGGGCTGAGAATGAGAAGAAAAATACCTGTAAGTTCATGAAATGATTCTGGGTTTGCTCTCTTTTTTAGATGATAAAGTTCTTGCCTGGCAACCTTCCCCTCTGAATTCAGAAATTCACAACTTTTCTGTATGCATTTGGTTAGCTACAATTCTTGTTCATCCGTTTTCAGTGCCCAGCACTCAGAGGGGGTCAGCACTGGCAACCATCATGTAATTATTTTTATCATCAGCCCTGGACTGCTAGTTCCTGCAGAAATACAGCACTGTACAGGGGCCCCTTGAACTACTCGGTGCACAGGTCAGGGCTGCACATCTGTCAGGCTTATGCTGCACTCTCTGCATGAACATCCAAGATTTTCACCCAAAGCAATACCTGCATTTAAGACCTATGAGACCTGGCTTATAGAAATGTCCATTTTTCTCCACTCTGGCACCTTTGGTGAACCTCTCCCAGCAAATAAAAATTATTCCCGTATTATGGCTTATCTTAAGCAGTACAGAGGTCTAAATCCCAGCAAGGATAAAAATAAAAGAGGGACAATTAATTCTTACCACAAAGAACTGAAAAACTAAAGAGGCAAAAGAGTCAGCTGCAATTAGCCTCTTCTAGAGATGGAGTTCACAGAACAGGAGAGATTAATTGACTTAATTAGGAAGTCAAGAACTGAAGCAATAATTAAACTGAAATCACCTGAGAAGGCAGCAAGTTCCTTAACCTGAAGACCATTAGTCTTCTCTAAATTGCATCCTCCCTGATTGGATGACCCCTGCAATTAATCAGCATTGATTTCAAATTGCTCTTTTAGGTGTAAGCACTGTCTTTTACCCACTGCTGGCTGATGTGCTGCTACTGGGTAGCTCGGTTCAGAAAGCTGTCAAGCTCCTGTGGAATGAGCAGCTGCAGCTGGAGTGCTTATCCTGCTGGATCTGCTGTGGGAAGCAAAACTGGACCACCACAAATAAGCTGTTCCATGCTGACTCATTTCAAAGGAAAAATCTGTTTTGAAGATACTGTTGGGGCTGCGGTATTTGTCACCCGGTGACAGCTCTCACCTTGGGAAAGAATGCAAAATCTACCAGCTCCCAGCAAGGAGCGTTTTAGTCACATCTTGAGGTTAAAATTCGACCTTCTCTTTGATGGGCTGTGGTACGAGAAGAAATAGAATGAGTGATAAGCCTAACTTTCCCTTTCCCTTCCAGAGTCTCCTCCATCACTCCCACTACCTCTCCCACCTTCCACATTGTCTTTGCACAGGTCAGATGTGTTGGGGGGGGCTCACTGTAGACACCTGGTCCACCCATAGGTACAGAGTCATTTACAGCCAAATGCTCCTGAAGTTTGGACGCAGGAATGTACTTCAGGATATGGTGTCACACTAACTGGCTGTACAGCAGCACACACGTATGTGAACAGCCAGGACAGAATGGCAACAACCTGTGGGGCAGCACTGCCTGGGGACCACAGCCCACCACACGTTCCAGCAGCATAGGCTCTGCTCAGACCCAACAGCTGCTGCTGAGCTTTCCTGTGCTTTCTTCTAGAAACTCTTTCTTTTCCAACCATTTCTGTGATTCCCTCATTGAGGAACACATTCAGTGCAGGTAGCTCGGTGTGCAGCTGCAGTGCCAGCCGCAGGTTGAGCTCTGGGTGGTGAGAGCCCCAGGCAAGAGGCCAGGAACTGGCACTGACCTTTTGTACAACAGAGGGCACAGGACCTGTGGCACAGCCAGGTGACCGGACACTGAGACACAGCAGGAGCCGAGGACTCAGCAGGAAGAGCCAGGACTTTGTTGCACACAGACTGGGAGGATATAAAAGTCCCGTGTTTCCTTTGTTCAGGTCCCTCCTCAGAGGCACCAGCTCAAGCTGTTTCTGTGTTTTTGTGCTGTCAGTAAATTGCTTTAAGGAACCAGACTTTTGAGGCTCTGCTAAGGGAAACCCAGGCTCGAGACGGTAAGAAAACTTGGTCTGAGTGTGTGTGCAGGGTGCATAGAGAGTCAAGTGGGACACCCATCAGTTTAGTGGAGCTGCCTGCTGAGAAGGGGTTTTGGTCCCAGCAGTTAAAAGTCTCTGGTGGTGGGAGTGTGATTGCCAGAGTGCTTCCTGAATGGTCAGTCAGCAAAGTTTCCTTTATACCCTTTCAGAGGGGAGGTTATTCTGGGATATACCAAGGCTTAAATTACACAGCAAGGGCCTCCTTTAACCAACTTCAATTTCATTCCAGGCACACTGCTGTACCTGCTGTCCCCACTGCACAGGATTCTCCCACCCTTGCTGCTTGTGTGTCCAGTGCTTAACCGAGGTAACGAAATCAGTTTTGTTCCTGTAACTTTGGGCATCCAAAAGAGAGAGGCTGACACCCCAGACATTCGCTAAAGGCTTCAGGCTTTTCTTACATAAGCAAAAGAACAAAGATCAGCTCAAGCAAATTCTCTATTTGCTGGGAATGAGAGCGATAAGAAGAATGTCCCTTGGGTTACTGTATTACCTAAAACCTTGGCTTTTGCTGGTGCACTCATTATGGTGAGAGGTGCCTGTATGAATACTGATAGTTTGTGTGTGTCTGCTGGTTTTAGATAGGACCCTGAACAAACCCCTGGGAGCTCTCACCTCCCATGTTCGCATTTTGATAAACTTCTGCAGGGTATGGGATGGGAGATCCTGGAACCAAATGACTGCAGCCCTTTTCTGCTATTTCCTCCTGCAGCTTTATAGCCAACTGCAACAAAAGCCTTCTGTGATGGCACTGGGATCTGAACGTGCAACTGCGGATCCCTTAAGGTAATCAATGAGTCAGGCTGAGGCATGCCTGTGCATTAGGAAAACCTGTTTGACGGCTGCCAGGAGCTGTTACTCCCAGTCTAGTATTGACATTCATCCCGTTCTGGGGCAGGTGCCAGTCCCACCTCCATTACCTTGGTCCAGCTCTGTCCCCCGAAACCGGCCCTCGGGGCGGGAATCCACCACCTGGAACTTTAGGGACGACACGTTCTGTACCATCTCCTCAAAAGTCTTCACCAGGGCCCTGTTCAGCCTGGCCTTAAAGACAGCCGGGGTGGGCTGGGTGACCTCCGCCGTGACGGGGTGCCCCTCCTTTAGCCAGTTCTTGAAGCCACCGTTCAGCACAGAGACCTCCTTGTGCCCAAAGGCCCGGAACATCCACCAGGCGCGGGGGGCGTAGAAGGTGCCCACCTCGTCCCCGTCGTACACCACCACGTGGGTGTCATTGCTGACCCCCAGAGCCCCCACGTAGTCAGCGAAGTGGGACTCGCTGGGCAGCATGAAATCGTAAGGGGAGGACTTGTCCCGGCACTCCTCGATGTCGAAGAAGGACGCGCCGGGGATGTGCCTCTCCTTGAACTCCTGCCGGGCGTTTCGCTCCTTCGGGGGGTACCAGGAGGCGTCCAGCACCCGCAGGCCGGCGCCCACCCGCCCGGCCCGCACCGCTTCCGCCAGCCAGGCGGCCGTGACCAGCGCCCGGCTCAGGCCCTGCCGCGCCATCTCTGGGGACCGGCGGGGGCGCCGCCGCCGGGATGCGCTCCCCTCACACACAGAGCCCGGCACAGCCCGACGCACACGAAATGGCGGCGGGAGGCGCGGCCCGAGGGGCGGCACGGAGGCGGCCGCACGGCCGGGACCGGCCCGCTGGGAGCGCTCCCNGAACCGCGGCCTCGCCGGGCCGGGGGGGCTCGCAGCGGGCGGCGGCGGGGCCCCGGTACGGCCCCGGCTGCAGGTGTGCTCTGGGACGGGCAGAGCCGTGGGGCCGTGCCTCACCCCGGGGCACTTGGTCCCTGGGGCTGCCCCGCTCCCCTCTGGCTGCTGTCAGTGCTGGCTGTGGTCCCTGGATGGGGCCAGAGGGGCTGCGTGGGGCTGGGCGCGGGGCAGGACTGCCGTGGCTGTCACGCTCGGGGCAATGTTTGGGATGAGCTCTGGGAAACTACTTTCGGGGCTGGAGCATGTCAAGCCTCTCATTGTAGTCTTAGCCAGCACCTCGATGCAGACACGGGTCCCAAAATGCATCTTTGTCCAGTCGCTTTTTGAAAGGCCGGTCTCTAATGTGTGATTTTCTACCTTCTGCAGTCAGGTGGACTCAGGCAGATTCCAGAAATCAGGTAATCTCAGCCAGGACTCAGGAGCGATGTCGCAACAACTCCTCTACCGAGCTCTGGTGTCTGCAAAATGGCTTTCAGAAGCCATCAAGTCCCAGCAAGCTGGCCTGGCCTTGAGAATCGTGGATGCATCCTGGTATTTGCCAAAGATGAAGCGTGATCCGAAGCGGGAGTTTGAGGAGCGCCACATCCCTGGTGCGGTTTTCTTCGACATTGACCAGTGCAGTGACCGAACCTCTCCTTACGATCACATGCTGCCCAAGGCTAGTGACTTTGCCGAGTATGTGGGGAAGCTGGGTGTGGGGAATGATTCCCACGTTGTGGTGTATGATGGCAGCGACCAAGGTCTCTTCTCAGCACCCCGGGTATGGTGGATGTTCCGGGTCTTTGGACATGAAGCTGTGTCCCTTCTGGATGGCGGCCTGAAGAACTGGCAGCGAGAGGGCAATGCGCTGAGCTCTGGGAAAACCCAGGTAGCTCCATCTGAGTTCCATGCCTCCTTGGACAAGACCCTGGTGAAAACTTACGAGGATGTCTTAGATAACTTGGATTCCCATCGCTTCCAGCTAGTGGATGCCCGCGCTGCAGGACGGTTCCGGGGAGTAGAGCCAGAACCCCGAGATGGTAATGTGCCTTCTGAGGCATTGGCGTTATAAAGAGGGGCTTAATTTAAGGTGCCCATCACTTTGACTCCTGTAGAGGTAATGACGGGAAATAATGGCTGTCTTTTATGGGATGGGACTTGAGGCAGTGTGTCCACCTGTCCTCCTCTCCTTTTGACTAGCAAGTGCTACTCTTTGAAAATTCAGCAATGGGGAAGCCATGTATCTTTTTTTCCTCATGAGGGGCTGGGGTGAGGAGCATAGCTTTCAATACACCCCAAAGATTATCACTGGTCTCTTCAAGTACTGGTGCTACTCTTCCCCTCAGAATGGCCTGTGGAGGTGCTTCATCAGTGTGTTTTGCTCTGATGGGGGGAAAGATGAGGAGGGAACTAGGGGAAAGAATGGAACTTGACAGGGTTGTGCCTGTGTGGTAGCATGAAGGTTACACATAGAGCCGTCCTTCCTGAGCAATCAGTAATCTAGTAAAACAAAGTGTAACAGAACTAAATGTATTTGTTTTAACAAAATACACTAAGCAATAAATATTCCTCCCAGTGAAACAGAATAGACTTTGCAATAGACTCGTCCCAGACAATAGAGGTTAATTCCTATCTGTATTGTTTTTTCTCCAGGAATTGAGCCTGGTCATGTCCCTGGGTCGACAAGCATCCCCTTCACTGATTTCCTCACAGAGTCTGGCTTAGAGAAGACCCCTGAGCAGATCCGCACTCTGTTCCAGGAGAAGAAGGTGGACCTCTTAAAGCCGGTGGTAGCCACGTGTGGCTCTGGGGTCACTGCCTGCCACGTGGCTCTGGGGGCCTACCTCTGTGGCAAGCCAGATGTTGCAGTGTACGACGGGGCCTGGGTGGAGTGGTACATGCGGGCACAGCCTGAAAATATTATTTCTGAGGGAAAGGGGAAAACAGTGTAATAAGCTGCATTGTCTCCCAGCTGTGCAGGTAGTTTGCCTTGAAACAGGATTTGGAAAAGACGGGCTTAGCATTCCTGGTTAAGTGTCTTGAGATGAAGGCGTTGGATAACAATTATGTGCACATGGTGCTTCAGCACTTTCTCCTTACCCTGCTGCTGCTGCTGCTGCTTAGGAGGATAAAGATGACAGCAGTTCTGGGCAGCCAGCTCTAGCTAACCCCGCTTGAGCAGATAGGGTGGAACAGATGTCATCCCAAGGTCGCTTCCAACCTCAGCCATTCTGTGATTCTGTGATCATTTCACCGTATCAGATGGATGGCAGAGAGTGCTGCTGCCAGCATGGGGAATTGATTAAGCCAAGCTCCTGACTCAAAACATTCAATCATGTTCATTCATAGGATGGTCATACTTATATAATTGTGCCTCATAATCCTGCTCTCTGCCTCTGTCCCACCCATGCACTTTATGGCCATTTTGAGTGCAAAACTTTGTGGAAAGACATGGCTGTTAAAGGAGCACATATGGCTTTCAGGTTGGCACTTAGGCTAGAGACTTGATTTGTATTTCTTCTTGTACCTGGACTCTTAACTGCATTGTGTACTTAGCCAGCCTTGTAGCCCCATGGTCCAAAATCCCCCTTGAGAAAAAGAAAAGATTCTGGGATTTAAAGAATGTAAATAAACATGTTTCAAGGTCTTTCTGCTGAATGGAACTTATGTGAGTGTTGCTTGGGTGAATCCTTTTCAGGAATTCTGTTTTTATGGAATCACTTTGTCCAGAGTGAGATTCAAATGAGCTATTTCCTTCTCTCTGTGAGTAGAACCACACCTCTAACCTCAAGAAGCTCTTTGACCCAGGAAAGACAATGGCATGCCTCATTCTTGGGTCTCTGCACCATCTTCCTCCTTTCAGTCCTTGTCCATTTGCTTTTTGGCCTTAAAGCCCACAGTTGTCAGTCACAGCTCTGTTCTTCAAACATTGGATGTCAGCTCACATAGTGGAAAATTGACTGCATGGGTATTTTCATTCTTACCATGTAACCTTTCCCTAAAAACTTAGCGGAACTGAGACCTACAGAGGAATAGCCCACACTGGCACCTATTTTTCCCAAGACCTTTTTCTCTTATATCTAAAAGTTGAAAGCACCCCAGGTATCCCTGATAGTGTTCAAAAATTTGTTCTCTCTAGGATTTTCTCCTCTACAAAAAATGCCCAAAACGAAACAAAAAAACCACACAACCCTCCCACAAAAGAAGCCTGGATCTCTTCTGGCCTACTGTTAGCTTAGAAGTTAATGAGACAGTTTCTTCTCTTGGGCTTGCAGCAACAGGTACCTGTAGACATCTATGGATGATGGGGTTGCCCTTTCTAGGGAATGCAGTGGATGCTTATTGTCACAGATTTGACTGCAAGGACTGGATTCTTCCATACTGCTGAGTGTTTATTCTTTGCATTTCCTCTTGCCTCTTTTGGCTGCTTCTTCTTGGCCTTGGCTTGCATGCATGCAAGCTCTATTTCTGCTCACTTCCTGGGGAGCTGGAGTTTCACTATCCAGTTTATTTCTTCCTCTGTCCCCCCCACTCACACATGCGGCCTGACCACCCAGTGACTGACAGCCTGCAATTTCCCTGCTTGCATCCAGACTGACAACACAGCTCTTTGAGGAGTTGGGGCTGGCATTGCAGCAAGTGCTGAGTATACAGAGTGCACGGGGGTCTGAAACAAGTGACCCTTTAGTACACAGAGGGACTGATTTTGTGAATATGTGGCCGGATGAGTGCTCTGCCTGCTCGTTCTCCAGAAAAGAACTAAAGTTTCCCAGTAACTGAAATTTCTCCGGGAAATTTTAGTTACTGGGAAAATTGACATATTGCTTCAAACTTACTTGCAATAGATGCAGGGAGCTGGCTCTTGCATGTCCTTCCAGGCTATTTGGTGATGCATCTTGAACATTGTGTTTCTTTTTTGCCACTGACCCAGCAGTCCTTGGGGTCAGTGGGAATCTCTCTGCTTCCTCTTGAGACTGAGATGCTTTTCTCTGTCCTGTGTGACGCAGCCCAGGCATCCACCTGGAGACTGCAAATTAAGTGCAAAACTTGCCTCTCCCCTCGCTCTACATTTCACCCCTGTGGCTCGATGACACCTAGCAGGGCCCTTCCCCCCCACTCTGGTATTTCTGCCAAGCTTGGCAGTACTCAACTGCCCTTCTCAGGCTGAATTTTCCGCTACAAAATCTCAGTGATTCTTCCCAGCTTTTGGCAAATCTTTCCCCAGATGCTTAGCTTTGCCTTGGTTTCTCCTCAGAGGAGAAGCTGAGATCTTCTTTCCCACAGCAAGATACTTTGTTTTTCTGGGGTATGCCCTCTTATATCATGTATCAAAAATCTATCCAAGAGTGTCTTCTGATGTTCCCTCTCCTTTTAGTTGAGATCTGTTCTCATGATGCAGGCAAAGCACTGAGAATGTTGTGAAGACCGACACAATGTTTTCAAAGCCTGGAGACTGCAAAAACCTATTCTGAGCTATAACAGATGCTACTGGACATATGGAACAGCTGAGGGGACTTACACCAGGACTATAAATGTTCTGCAGATCTTTATGTCTCTGACTCAGTGGGTGGGTTTCCTATAGGAACTGAAAGCTGGGGAGAAGTGGGTATAATGCAAATCGCTAATATTCATGACTTTCCTGTGGAAAATTTGCCACAGGAAAATGGGAATAGCATATCTTTGGTGGAATAGGGCTCATGGTAGCCAAAAAGTAGCCTAAACAACAGCCCTGATGTAGGAGGAAGGTCACACTGACCTGTGGCTAACTTGAGACTAGAGTTTTTACATCTCTCTCTATAAATTTGAGAATCCCAGGCCAGCATATAAACTCTTTATTGGTTTATTGGTATATTTTACTATCTGCAATACTTTTGTCCTGAAGAAGATTTGGATTCTGCGAAAACGGTCTGGTGTAGTCAAAAGTAATCCCATGATCCCGTTCTTCACTTGTTTTCTTTGTCACCTGCCTTCCTCTTCCTTCAATACTGCTCCCTAGCAGTCAGCTTGCACTATTTCACGCTTCATTTCCCAGCAAACTTTTGTTCCCCTGCAAACTTTTCCAAATTCTAAAGCAGCTGTTCTTCTACCAGCACCACTGGCCCGAGCACTGCAGGAGCCGTGGTAATTGCTGTTACCTGCAGGGACGTTTCATGTTCCTCCCATCTGTCCTGGTCCCAGTTTGCAGCCAGGTGCTACACGACCGTTCTGTCTCCTTCTCCCAGCAGTCTTCAGCAAAGGTGCTGCTTGATGCATGTACACACACAGACTTTGCACACTGCTTTGAATGCAGGTACATTGCTCACAGACCTCATGCAGCACAAGGAGCTGGAGAAAGATTTGCTTGCCTGCATGCCATGGGGCCTTTCTCTTCCTGCTCTAATATGTCTGGCTCAGCTGGCAGTTAAGCTGGACTATTATTGAATTGTGTCCACCCCCAAGTCCAACGTAGGGAATTTTATTTGCCTGATTCACTGTCGGCTTAATGGTAAAATGTCAGAGCATCACTTGTCTTCTCCTCTCCACTTCCTGCAGAAAAGAGAGTGGCACTGATCCTACACGGACATGCTGACTAGTTCTTCCTAGTTTCTTCTGGTGCCTCACGCCATGTAATCCCCAATATGTATTCCCAGCCTGTCAGAGTGGTGACACTGTCTGTGCCAACACGTGGTGATCCCTGCACAACACAACAGTTCCATAAGAGCAGCTCCACAAGGCCAGAGATGCATCATATGCCATGTACCAAGCTGGCTCATCAGAGCACTGCTGCGTGTGTAACCTTCTGCAGGGTTGCATTGCAGGCCTGACTGCTGAAACAAGACACTCCCATTTACCCCCTGCTCTGTTCTCCTCAGCTCTTGCTCAGCCCAGTATCCAGTGGCTGTCCAGGTTTTCCTGCTCCCAGTCTGTCTGTGCAATGGTCCCCATGATTTCACTGGGTACTCAGCAGGGCTTACACCATCACACAGCCCCATGTAAGCTCTTGCTTGCTCGTCTCTGTTTCTGTACATGTGTTTTATATACAGTTATCATAAAGGCAGGAGGAACAAGTCATTGAATCATAAAACACTAAGATTGGGAAAGAATTGATATAATCAAGTCCAACCTTTGACCAAACGCCACCGACTGTTTAAACTTACCTCTCCTGTGTTCTATTGCTGGATTTTAGGGGACCTTAACAAGGGCACATTAATTGCATGTCAGAACTACATCTGGTGATGGTGTGCAATCAGGTCTGTATTTAGCCCACACCACCAACTCATCGGAACATTTCAGTTGGTAACTCACCCCACACTGGCTTCTTCCTAAAGAGGATTTGCACACACTATGGAGAAATCCCTGATCTGGTGGGTTTCCAATGAATTTTTTGCTGTGTGTTGCAGAAGAGAAGGCTCTGATGTTGGAAGTGGTGTTCCTTGACGTATTTCCTTATGTCTCTTTAGATTTAGCAATTACTTTTTCACCCCATGGCCCTGGGGTGAGCAAGACTTGAGGTTCCAGCCACAGGTGGAGATTAGTATTGATGGAAGAAAGTATGCCTTGAATATAAACCATCCTGGGCTTGTGAACAGCATTGTCATGGGGGAGGTTGGAAAAGAAGGTGTTGAGAACAAGAGATGGACCCTAAAAAGGAGCAAGAGGCTGAGGGGCTGTGAGGGGAGGAAAAGGAGAGGGTGAACCCTTGGTAAAAGAGGGGGAAAAATGAAGGCAGGGCAGATTTCTTGGACGGAGAGATAAGGGGCTATAGGCTGCCATCCGACTGCTGCATTCATATCGGAGTGCCACAGCGTTCACCCCAGTTCTGTGCTGGAGCTGCAGCCAGTCTGTACTGGGTCCTGCAGTCCTCACACACTAGAGTGCAGTGCAGAGGTCTCCAGTTTGCTGTGGTTTGACTCAGAGCCAGAATTAGGAGGACAGCAGTCTGACAGCCCAGAGCTGTGTTGCACTGTGTGATGCTTCAGCTCGGGTCAGTGTTAGTGTGAGCATCTTTGATGCACGTTTCTGCTCAATGGAGACTGATCCAAGGGCTGGGCAGTAATTTTGGCCAGAGCCTGCTTCATATAGGTAGAAAAAAATTTTTTTTCATGCTCTCTGTTAATGGTCACTCTAGTGCTGGTTCAAAATTATTTGAATTTACACCCAGGAGCATCTGGATTGTTCCTGTTCCTAAATTAGCTGAAGGTCAGCAATCTTGAAACCTTTTCCATGTTGCCCTCTCTTCCTCTCCTCCCCTTGGCACTCCTCCACAGAAGGAGCAAAGTACACATGCCATCTTTGTGAAGGAAATCCTGGGTGATTTGGGGGAAGGGTGATGCTGCCTTCTCCTGTAGTGATAAAAGGGAATGATTTGCAAGTAAAACAAGAAGGAAGGACAAGAAGAAAAGGAATGTAAGAGTAAAACATGTTTCTCTTTACCCAGCCTCTCCACTCAATAAGCCCTCACCTCAAAAGGCACTAAGATCTAAATGCAAGAAAAATAAATTGTTGTATGTCTCTGCAGTGCTGCATTGCCCTGTCAAGGAAGAGCCAGGAAGTTGCTTGGGTGGAGGAAGGTTTTGAGACACAATGGGGAGAAACACCAGCCTTTCCTTATCATTCTCAATGTGCTTGAGCTGCTGGCAAGCACAGCTGTGCTTAGGTGGGAGTGGGAAAAGCCGAGCTGCTGGAGAGAGAGCATGTTCAGGTTGTGTCCGTGCCAAGGAGTGTGTTTGAACAGAGTCCCCTGGGGCATGAACTGCTGAGCACCAGGCTCAGCCTGGCAGGAGCGAGGGACAGAGGCAGGGCTAGATTCCCTAACAAGGGATTGGCACATCGGCCTCGGTGGGCGATCCGTGCCTGGGGCAGAGGTGAAACTCCTCACAGAGCTGAGTTACAGTCTGAGCTCTCTGTTGCCCGGACAGAACCAGGGATGGCAGGAGCCCAGAGGAAGGACGTGGGGGGTTGGTGCTGGTAGAGCAGCACAGGGGGGAAGTTTGCTGAATCAGCAACTCTTCTGAGCTGGAAGAAAAATTATTCCTGTCCCTGCCAGCACTTCATGCAGATCCAGAATACAGTTCTCAGAAGTGTCCTTACATATGTTAGTAAGAAGGCAACTGCGTATTTTGCTGCAAGAAAGTATGGCAGCTGACGCGGCACTGAGTGGTGAGCCTGGGGTAATGGAAGTCCTAAAGGGAATGCTGTGAAGTACAGCGCTGAGGGGCTCAATCCGCCCACTGCCAGGGAGCAGGTTGTGCTTCCTGACTCCGAGGAAGCTTGCAGACAAGACCCAGGACTGGAAGCAGGCAGAGTACCAGCCGCAGGGCTGGGGCCATGTGGTGCAGTCCCCTTCGTTACAGCATCCTCACTGCAGGAACAGCGAGCTGGGAAAACTACACTTCCCATCACCCTTTTGTGCGCATCCCTGCGAAACTACAGTTCCCAGAACCTTTTAATGAGCCGGCGAGGATGTCTATGGAAATAAATGCCGACGATTTTTGCATAACACCCTGCACCTCCGGAGTGCTGACCGGCCCGTGGTTTGTGAAAACGGGAAGAGGGGAAAAGCCAGGGAGTGTCCGCGCTGTGGAGCTGTGGCTTTCCCCGCCCCAGTAGCCGCAGTGATATCCTCCAGCACCAAGCAACCTTCCTCCTCTCAGGACTCCCTTGGTAGTCACAGGGAAGATCCTGGCCCCCAGGAAACACGGCTGCTGCGGAGGGAGAGGCAGATAAACTACAGATCCCGGCATTCTCCGACAGGCAGCACCTGCGGCAGTCCCTGCACGCCGTGGGGGAGGTGGGGGTGAGGATGAGGATGGAGGGCAGGGAGGAGATGCAGGGCGCCGTGGGGCTACGCTGCACCTGGGACATCCCGCCACCCGCTGGCACCCAGGCCAAATGGGTGAGGCTCAATGTGGGTGGCACCGTCTTCCTCACCACCAGGCAGACCCTATGTCGGGAGCAGAAATCTTTCCTGTGTCGCTTGTGCCAGGGCGAGGAGCTGCAGTCGGACAGGGTAAGGCAGCTGGGTTGCCTCCCGCACCGTGCCCCACCGAGCTTGGGGAGGGCTGGAGGGATGCAGGGATGGAGCCAGACCCCGTCTGCTGCAGGAGCAACTGAGTGAGAAATGCCTGCTCTTTTTCCCCCCTCTCCCGGGAAGGATTTCCCCATGCCAGATCCCACCTTGCTGTGGTAGCCTGGCACCTGCCTTCCCGAGCTGGGGAAAAGAGAGGCCATCTCCTCTCCGCTCCTGTTCTCCTTCCTCTTTGTCACCCCACATCCTGGCTCTACTTCCCAGCTGTGTCTGCCTGACTCAGCCTTGTTCCTCTAAGGGGATCTCTGCTCTCTCACACCAGGCCTGGATGCACAGTTGCACAAAGAGACTGAGGCCTATTTTTTGAGCCTTTTCATCTGGATTGATTTGTGCTGAGGTGGGCATGCTGAGCAGATCAATACAGGAGTTAAAATACAAGCTGGGCTGACTTGGCTAGGGACTCTCAGAGACCCGTGGTTTCCAAAGAACCTTAGAAATAGTGGACATTTTTGCTTAGGTTTGTATTTTCTTGTATTCTAGGGCATTTGAGGATTGGTTACAAGTTTCCCTTGTTTTTTTCTCCTTGTGATCTATCTCTGTTGCTAGGATGAAACTGGTGCATACCTAATAGATCGGGACCCCACTTACTTTGGACCTATTCTGAATTTCCTCCGTCATGGGAAGCTGGTCCTGGATAAAGATATGGCTGAAGAGGGTGAGTTGTGGAGCTCAGAAACCTCCACCTTACCATCACTGCTGTAGTCAGGAAAAATAGGACTTGTTTTCAACCTTGTTGTCTTTTGTCCTCCTTTTGGATGTTGATGTGAAGGGATTTCAGAGAGCTATCCCTGCAAAGCATGACAATGTCTCCTTTACTAAAGGAGTCTGGAGTGGGTGAGGAAGGCATCCTTGCAGGTGTTGTGGCATCACGATTGTTTGTCCAGCAGAGATGTCACCAAGACAGAAGTAGGCAAGATCTCAGAGCCTCCATAAGCCATTTTTCACTTGTTCCTGATCTACTTTTAACCAGGCTCTGTGATTGAGTTTTCTATTAATGACTGAGTGTTTCTAATTAGGAATGAAAGCCCAGAAGACCAAACAAAACCGAGCTCTGTAATAAAGACCATCATTAATCAGTGATATGCACTGTATGCTGTTTGTGCTCTGAGGGGTTGTGGACTGCAGAAATTCTGGTGGAGTGAGCCAGACAAACCAATCCCTCCTTTGAGGTTGCCAGTGGGTCCAATAGGATGACTCGGTCACATCACAGTGTTACCAGCCAGCAGTTCACAGTGCCTTGTTATTTTTTGGATGCTAGGGTCTAATAAGGAGCCAATTCCAAAGACAGGCTGTGCTGTCCAGCCCTTGCCAAGCACAGTTTCTGCATGTTCATTAGTCTTCTTGCCTCTTTTACACATTTTTACCTAGAGCAAGGACAGTTTTCTTCAGAATAGTCTTATCAGTTATAATTCCAAAAATATATCCAAATATATAATGGTACAGGATTGTAATAAGCACAATTTTGAGGTATTTCCTCCTTGACATTTCTTGTAATCCTGAGGTCAGACAGAGTTCATCCACAGGTTTTAATATCAAATCTAAAACATAAACAGGAGTCCAAGTCATTTGCATTGCCTTCTTTTTCCCTGCTGCAAACATTCAGGCTGGCACAAAACTAACCCATAAGACAATTCACTGCTGAATGAGAGACACAGAAGATGTCCAAGTGTGTCAGGTAGTGAAGGATCAATCTCCCCACCTACATTTTCTGTGTACTGCCCTGGGGACATGTGAGTGTTGGCTCCCAGCCACTTTTCCCTCGCTGACCCTCTGGGAACCACCTCCCTTTTCCCGAAGGCCTGTGAGCAAACAGGTGAGTCTCAGGAGAGGTGATGGATGCAGATGCCATAGAGAAAAAAGCCAGAACATTTCTGTTTACCTGCTTTGAGTTGAAGCACAGGGAAGAGAGCCAAAGATCACATAAAGTCGTGTGGGGCTGCAACTCCAAGTGGCCCAGGAGGTTAGTTAGGCTTTTCTAGGGTCTTTTGGTGACTTGTTAGAACCACAAGTTGTGGTTCTCTGCCTTAATAAGAGAGTCTGAGCAAGGTGATGACAAGTGGTCATTGAGAGAGACTGGAGCCTACAGTTGTTCTCCTTGGCCAGTTATCTGGAAAAGGTGTTAGCAGTCCTCAGCACAAGCCTTCACTGGCAGTGCCTGTTTCTGTAGTAGCAGGCACCATAAGGAAATTGGGGTGAGCATTAGAAACAGAATGCAGAGAGCCAAGTTTCAATTCTCTGCAGTAAGAGTTTCAAGCATGTTAAAAATTGAGGTAATAGTATAATTTCTTCCTATGGACCTCATGAAGCTCAGAACTGATCTTTTGCAAGTTGAAAAATAAAGATGGGCTGTTAACGTTGTCTTTGTGGTCCTTCTGTCTGTCTTTCTCAGGGATCCTTGAAGAAGCTGAGTTCTACAACATTGGTCCTTTGATCCGAATAATCAAGGATCGAATGGAGGAGAAGGACTACACAGTAACACAGGTATGGCAAGATGGAGTGGGGTGGGGAAAGCAGGGGATGTAAAAAGGGAGAGAGATGAGTCTAGAGTGAGAGAAGACTTGAGAGAAGCAGCAAGGAATGGAAGGAAGCAACTAATTAGAGATTATGTGCTAATCCCTATGCAGCAAAATCTTGCAGGGGACAAGCTACCACCAATTTAGTTACAACAAACAAGTTGCAGGCTTGTTTTGCATCCCCAGAAGTAATGCTGGGTGTAGCCCCTGAAACTAAATCAGCTCCTCTAGCTTTTGGAAGAAGGCAGCTGGTTGCTGTGGGATATAGAGGAATGTCTGTGAGGAGAGTAAACGTGTCATGGAGAGGAGGACTGGTGTGGGGAGTCCTGGGAGTGTAATTTACAATGAAGAGCATGGTAATACCTGTAGAGAAACCTGGAGGAAACAGGTGAAGAGATGGCTGTGAAAGAGTTAAATGTAGACAAGGAATCAATCCTATGGCACAATCACACCCTGTCTTGGCCAGCAACCTTTGAAAATCTGTCTTAGAGGGAAGATTGTCTGCTATCTCACTTTTCATCCTGTCTGCCTCAGGTTGTAAGCCTCCAGCAACACAGTAACTTTGTGCTGCAAAGCCCCATCAGCCTTTGTTGCATTTGCAAAAATGATTTTGTAATGATAAGTGCAAACTCCCTATCAAAAGAGGCCAGTGTCTTCTGGGGACAATGCAGGAAGCAGTCAGCTCAGTCCCTCCTCTCCAGAAGAGATACTGTTCTTGCCTCCAATGACAGCACAGTAAAAAATTGGATTGTGGTTTCCACTCCCCTTTCACCTGGCACATGGGGAAGAGGACAGGTCTGTCAAGGAGGGGTATTACCACTTCATTCTGCATGTGACTGTTGTCAGCGTGCTCTGCAATTTTGCTCTCAGGTGCCTCCTAAGCATGTCTACCGTGTGCTGCAGTGTCAGGAAGAGGAGCTCACTCAGATGGTTTCCACTATGTCAGATGGATGGCGCTTTGAGCAGGTATGGATAAGGCAGAGCAGGGGGGAAGGAGTTGTCTTTTGGGGAAAAGACCGTGGATACCATACAGTTGCCAGGCAAGGCTCCTTCCCTTTCTGAGAATACTGAGTAAGTCATTGATTGAGCCATCACACTGGCTCTTTCTTGCCCCTTTCTAGAGGTTTAGAGGATACTGTGTGAGGCCAGTCTGTTTTGCATCCTGGCTAACTTCTCTCCTGGTTCTCTGTGTTGTCTCCTCAGCTTAGTTATGAGGCCTGTACACTGGGATTATGGATTGGACTCAATACTGCATGGTGGGCTTTCTGCCTTGCTCCCCAGGGAGAGTGTATGTTTTCAGGAATATGTGCTTGTGATTCTAGCTCTCATTTTTTCTAGCTTGTGAACATTGGCTCATCCTATAATTATGGGAATGAGGATCAGACAGAATTCCTGTGCGTGGTCTCCAAGGAGCTGTACAACTCCCCCAATGGCCTGAGCTCTGAGCCCAGCCACAAAGCCAAGGTGAGATCAGCTTTGCTATGGCCCTGCTCCCATTGCCTATGAGATCCTTCGCTCTTTGCTCCTTCTCTCTTTTCTCTCTGCGCTGCGACAGTGGGGCACCTCAGTGGTGAGGTACAGGGGCCTGTCCTGGTGTTCAGCACCGTGGCATTACACCCTTTGCCCAAAAGGAGGAGTGTGTGTGTTGGAGGGGTGGTGTGTGGCTGTGTGTGGCAAATGGCTTTAGCAAGTCACCCTGGCACTTCTCATGCTACTCTAACATCCCCCTCATGCCTCCTCATGCCCATTCTGTATGCGTCACTGCCTATAGGGCATTATTTCCCCGAAGGTTTTGCAGCATTCTCTTTCCTCTTTCTGAGTCTCAGCCTGAGGGGTGGATATCTCCTGCTCCCCTTTCGAGGGAAGGACAGAAACATGTGGCAGTGCACGACATCCTGTAGACGCCCAGGATGCAGGAAGGAACACTAGCAACTGATGGCAGTTGTTGGGCGGTGGGGTCACAGCGCTTGTAAGTGGGTTAGATACCCTGATGTGATACTCCAGAGGAAAACAAGTCTCTCTGTTCCCTGACCTAGAATTGTCTTGGCCATGGGGAAAGGTTCCTTTTTATTCCAGTGTTAATGACAGTTGCTTTGTTCCGTTGTGTGTCAGAAAGAACTACCGTGGCTCATCTTGCAAGTATCTCCACTCTTTCTTCCTTTTGTCCCGCATGCTGGGCCACAGAGCACAGAGGAGGACCTGGAGGAGGAAGAGCAGGAGGTGGAGGAGGAGGCAGAGGCAGAGGCAGAAGCAGAAGCAGAGGAGAAAGGTGCAGCAAATCCCTGAGGAAAATGATAAAAATAACCCCCCAGGCATAGACCCGTCCACCTTTCTGGTGAGAGCTCACAGCTAGCAGCAGGGAAGGACTAGAGCAGATGTGGGGTGTGGGGGCTGTCCTCTCCAGGAGTTGGAGTCTCTCTGGAGATAAAGCTGACAGGGGAGAGCTGTTACCATGGCTGCTGCTTTGTATTTTAAACTGTTTGGTTTATCTACGGTTTTATTTTTATTTGCAGACTGTCCATCTATTCGGGATTGTGCTAAACTCTCTTCCTGCGGACCCTCTTTTATTTTTATTTGCAGACTGTCCATCTATTCGGGATTGTGCTAAACTCTCTTCCTGCGGACCCTCTTTTATTTTTATTTGCAGACTGTCCATCTATTCGGGATTGTGCTAAACTCTCTTCCTGCGGACCCTCTTTTATTTTTATTTGCAGACTGTCCATCTATTCGGGATTGTGCTAAACTCTCTTCCTGCGGACCCTCCCTCCTGCTCCCTTCCGTGTCCATCCCAGCACTGTCATCTACCTCCCACATTGCCTCACTCGCCAGCCTCCAGCATCCTTCCCTCTGCTCTCTTTGTCCCCCAGGGCTCAGAGTGGTCTCTGCCCAGGGCCCTGTCTCTCTCTGCTCCTCACTTTTCCTCCTCTGCAGGTATGTTACCTGTCTGCACTCCCAGCTCCTGCCAGCCTGAGCTCTGCATGAGTGACTCACTTCCCTCTTGTGGGTATGGCCCTGGTTTGTAGAGCTTGGGGAGGGGAAGGAGGGAGGTGTGAGGTTGACTCATCCCTAAGGTGGCTTTACCTATTCTCATCCTATGCGTGCCTTTACCTGCCAAGCAGATCCTATGGCTCCGGACCAGAGGCTCTGGCAGCAGAAGGGAGAGTGCAGCTGGGAGAGGGGTGGAAATGAATGCAAAGCAGGCAGGGGTGGTTCAGGGAAGGGGTGGAATTTTGCCACGTGTGTGCGTGACACACATGCCAGATCACTTCTCCAGACTGCCGTCCGCAGCTCCTTTGCCTGCCAGCCCGGGAGCAGTTTGCAGAAGGCAGCCTGGTATTTTTCCCTCCCTGGGCTTTTCCCCCACTGGCTCTGCTAGGGTGAGAGCGCAGTGGGAAAGGTGGCAAAGGCAGAGCAGAAGCAGCTGGTCCCCACTGCAGATGTTCTCACAGCTGTGTGCAAAATGAGCCTCTTTGCTCTGCCTCCTGCTTAGGAAGGCTGGCTGGCCGGCATGCATGGGGCTGGGTACAGAAAGCATTAGAAGGATTCCTCTCCATACTGCAGAACTGTGAGGCTCTTGTTAAACTGGAGATGCTCAGTGCCAATCTCCACCTGTCCTGATGGAGGGCACTTGTTAGCTGGCTGACATTTCTCTCTCCCTCTGTTTGAAAGCCTCCTTGTCTACGGCTGTGGGACCTGAGTGTTATTATCTTAAGACTCAGTGTAATCACATGGACCTTTTCTTCCTTTTGGTCTGTTTTCCCACCCTCACTCCTCATCTCTTTTCTTTTTCTTCTGTTTTGTGTTTCCTCTGTAATTTCCCTTTTTCTGATTCTCACTCTCCCCCGCCATGCTCAGTTGCTTTTTTTCCTACTGTTGATTTTGTTTCTCTTTCTCTCTCCTTCTCTAGCTGTTACAAGCCAGAGATCTGAGGACGTGATCTGAACACTCCACTCCAGCCTTTTCATTTCTTGTTTATATCTTTATTTTTGTACTGCAGTGTATGGCAGCCCCTTGTCCCACAGTGATGCCCCCAGCCCCTTCACTCTTCACATGCAGCCATTTTTTTTTTACAAACTCACCTCGGAGGTCTGAGCTTCCAGCCCTGGAGGAGGGCAGATGCTCCATGGAGCCCCTGGGCTGCTGTAGGAGCTGGAGCCCACGGCCCCCTCCTATGCCTGGCAGTCTGGCTTTCCTTAATGTCACAGTGGCCCCTGGTGGGGACATCAGCGATCAGCCACTGCAGCCTGCGGTCCCTGCCTGAGCACCCTGGATGCAAATGGGGACTGAAGTGGTGGCAGCTGTGGAAGAACCAGCCCTTGCCCTTTCTCTGTTGCAGGCAACTGGTCTGGGCTTGTGGCCCGGGGACAAATGCAGAGCCACCGTCCTTTTCTGGGTCACCTGTATTGCTTGGAGGTGTCCCTGTGCTGGGTATCACGTTCCTTGGTGCCTCCCTCCCTGTCCCCCAAAGCAGCCCTGTGCCAGCAGTGTGAGGAGAACGGTGTGCTTCCTGGGTACCAGGAACATGCTGGTACCTGATGTTGTGTCAGCCAGCACCAGGAGATCCCAGTTTTGGGGAGCGGGGTGTTTGCTTCACTGCTGTGTCTGAAGACTCCTGAATAAAATTCACAGTCTGTTCCTCCTTGCCGCCTCTCATTTCAAGTGGCAAGAATTCATCGCTGGTGTAAGGGGGTGGAAGTTGGAGAAAAGGAGTTTGGATTCATCACCTGGAGCCACCAGAAGCTGCTTGTGCTGTGCCTGTCTTCTGGGGGCTGGAGGTGCTTCCCACTGCGTCTGTGCTGCATCCCCACTGCAGGCAGCTGGGCTACAGAGCAGGTTTGCTTATTGAGGTCTGCACCCTTAAATCATGACAATCAGAGAGGACCACCTGTCTAGCAAATGTATTGACCCCAGGGACATCTGGGGTGGAGGGGTGGGCAGGAGTGTGGAAACTGTTGCCAGTGCCAGGACTGGAGTTTGGTCAAAAACATACGAACCTCAAGATAATTTTCAGCAGAGTGAGGCAAACTAGATCCCAAAAATCCTCAAATTAATTTTATTTCTAATTCCAGAAAGTGGCCAATTGTGTACACACACACAGAGACACACAGACACACACACACGTATCTTTAGTTAAAAAACCAAACCCACAGCAGTTGCAGTTTAAGCCCTATGCCCTGAAGCCTTCTCCTTCACTTCCTGGATTGCCTGAGATAGGAGATGGAAGCAGTTGAAACACCCCGATGTTAAAGGTATTTAGAAGGGCCAAGGGAAGGGGATGGGAATCTGCTCCAGTGTTTTTACTGGGGGAAGTGCAGCAGTGGAGGCTGGGTGCTGCTCCAGCAGGGAGGCAGGACACGTGCTTGGGGGTGCGATGCTGGACTCCTGCCTGGGAGTCAGTGAGACGTGAAGAGTTGCCTGGCTGAGCTGAACAGCACACTGAACAGCACACGCCAGCTAAGAAAAGAAGCAATTAGGGAGATGGAAGAGGAGGAGTGATGGGAGGGGAAGGGGGATGAAGGATAAGCAGCAGGAAGGAAGAGGGAGGCAGATTGATTTCACAGTTACTGGAATCTCTAACTACATCAGTCACATTTTCTTTCAGCAAATGTTCCAGCATAAGACTGTGGTTGAATCACATGGTTCATGGAAAGTTCAACTCCCCTTATTCCTCTTCTCAGAAACCATCAGCTTGGGACTACTGCTGTGTGTCATGTCATTGCCCCCAACTCCCCCACCTCCCTCCCTTCCCCCCTCTTTTGGATGGATTGCCTAAAACCCCTTTGGGAAGCACTGATGGGGAAGAGGGTCTGCCTGCCTTTCTCTACAATCCCTGCAGCAGCCTTTTTTTTACCCTGTTCAGAAGAGCATCCTGGGTCTGACAACATCCCACACTCTTTCTCTGAGAGGCAAGTGAGCAAGATCAGGAATGAGTGCCATGTGAGTGTAGGTGTGATGGGGAGAAGACAGAGATGCACTTTTCTCAGCTCATGGTTTGGTTCATCCAGCCCAGCACTTGAGTGATCCTGGTGTATACTCCATAGTGATTTGCACGTGCACATCCCATTCCCCAGCTGACCAAACCAGCCAGAAACCATCTGCCACTGGGTTCTTTGCAGGCCAGTGGACCTCCAGAATCACCCTAGAAAAAGGAGAAGTAAAATGAAGTGATGGTGATCTACCAGCTTCTGCTGCTGCCTGATTACTCTGTCTTTGAGCCCCTCTGTATACAGATTCCTGTATCCCCTCAACTCATGCCTGGGACATCTGTAACATTCCTTGGACCTTAGGTAGATGTCAAAAACAGTCTCCAGTGCAAACATCTGACTCATTTATTCCTTCATCGTGCAAATTCCTCCCCCTCAACTAGGTCCCAAACAGCTGATTGCTCTACTGATTCCTCCTGCTCCGTATGGCATTTCCAAATATGTGGCAAGCAAGGAAGCTGGTGGAATTTAATTGGATTCCATGAGGGATGGCAGAGAGGAATTCCTCGAGATTGATATTAATGAAGGAACAGACAGGTTACTGTGTATGACAGGTGCTAAAGATGCGGAGGGTGTAAGAGACTGATGTAGTCACCTGAGTTGAAAGTGGGAGGTAGAGTGGAGAATGGGCTGAAATGAGAAAAGGGTATTTTAACTGTATTTGGATCCTGTCTAAGGCAAGGATGCTGGGAAGAAGTGGTCATGAGAGCTTTTGTTGGCCGCTTAGATCAGAGGAAGCATTGGGAAAGTGACCTTATACAGTCTTTTCTCCCTCATTCCAGGCTGTGGATTGCATTTGTGAGACTTGGGACACATCCCACCACTGGTAGTCACCCCTGATCCCACAGCTCCTCTGTCACCTGGCAGGCATCCTTCTTGCCCTGGTAGTACCCAGCACACAGCATCCTGGGAGTAATCATGTAGTGATAGGCTTCGCTGCAGACGTTCTGCTGGATGAGCTGCACGTCCACCTTCTGCAGAACATTACTGATGTGCCCTGAAAGGCAGAGCAGCAAAAGTAGCACAGGTGAGCTGTGGTGGGACTTCCCCCAGCCCACGCCTACCTCACTGCATGCTGAAACCTGCCATTGGAATTTCTGTTCTGCTCTCCACTGGCATCACAATTTCTGACTTTCAGCAGAGCACTTTTTCTGCATGGAAGGGGGAAAATCTCCTTCATTCCTTTCCCTACAAGGATATGTTGTGGGCACTTCAGCTTTTGGGACTAGGAGTATTCTGCTTCGGGGAAACCTCTGGATTGTCAGAGTCTTGGGTTTGTTTCTCGCTGAAATGGATGTTAAGCTCTTCTGTCTAAGAATACAAACCAGGAGTGTCCAGTTCTGTATAGTCTCCTGAGTGTTTCCAATTAGGAAGCAGCTGGGACAAGTCTGTGAGTGGGTGAAGGCACTAAGCTGACCTGAAGGGCTGTTGTAGTCTTTGGATGAAGAAACACACACTGTCCCCATACAGATTACCAGAGAGTCAAGCCTGCCTCTCCAAATGAGGTTTCAGGGCACTCGACAGGTAACTTTGATCAACCTGTTACCCAAAATCAAAGGGAGTGAAGGAGGCATGATGTTTTGGGATGAACAGAAGCCTGTTCTGCCTATGACACATCTGAACTTATGTTTCTGCCTCAGCACTGCTGCAGTAGGCCACCAAGAGACCTTGAACTTACCACCTTCCTTGAGGGCTCCCCAGCCAGTGATCCAGCAATGAAGGCCAGGCTCAAAGATGTGAGAAGGAGCAGGCAAGCAGATGGGCTGGATTAAGGATGAGATGATCACAGGATGGTCCAGCTGGAGCAGGGCCACATCATAATCATGGCTGTCCTCCTCGTAATAAGGGTGGAGGAAGAGATGGATAACCTTGAAGGACACCTCTGTATGGCCGGTGGCATTTTGCAAGTATTTGCCCAAGTAAACGGTCCAGATGGAGGGGGAGGCCAGCCTGTAGGATGCAGCAGAGGGGCATGGGACCGAAAGGGCACACTGCAGGTAGTGCTATCCCCATCCTAGCACATGCTGACACCTCCATCGTTGTGTGGGGACAATGCAAAGCCAAAACAAAGGTGGAGCTGTGAAGCATCTTCTGCTACTGTTGCCCCCTCAAAGCTGCTCTGTGAATCCCAGCATTGCCCCCTTTTCCCTGCATGCACTCCCAGATAATACTGCATGTATCCATACCCCTTTCTTCCTCTCCAAGCCATGGAGAAGCATGGCTGAGGTGCCAGACAAGGGGTACAGCTGCCCCATGACATTTTCATCAGTCAGAAGAGCCTCCAATCATGCATGACACGGAAAGCAATGCAAATCTTTCTATCCAGCACCTCCCCTCTCCATTTACCTCTCATCCTGGAAGCAGTGTGCGGCTGAGACCACCCAGCGGTCAGCAATCAGTGTTCCCCCACAAATGTGGCGGCCCCGAACTTGCAGGCTGGCCTGCCATGGCCATTCCCCTTCCACAGAATTCATACCACCCACAATCCTGCTGAGAGGGGCTTGCATCCCACAGTCTGAGGAGGAGACACAGCAGGTACTTCAGGAAGGAAGGGAACATGATATATTGTGCCTGCCCTTCCCTTCCTATTTAGTTGACTGAAGAGTTTGACCTCTAATTGCTTGTCTTACCCAGCCAGCAGATGCTTTATGTACTGCCCAGGACAGGCCTAGTGAGCACTCCTTCCCAGCACTCCCCACCTCCAGCTGCAGCCTGGGGATGCCTTTGGGGCAGCATGCTGACTGTGCTACCTGCTGTGCTGTCAGGAAACCCTCCCAGTAATGCCATTTCACTGCCTACTGAAGCTCCAGAAAAAAACAAGTAGGAAAATCAAAACGTAAACTCCCTCCCTGCCAGTAGCCATGCAGCCATGGGTGATTTTCCTGGCTGGAGCCTTGTACGATGGCATATAAACCAATACAGTGGTCAAACAGGCAGCCTGTGGGTTGAACCTGGCCTGTGAGACAAGTCTGTCTGGCCTGATGCCTCTGCCTGAAGGAGGCAGGGAGCAGCTCTCCACAGAGCAAGTGCCTGCTCACAGCTCAGCACAGAGTTGGCTCATTGCTGCTGTCCCTGCCACCGCAGGATGGAGCAGGGGCACTGGTACTGTGGGACTGGGGTGGGGAGAAGGTGGTGGAACAAGGGAGGGTGGGTGCTTCTTCTGGGTGGTGGGAAAAAAAGGGGGCAACTTGCAGCTACGTGTCATCCTGAACCTGCCTGGCTGACGTGTGGCTGATCATTTCCTCACCACAGTGATTCTCATCAGACAGGTCCTTGCAGTCTGCAGTGGTGTCACACAGGGGGTTGGGTTTCTTCACACACGTTCCATCTTCACAGCGGTAGGTGAAAGGACCGCAGGGGACCCCTGCAAAAAGGAAGGGAAGCCGAGGCTGAGAGAGGGCAGCTGGTTATAGATGCAGCCTGAAGTCCTTTAAATGAGGAGAAAGAGCAGCAGAGAGCTTGGGGGAACTCCATAAAAGATGACAGGGAATTTCCTGAACAAACAAACAGCTCACAAACATTGTGAGGAGGCCGGGCGAGTTAACTCCCAGGCGGTGCCCTTATGTCACATGCGGGAAGTGCGCTACATCCAGCCTTGGCTCGAACACAGGGGTGGGCATTGATCATCCCAGCACTGTCCCCTCCCTACCTCCACTGCAGTGCTCCTCATCACTCCCGTTGACACAGTCCAGCTGCTGGTTGCAGACCCTGCTGAACTCGATGCAAGTGCTGTCCTCACGGCACTGGAACTTTGCAGGGCACACTGCACAGGAGGGAAGCACATGGGAATCAGGCATGCAAGACAAGGTGTGAGGTCAGGGTCCTAAGTCCTGTAGTCTCTACAGCCTCTTCCCCTACCTCATAAGCTGTGCTTAAGACCAGCTCTGGCATAGTGCAGCTGTGTAGCTTTTGCCTGATCTGCATTGTAGGTGAGCCTGGACCCCGTCTTACACTTTGTTGTTGCTGACTCAACTTTTCTTGTCTTGGCCTCAGACCTGCCTCAGCACTATGTACTTGCCTTGAGGTCCATGGACTCCCCAGTAACCACCACAGTCCTGGCCTGCTTGCCTTGTTAGGGTTTTGTAGGACTGCATCCTGTCTGGTGATGTCACTATTCCTCCTGCCTTGCTGTCACCCTCGGCTCGCGGGTCACTGTTTCATACAGACCAGCGCTTCCCCTTGCAGCTGAGTCCTGAACAACAATGGATTCCACAATGTCCACGAGTTCTGGTGGACACTGGAGGATCGAGATGGGTCTGAGCTGCCTGCCCGTTGCAAAGTTTGACTTCTGTTCACAGATTTCTGTAGCAGGAACTTGTTCTGTTTGTGTGTACCATTTTCTTACTGCAATGACTATGATTTCTTCATTAATAGTATGAAGCTTCTAGATGACTAAAGGCACATGAAGGTCTGAGGCATCTTGAACTTTGATTTTAAAGACAGACTGTTCCATACAGACATTGAGTGAATAATCAGAGATGCACCAGTGGCAAGAGTACAAGAAAGGAAGGAAATAATAATGTCTCTATTTTCTTTTTCAAATATAAAGTCATGTTTGAAAACACTGAGAAAGTGTGAGGTTTCTGTCACTCTTGGTCTGTGTCAACCTGTGGAACTGAATGACACGATATCCCTGGGGCCAAGGAGCTACTGGGATTCGAGAAAGGATTAGATATTCATAAGGATGCATATGTATCCATGTCTACAGGAGGGAAGCATGCAAACCCTGATGTCAGACAGCTGGATGATGGGACAGAGCACAATATCAGCAAGACTGCAGACAATACAAAACACAACTTTGGCAATCCTACGAGAGCTCTCACATTTCTAGCACTGAATTAAAGCTTCCTTGAGAAATATTTCTCCTTCCTTTGACTTTAGAATTTTCCTACATCTTCCTCTGAATCTTTGAAAATTGGCCACTGTCTCCAGTGGTTCAGGGCTCTTTATCTGTAAAAAAACATCTGTAGGAAGCAACTATTGAAAAGTTAGTGGTGGCAGCAATATGATGAACCCCCCATCACACCAGAGATGAGAGAATAGATGAATTAGGTATCATGTCTAAGCCTGCATCACTGTTCCCATGAGAATGGGGCTCTGCAGGAGTTCTGAGATGTTAAGGATGGAGTCTGCATCAGCATTAACTGCTTTTGGCATGAAGAACCGATTGAGGCTGATCAAGGAATTTGATGCTCCCAAACTGGGGCAAAATATATGAGTGAGGATTTGTACAGATGAAGTGTCACAAACGGCCTGGGGGGAAAGAGGAGAGAGAAGGGCAGAGGGTGGGCTTGGGGAAGTGTGAGTGGGGAGGGGGGTGCTGAGTGGTGTGACAGCAGAGGGGGCTGTAGGCCTGGGCTGAGGATGGTTGTAGACCCTGGGCAGGAGGAAAGCTGGACAAGGTGGGGGATAGCTTAGGTAGGGGGCTTCTTTCAGGCTGCCTGGGATTCCTGGTGCTCTTGGCTACTAGGGGACTCTCCTGGGAAGGCTGTGCTGTGACAGGAGCCAGAAGCATTACCACTCCTTCCAGAGCAGGGTAAAGCCATACAGCAGTGGGATGAGACTTTTAAGGGTGCAGAGGTTTAAGCTCCTGAAGTTGAAGTACAAGGCTGTGCCTGGGCCAACCAAACCCTCCCCATCTCTCCCTACCTTTGGAGGAGTGAGGGGCTGTGTCTTGCTGAGACCAGGGACCAGCGAGGAGAAGAAATCACTCACCACAATTTCTCTCATCCAGCCCATTGGGGCAATCTTTGATCCCGTCACAGGCCGGGACGCACAAACCGTTCACCAAACACAGGAACTCCCCAGGACAGGCTGTGAAACCAAAAGACAGTAATTAGCCCCCGATGACTGTAAACCTCCTGGCAGCAGAGCACCATGGCTTGAAAGAGAAGCGTGGAGTTGCACACCCTCCTGACCACACGAATGCTGCTGCAGTGTGCTGGCAGCACTCACTGCATCCCCAAAATCTGCCACGTCATCTGCTCTTAACAGGGGCATACGGAGCCAGGCTGTGCACCAGAGGAAAGAGGGCTTTTCCTGTTTCGCATTGTACCAATGGGCAATATCCAGGATAACCACCTGCCTGACACGCCATACCTCGGGATCACTGCTGTTTCATGTCTCCCGAATGCCACGGGAAAGCTGAAACAGGCTCTTTGGAGTTGTTATCAAAACTTACGTGGGACCTCAAAGGGGTTGTTGTTAGACACGTTGACAGGTGCATCTATTCAGGGACTGGTGTGCATTACTGGCACCCTTCAGGAGGGAGATGGTGAAACCTTGGAAAGACAGACTGTGGGCGGCATTTGCATATGTGTGTATTTGTGTGTGGTTTTATTTATGTCTTGTTTGCACGGATTCCAAGGTGAGCAGGAAATGGCTCTCTCTAAGAGATCTTGTAATCAAAATAAACCTCTGCTTCAAGCAGAGGTGCTTTCTCATTGAATTCCCAAGGCCAGTCCGTGATGTTGACATGAAGGTAAGATTTTAGGCAACTTTATGACCTTGGGTTTTGTTGCACAGCTGCTCTGACCCACAAGAGGCAGGGCCACATGCGCAGAAGCAGCTTTGCACATAATTGCCTCCTCTTTTGGGGTGATCACTTGCGTGTGCATCACTGATTTATGAGCGTCTTCCTGAAGGATGGATGGCACCTAGGGCTCCTGGGCTGTGCCTTGGGTTTCTCCTGGCATAAACCAAGTGCAGAGGGGCTGCTGGTCCCCACCACCCCACTAAGGAGCAGGGAAGAACCTGAGCTTACGGTCAGATTGCTTGTACAGGCTGTAAGCTGCCTGTACGCCAGGGCCGGTTAAGGAGATCTGCGAGGTGAAGGTGATGGTGATGTCAGCAGAAGATGTGACTGGGATCCTCTCGGCGTAGGCTTGCAGGGTCCGCAGGCCACACAACCTGAGGGGAAACACAGGCAAGGTGGCTTGGACGGGGAAGCAGGAGACAGAGCAAGGCAGGCTCAGTGGGGCTGCGGTGGGAAGGGGGTCACAGACACTGGGTACTGTGGGGAAACCAGGAGTAGAAAATGCCTTCAGTATGCCTGAGATACAGAGCCTAGAGTGACCCTCCTATCTTTGGACATCTCCCACTTTCTGGCAAGCACTGAGATCAGGCCATGCAAAGCAGTTCAGTTCTTATAGTATCAGAAGATTCTCCTTTGTCTTCTTCCCGAACAAGCCATGTTGTAGAAAATGCAGCACTGACAGTTTAAGAGAGGAAGGCAGGGAGAGGAAAAGTAGAAATTCTAAGCCAGGGTAACATAACTTCTGGGTCAGATCCTTCATAGGAAAACAAGTTACTTGCACAGGAACCATGGAGAAGGCACTAATGAGATGGGTCGGGGGAGGTTTTGGAGGGAAACAGGCAATTTTGCAGTAAGTGGGAGGAAACCCAAAAGCTATAAGTCCATCTATCTCAGAGCCTGCTTTGAGGAGATGGGAGTACAACAGCTCTCCGTCCTTTGCACCTGGGCAGTGGTGAGCAGCAGCCCCAGCTACATATGCATGCTAGTTGTGGGAAGTCCTGCAGGGGAAGTGGCTGCAGTCAAAGCAGGAGGATACAGAGCTAAGGGGAAGATCTGTACGGAGGTGGATGCAAGGCAATGGCACACGCAGATAATATTGCAGAGGTGGTGACAGGCAGATTTGCAAACACAGGAGACGTGGGAGGACACCAAGGTTACACACACAGGAGAAAACTAAGAAGCCTGATGCAAACAGCAAGACAGGGAAAGCAGGTTGGTAGCTCGAAGCAAATCTGTAAGAAGTGTGTTCACTGGGGAGAGAGTGAACAAGACAAGCAGAAAAGCAGGAGGCACCAGCACAAAGAGTGGCCACTGAGTGTAGCTCAGTGTGTGGCTCTTCTTCAGATACGGTGGCTGAAGTGAGCAGGGAACCTGCAGAGGTTTAATGCCAGTTTTATCCCAGGTGGGAAGTGAGAGACAGAAACCAGGGCCCCACCACACACCTTCTGTTCTGAATTATCCACTGGCCTTGGGTACAGGGCAGGTCGTGCTTCTGTCTGCTGAGTGCATAAGCGTCGAACCAGAGGGTGACCCCATAGTCAAGGGATGGGACCTGCAGAAAAGGGGGTGCAGAGCAGAGGGCAGATGGCTCCCAGGAGTGTTACAGCACACTCCTTAAGTCAGAAACAAGAAGAGCACATGTGAAGGCCAGACATGTCTGGCGACATTGCAGGTCAGAAAGAAGCACCCTCTAAACTGGAGCCATGCCACAGCCCAGGGTGGCTCTGCGGCTGGTGTCAAAGCCTGGCATTTCCTCTCAATTCCTGTCAATCTGGTTCTGTTTTGAAGAACTCCTCTGGAGATCAGGTTTCAGATTCCTCCTCAGCTACAGCTTCTGTGTGCTTGTATGCAATATTAGATTCCTTCCCCTTCAGAAACACACCTTATGTGGAGACCGGGCAGGCTGCCACCCTCTGCTTGCTTCTCATGATGATCTGACTGAGAGCCCTGGCTGTACCCCCCGCAATGTGAGGAGTGCTGCCCAGGTTTCAGGGATGGGGTGGAGGCTCTTGTGGGAGCTGGTTCTTACCACCATGTGCCAGGTGCACTGTGTGTTGGGTGAGTAGTAGCTGGGGTAGTGTGGGGTGCCGATCTTCCCCTGCAGCTCCAAGCTCTCCCGCAGAGTTATGTTCACTTCACAAGCTGTAAATACAGACATTTAGAGCCCTGCTCTCTGTCAGCTCAGCCTCAGCCCAGGGAGGCCATATGTCCACTGGAGGAGAGAAGAGACTCTAAAGCCTGATGCTAAAGGTGACTGGGGCACTCTGCCATGTCGCTTCAAGGGGTCATTTCTACCCAGCAACACTTTTA
The DNA here is from genome assembly GCA_013398115.1 of Falcunculus frontatus. Taxonomy (NCBI): domain Eukaryota; kingdom Metazoa; phylum Chordata; class Aves; order Passeriformes; genus Falcunculus; species Falcunculus frontatus. Next base: position 678,193 of record VZRV01007880.1, on the reverse strand, counting down.
GCCTCCTCCTCTTGTCCAGAGGAGAATAATGGTAATGTATTCTGCTGCCTGAGAGTCTTATGTTGAATTGACATTCATCTGCAAGCGCGTGTGGATGTGACGTCCAGGCCACATCTGGTCTGCTCACACGTGAGAGCTTGGCCTTGCCCTAAAGCATCACGATCACTCAGGCTCTGCCTGCCAGCCCCTGGGCTGTAAAATCTCAAGCCACATGCTGGTGTGAGTCCAGGTGAGGGGGCAACACCTAACCTGCCTTTTACTGACCACCCTTGCAATCCAGAGTGAATTCTGCCCCTGGTAGGGATGCAGGACCTCCGGGAGCTGTGATGCTGCAGGAGATAACTCTTCTCCTTGTAACTATAGCCACCCTCCTCCAGCCTTCCTCACCTTCGAGGGGCACTGCCTGTGCTGAAAGGATGAAGGGGTCATAGTAGCTGTACATGGCTTTTTTCCACACAATGGACATGACAGGGCCAGATGAAAGGACTTCCACGATGGGCTCCTGCCGGCTGCAGCCATAGATCCTCAGGGGAAAGATAAAAGGATGGGAGTGAAGCAAGCAACAAACAAACGAAAGAGAAGAAGGAGAAAGAGACAATGGAGGTCTGTGTTATCCACACACAGCAGTTGTGAGGCACTAAGTGAACCAAACAAAGGGCCAGCAGCGACAGCTCCTGCTGCTTGGCTGTGCGAGACATATCCCACATCAGTGACTTCAGCTCATCAGCAACAGGCAGGTTGTACATCAAAGAGAACCTCCTCTGATGCCGTCTGACACCTTCCCCTGCTGTGGTGTGTCGTGCCATCCTGCCTGCCTTCCCCACCGTGTTCTCCCTGCTCAGGAGCTACCTACGAGGTGATGAGGTGTTTCTCCAGGGGCCCGGCTGCGTCGTACATTGCCAGGCGATCCCTGCAGTCGGGCAGAGTCCACTCCAGGCGTAGCTTGATCATGTAGCCCTGGAGGCCATGGAGGTGCCAAAGGCAACTGGAGGCCAGGTAGTCAGGGCCCTCCAGCCTTAGGATGTCATCCTCCTGGACATAGCTGTACCTGTAGCAACCTGAAACAGAGGTGGTTGTAAGGGAAATTAAGACATGGGATTGTCACTTGGTACATCAGTGTAAGCCCTGTTTTAGGGTAAGGCTGACTCATTCCGGTGATCTCGGTTTACTTTTACGTATGTTGTGGTGGCACTGATCCTTTTGTACCATTGCCCCAGTTTCTCTCTGTAAGAACTGTCCCCTTGATTAAGCTAATACTACCTCAGGCTTTAAATATCAGCACAGCACAGTTATCTTCCACCGGTTTTATTTACTTTTTCACTTCTTTCTCCTCTCAGCCCCATATTCTTCCTGGCTTTACATCTCCCTCATCTGAATTCCAGGTTTCAGGAGACTTTCACACCAGGATTTTTGAGTAAATATCAGCTTAAAGGTGAGCTTCTAATAGCATATCTAATGCAAGCTGCCAGACAGAGAACTTACAACACTGCCTGAAGTTACTAAAACCATCTTCAAACATTGCCAAGACATCAGACTCCCAAATGAGGCACATCCAGCGCAGACCTACACAGGAGACCCCCACCCCACTCAGCAGCATTGTGTGGGGCCTGGAATTAGCACTGTGGTACCAGTACATCAAGCTATTTCTCAGGTCTCATTAGGACCAGGACAAGTCTGAGGTGGCTGCATTGCCCCTGGCAGCTGGTACCTCTGCCCAGAGCCATCCAGTACGTAGCAGTCATGCAGTTTGGATCTGGCCAAGCAGCAGCACTGGGGCTCCCTTGCTCCTACTCTCCCCTTCCCAGGATTTACAACTCCGGGAGGCCAACAAGCTTTCTGTCCCCTGTGAAAATCCCTCCCATAAAGTCACAAACTCGAAAGGAAAGGAAAAGGTAGCCTACCCAGAGTGGATTTCAGCACTACTATGTCTTTCACACTGGATTCTGTTAGAAAGAAAATATATAAAGGAAGATAAACAAAAGCATAAACTGGGTAAAAAAAGATAATCTGATAACCTAGCATGGCAGCTGAGAACTCCCTTCCTTCCTTATGTAACTGGCTCACTTACAACTTCAGCATGGGGCATCCTCCAGGTGCCTCTCTGTCTGCTCTCAGGGACCCATTTCGGTCATGCCTCCTCCAACCCATGTCTCTGGGAAATTTCTCTGCCCCTGACCCAAATCCAACAGCCATGCTTTCCAGCCCACCAGGGACTTCTCTGCCTTTTTTCCTTGCCCATTTTTGTGTGCTGTTCTGGGACCTCTTCCTCTTCCCAGGAGGGCTGGGCATTGCTTCAGGCAGTCAACCCCCTCCTCTGCCAGCCACATCACAGGGCACAAACCCACTTCCCAGAGCCTTCATCATCTGCTGTCCCAGTTTAAAGAATGCCCACTCAAACATATGGGAGTTGCTGAGGGTGGAGAAGGAGTCCTCTTTTGATGACCACTCTGCAAGGAGCTACTCAACATCCTTATAGAGTCCACCTTTGGAGAAGGAAGTTGCAGAGAAAGTGACCAGCAAGGGCTACAAATCTGTGCAAAATACTCACAGGGTGGACAACACTTTAAGAGAGCTGGGCTTTTCTCCAGCCTCCCAGCTGAACTGGAATCGGCCAGAGATCAGGTGCTACTGGGAATAATTGCCAAAATAAAAGGCACTGTGAGGTCAGCTGGGTGTGAGGATTGTTGTTGAGGGCTTGCCTAGGTCAGGGCTTTGGTCTTCTGTAGTTCCTAAGCAATTCTATAGGGAGAGATGAGTGGTTTTGTCATAGCAAAAACAGATGTTGTGGAAAATAGGATCCTGCAGGCCTAAGGCAGGATCCTAGAGAAGCTCATGTGCTGTAGGGAATAGTTGGTGCAGAGCTGGTAGTAAGTACTCTTTTATCTGAAGGTAGTAAACCTGAGTTCCTGTAGGGAAAAGGAAGTCCTGAAAGACTTTTGGGGAAGGGAGAAGCTAGTGTACTGGGATGAGTGTGGCTGTCAGTACAAATGAAGCACTGGAGATGTTGGAGAGGTCCCTGTGCTACCCAGTGGTTTGCAGCTCTGTGTCTCAAGGCAGAGTGAATGTTTAGAGCTGAGCAACCCGGCAAGAGTCTGTCAGGAAGCAATGAAGTGCTAATGACCTGCTATCAGCTAGCTGTTTTTTCACTCTAACTGTGCAGGACAAATGAGACCAGAGGTTAAGTCATTGGCTGGAGGTCACCCTGGCTCAGCAGTATAAGAAGTTTCTGGCTTTTGCCTCCGTTACCAGACTGTAGTTTTGACTGGAGAGGGAGGTGGAAAGGACTAGGGAAAGCAGAAGGAGCTGGATAAACCACAACTGGTGTGTTAAGTCCAAAATAGAAAGAAGTGTAGTCTGCTGAAATGAATAAAACAGTGAAACAGATGCAAAGCAAATGAGAGGGAACTGGGAACAGCTAAAATTATGGCACCATCATTTCTATTTGTTTATGAGTTGCATTATGAAGTGAGCAAACAAAAGGAAAATGCTAGCTTGTCTGACTTGGAGGATTCAGCGTATTTCCTTGTGAAATCTTTGTTAAGAAAGTTCATTTAAATTGGCTGAGCGTAGGGTCTGATATGCTGGAAACAAATCATAAGTAGAAGTAAGGAACTAATGGTAACTGTGGGAGGAGATGTCTTGATGAGATGCTAATGCAGCTTCTGACTAAGATCTTAAAATGATGGTCTGGATGAGGGACTGAAAATCATTGAGAGGAAAAGGAATTTTCTTTATGGACACCAAAAAATGACCCACAAAACAATTCGGATGTGGGGGTAAAAGTTAAAGTATGGGTAGGATATAATAAGCTTTATCTTAGAATGCTGCAAGATAGCATGCCTTGGAAAAAAAACCCCAACAACTTGGAGATGTAGCATCTCATGGGAAGAAGTAACTTGGAAATAGGAGTCCCAAGAGGAGAGAAGAAACACAGTGTATTTTAAAACCTGTGAGATTTGGGACTCTGTAAGAGGGATGAGACCAGGCTGACAAGTTAAGCCTCATTATAAAGATCAAATATAAATTCCATTGGACTTGTATGCATTGACTATAGCTACATCCCTAGTCCTTTCCCTAACACTTACTTTAGAGCAGCTTTGCATGGGTGGCTTTTTAAACAGGCTGTGACCTTCACTGTGGGCAACAATAAATAATTCTTAAAATCGTATGTCGAGAACTGAAGTGACAATGATGCTTTGTCTCATAGGAAGACTTAGTGGTGACTCAGATATGATGCTTTTGTTCTCTCTATTAAATAGTCTGGAGTAATCTCCCAAAGGAAAGCGGGAAACCTAAATGCTCTCTATTTTCAAGCTGAGCTGATCAAAGTCATGACCTGTCTAAGATCTTGCTCTACAGAAGCCAAAGCTGATGAGTGAAAAAAAAAAATCACCTATCTAATCACGGTCAGGTGTATCTAATCATGGTCAGGTGTATCTCCAATAATTTTAATCCTCCGAAGGAAGGATTTTTTTAAAAAAAATCAAACTTCAGTTTTCCTCCATCAGGAAAAAATGCGAGTAATTGTATCTCCTGATCCTTACTATTTCCCTCATCCTCTTTGGGTTTTCTCTCTCTCCTTCAGTAGTGACTCCTGGCCTTTTCTCCTAACCTTGTTTATCATGGAGCATTTCTGACTGCTCAGGCCACAGCTGAGCAGCTGGTACTTACCCAGGAGAACCAGAGAGTCTGGGTTGACCCTGTACTCTGTCTGGTAGGACAGGCTGCCTGAGCTGTTGAAGCTGGTGGAGAGCTCTTGGTGGAGCACTGTGTTTATCCTCTCAGCAGTTGCCTCCTTCTGCTGGCTCTCAGGGATTTGGAGGGTGAACCAGAAGAAGAAGGTCAGAGCTCCCTCCCTAACAGAGAAATAGCATGTAAAATATTCTTGCTCTTCATCTCTAGAATTACTGGAGAGGACAACCCAGGAGATTAACCCTCCCCACTGCTTTTCCACAATCAGACACATTTGAGTAGATTTTCCAGCTCTGCTGCTGTGACCCAGAGGAACCTCTTTGAGTGGGGCAGGAGAGCTGCAATATCCATGGTGTGGATATCAGTGCTTTGTGGGAAGAAGACTTTCTATGCCATCTGGCTTTAGTGATGACCATATGAGCTCAAATTAATGTGGTAATTAATCAAGACTAGTCTAATGACTAGTCTCATTTCAGGTAGAAATGACCTTTGGGTACTACTGACCAAGGGTTGAAAAGAGAAGCTCAAGACTTCACTGTCTCATCTCCCAGTGGTGACAAGTGGATGATTTATGACCAGGTACCTTACCACAACCCATTAATGCTGGGCAGGCTAAAGCTGCAGGAGACTGTGGCAGGGAAAGTTCTATTCAACCAGCTGGCAGAGAAAATTGGCTGGGGGAGGGTGAGGAGAAGTTGAAACACACCTGTGTTCTGTAAAAGGCTAGAGGAAGATGTGCTAGTGAAACATTTCTTTCCCCAGTTGAAAATGGAATTACATCAAAGTTGGAAAGTTCCTTAGGTGAAGGACAAATTTAGGGATGTGGTTTTTCATAGAAAAAAATCAGAAGCAAATGACCATCAGTCTGGAAATTAGTTCTGCTATCCTGATCTACTGTTATGACCTGCAAAGCTGTAGTCCCACATCTGTCCCATTCCACTGTTATCCTGTTCCCAGGTGGTCCGTGCTTCTTGGCGGGAATAACTTTTCCATGGTACATTCTGGCCTCTCCCTTCTGGTGCCTAGAGTCAGGCCATAAAATAGCTTTCTTCAATTAGACAAATAATTTCCAGCTGCTTAGTTTCTACTGACAATGCCAAGACAAATTCTTTTTTAATCTCTTCCCAATGATTTATTTTTTTTTACTCTCTTGAACTTTTGCCTCTCTGAAAAATTTCTCAGTTTTGGCTTTTCATCATGACCTGGGATGAACAGGAACATCAAAATATCCCCAGCTCTGTTGTGCTGGAACCATTCTGGATCCGGACTGTCCAGCCTAGCCTGGAGCTCATGGCAGGGACTGCAGAAGTTTGTCATGGGCAGATTTCAGTGAAACCAGAGTACAACTCACTGGAAGCTTTCACAAACAAATAAGCAAATATGGTGTGGGTGCTACTCACCCAAAGGCATACACTGTGCTCGAGTTGTAGTATCGACCCAGCTCCGTGGCATGAATCAGTTCCTTCAGCTGCAATGAGAATGTTTTCTGATAACTACAGTGCAGTGTTACAGTGGCTGATCCGATGTTTCATCCCTCTTGCTGTACAGGCCCACCGAGTCTGCCCTTGGATGGAGATGCCTGACCCCTTCCTTGTTCTACTCACTGAGCAGCCTCAGGGCTGGCTCTGTTCATGAAACTGCCCTCACCATGTTCTGGAGCTTAGCTGACTCCACCCAGAAGGCCCTGGACTCCACCTGCCCGAGGTCCGGGGAGTACCGGCGGTTGAGGACCTGGAGGCTGCCACAGTAGAACTGCAGGACAGATGGCTCCAGGTGCCATGGTCTGTAGTCTGCCAAGAGAAGACACTACTGGGTTACCTTGGTGATACACAGGAAAGAGGGGGTATGACTGTCTGAAGATCACCCAGAGTCACCAACGTGCTTTGGGCTGGGCATTGCTTTGACCACCCCCCATCCACCTCCTGCAGGGGGGGAAAAAATGTGAATTTTTACCTAGGAAATACCAGGTTGCTGCAGCAGCTCCAGCCAGCACAAGAAAGGCTATCCCAAGGGGCACATAGCGGAGGCAGCGACGTGAGTTAGTCTCTGATTTGTCATTTGAGAGTGAGCTGGAGTCTTCCTCCTGTTCCTCGGCCTCCATCAGGCGCGTCTGGTGACACAGCATGCCAAGGTCAGGCTGGTTTTTCTGTTTTCCTTTACACCCTCTCTGGAGGTGTTATGCCAAATCTGTCCTCCTCTCCCAAGATCTATGGCCCCAAGAGATCACTGTGCAAACCATGAAAAACTTTGCTCAGAGCAAATGTGGGTAAAACTGCTAAATCAGTGGGAGACAGGCTTCCAGGACACTGTCCTGTCTGTATCTCCTGGTAATCCCTCAGCTTTCAAAGGCATTCCCTGGGTTTTGCTTCTGTCAAAACTGCAAATGAGTACAATAGTGAATTTCTCTGAATACAAAAGGATTGTCCTCCCAGTCTGGGAATTGTTTTAAAACTGGTATTTTATTGACCTAGAAATCAATGTCGAAGAAAATCTGTGACCTGAAATGTGAGCAAAAGTTGCACAAACCAGCCACAGCCTGGGAGCCTGAAGTTGCACTTTGCCTGCTGTGCCATTTTTATCTTGATCCCTAAAAGTAAGCAAACCTTGCCATTCCCACCAGACCGTGTGTTCCCAGGCAAAGCCAGCGCTGGCACTGGGTCAATAGCTGAGCTAATGAGAAAAGAGCACCTGAGTAATGTCCAGCCCTTCACCACCCCTCTGCTTGTGCCAGGGGACACCTTCTGTCTTCCTTTGCCCCTCATCTCCCCCAGGCTGCTTCTTTTGCTTCTTCCTGACTGCTTCCCTTCTGTCAGCCCCACACTCTGAGGGTAAGAAATACCATTGCCCGAGAGAGCCACACTAATACTGGTTTTGTCACCCACCATCCTCCTCCTTTCCTCTGCCACCACGCAGTGCATGCCTGCCCTCAAAGGCTTTCTGTGTTTCTGTAGCTGGAGAGGAAAGGGATGTGAATGCACCTGCATGGGAGGACACAGAGGCCTTGTGGAATGCTTGTGTCCTGTCTGAGTGTCTGTGAGTCGTCTTTGTGCCCAGTGGTGCACGTGAACATGGGGAGAGGAGTGCATGGGAGGGACTTGCTACAGCTGAGGGAAGAGGTGGCTGGCCTCATGCACATTTTAGCCCATGTGGATGCTACTGAGCATCACTTGATAAGGGTGAGTGGGCTTTTCAGCCTCCTTCCCCCCAGTTATGGAGCCCCAAGCCCTCCAGGCTGCCTTGCAACATGGAAACACGTTTGCAGAATGTAAGCACCAGGTAACTCACTCCAGAGCATTATGCCCAGCCCGGTGAGCATCCCTGCTTGGACAAGCAGTCACACATCTGCTTGCTCTAGCACACCCTTCCAGAGAGGTGGTACAAACAGGCCCAGCACAGACTGCCCTCCCTTTCTGTGCAGCTCCTGGGAAGGATCTGCTCCCCAAGGAGCCAAGCTGGGTAGTCCAGGAGAGCAAGGGCACTTCTCCACTACCACAGCATCCCTTCAGAAACAGCAGGCATAAGCACACAACCACAGATGGAGGGACAGGGGAGGGAGGGCAGGAAGCAGCAGAAGAGCCTCTTTGTTAGTAGATTTGGTGGCAGGCACTGGGGTTTCCCCCAGAGCTGCAGACCTACCTCTAAAGCCTGCTGCTGCCTGTGAGACCTGGCCCACACCCTTACACAAGCCAGCTCACACCTGCAGGGAGTGAGGGAGAAAGCAGGACATCTATTTACCCAGCTCAAGGTCTCCTCAGTGATCAATAACCTGGTGCCATGTCCCTTCAGCTCGGCCTTTGTCCTGCACCTTCCTGCCGCAGTGGGTCAGTGCACCCTGCACAATGGCTTTTTCCTTTTCTGAAATTGAGGGTTTGGAGGCTTAAAGTGGGAGAAGATCTGCAGGCTGAGCAGGTGAAGTCCAGAAAAAGTCGAGGTAGGAGCACCTCCAGCTGTGCAGAGAAGAGCAAACCAGGAGACTGGTGCGGATCACTTACGTTGTCCTCCTCGGGGGACAGGGAGTTGCTGAGCAACTGCTGTATTTCTTAGCCACCCTCTTTGGTCCCATCAGTGTGTTCTCCCCAGAGATGGAGCAGGTGCTGGCTGGCAGGGGTAGATGGCTGGAAGGAGGGCAGACAGCAGTAGACAGTAGGTCTGGTTACCACAGTGTTCATGCAGATGAAAGCAAAGCACAGTGCCTCTCAGCGCCGACCCCAGAGACTCCCTCTTGTCTGTTTGCCCTTCTCGCTGCCCAGTCTCCTGACGCTGGGCTCCCCACACTCGGCTGCACCACCACTCACACCTCCCTGCAGCATCTGCTTTTCTTCCAGCCCCAGGTCCTCCTCAGATAGTCTTCCTGCGCGACTTTCTGCTTACAGTCCTGCAGGTCTGTACGTGCCCCTTTGTTCTTCACAAAAAGCAGAGACACTGCAGCTAGAGCAGAGTAAACAGAGTTATTCTGTCAATAAATGGGTGACTCCTGACCCAGGGCTGAGCTCCGGCCAGTGACATGGACCTGGGGTTGAGCTCATTTGGGCCAGGGCTCACTTGGGCTCATTTTGGAATCTGGGCAGGGACAGATATTTTCAGCTCTGCCACTGGACCAGGTTTTGTCTGGGACCGCATGAAGACCAAAAGCCATTGCTGTAGTTGCCTCATGGTGGATTCTAGTAGATAAACATTAAATGTAGATAGAAATCTGTAGTGTTTGACTGGGAATGCTTTCAGAACTGCTCAAGAGATTTGAGACCTGATTTCACTTTAAAAAGTTACTCTGAACCAGAATTTCCACAGATAATGAGCAACTAGCTGCATCTTTAGGCACATACGTATTCATATATAGCTTTTCTGAGTTTACACTATGAGGGCTTGCCACAGTGGGTCAGAACCCATCGGAGGGTATTTCTCAGTGCCAAAGACCTTACTTTTTTGAATTAAATTTTCCTGGAAAGAAGAATCCTCCTTCTCTGGTGTTTTCAGCAGAACAAAAAATGTAGAATCTCAATCTGATCTAAGCAAGCACACCACATCTATCACCACAGGCTTTTGAATCAATCAAGGACCCAAACCCTTGATCAGATCTGACTTCGGAGGAATTTTTTTACTGCAAGTACCCCTTACTTTCTGTTTCTCCACAGTAAAAAAAAAAAAGGAAGAGATGTGGGAGGAGGCTGAGAGTGATATCTATTTATGAACAATGTATCTTGGAAAGGAGATGAGAGATGTGACAGCTATCTTTGCTGTCTCTAGGCTTAAGATAAAGAGAGGACTCGTGCCTGTGGCTGCTAGCTTGATATTTTCCACAGCAATATTTTCCACACAGTGCTGTTGTTCAGCTTTGGTTTGCCTCTGGTACCGCTGGACACGGTCGTAGCCTGTTTCTGTGGGTTTGAGAACCACACACCGTGTTCTCATGGGCTCGAGAGGGGACTGCTCCCCTGGTGACATTTCCAAAGAGCTGTTGGGAACCCAGCAGCGAAAGGTCCCCAAATCACTGAGAGTGTTATGACCCTGGCATTCACAACCTGTGTTACTCACACACGAGACCACATGATCTCGTCTTCCTGGAAGAAAGGTCCGGTTATCGCCAGATCTGACGCTGAGCACTTCCTGCCGCAGTGTGTCACACATTCACACCCAGCATGGCTGCGAAAGCCGTGCTAGCAGCTTGCCAGCTCCAAAGCTGTCAACATTTTCACAAAAAAAAAGAGGGGGGGTGGAAAAATACTGAGCCAGCAGGACAGTCCTCAGGAGCTTGCAACAGGATCACCTCTAACTCGGCTTTCTTTTTTAGGTGTCTGAGTCCCTTGGGGCTGGGAGTAGGAAGGAGAGCTGAAGGTATATTAGTCTGAGCAAAACTTTACCTAGTTTCCTATTTAGAAAAGCTGTTAATCATTTTCCCTCACCCCAAAGGACAGAAAAACACTGTAGATTACTTAATAGTTTGTTTATTTACAAAGAAGAAAACCTGGTTTTTTGTACTCATCTTAGCAGCAAGATGTACTCAGGAAGAGCACAGATATATAGTTTGTTCATGCCGAGAGAAAATTAGAAAGGAGAAAGTCCGGCTAGAACTCAATCTAGCCACTGCCATCAAAAATAACAAATACATTAATAACAAAAAGAGGGTCAAGGAGAATCTCCATCCTTTATTTGATGTGGCAGGGGAATATTGACATCAAGGGTGAGGCTGAGCTACTTAATGCCTTCTTCGCCTCAGTCTTTAGCAGAAAGACCAGATGCCTTCAGGGTACCCACACCCCAAGCTAGATGAGAAAGTCAGGCAGCAGAATAAACCCCCTATAATCCAGGAGGAAGTAGTTAGTGCCACTTAAACACTCCCAAGTCTGTAGGGCTGGATGGGATCCATCCAAGGATCCTGAGAAAACTGGCAGAAGAGCTCACCAAGCCACTTTCCATCATTTATCAGCAGTCCTGGCTAGCCAGGGAGGTCCCAGGTGACTGGAGGTTAGCCAGTGTGGCACCCATCTACAAGAAGGGCTGGAAGGAGGATCTGGGGAACTACAGCCCTGTCAGCCTGACCTCAGAGCCAGAGAAGGTCATGGCACAGGTCACCTTGAGTGCCATCACACGGCAGGCACAGAACAATGAAGGGATCTAGCCCAACCAGCATGAGTTTAGGAAAGGAATGTCTGCTTGACCAGCCTGATCTCCTATCACAGGGTGACCCACTTAGAGGATGAGGGAAAGGCTGTGGATGTTGTCCACCTAATCTTTAGCAAAACCTTTTACGCCATCTACCACAGCATTGTCCTAGAGAAGCTGGCAGCCCATGGTGTGGATGTGTGTACTCTTTGCTGGGTAAAGCACTGGCTGGATGGCTGAGCCCAAAGAGTTGTGGTGATTGGAGTTCAATGCAGTTGGCAGCCAGTCACCAGTGGTGTGACCCAGGGCTCAGTACAGCAGCCAGCCCTGTTTAAGGTCTATCAATATTCTGGATGAGGGCATCAAGGGCTCCTCTTTAGTCAGCTTGCAGGTGACACCAAGCTGGGCAAGAGTGTTGATCTGCTGCAGGGTAGGAAGGCTCTGCAGAGGGGTCTGGACAGGTTGGATTGATGAGCCAAGGCCAGTTGTACGAGGTTCAACCAGGTGAAGTGCCGGGTGCTGCCCTTGGGTCACAACAACCCCAGGCAGCGCTGCAGGCTGGGGGCAGAGTGGCTGAAAAGCAGCCCAGTGAGAAAGGTCCTGGGGTTGCTGGTTGACAGTGGCTGAACACAAGCCAGGTATGCTCAGGTGGCCAAAAATGGCATCCTGGCCTGTACCAGAAATAGTGTGGCCAGCAGGACCAGGGCAGTGACTGTTCCCCTGTATGTGGCACTGGTGAGGCCACAGCTTGAATCCTGTGTCCAGTTCCGGGCCCCTCAGTACAAGAAAGACACGGAGGTGCTGGAGCATGTCCAGAGAAGGGCAATGGAGCTGGGGAAGGGTCTGGAGCACAAGTCCTGTGAGGAGCAGCTGAGGAAGCTGGGGTTGCTTAGCCTGGAGAAAAGAAGGCTCAAGGGTGACCTTATTGTTCTCTACAACTCTCTGAGAGGAAGTTGTGGCACTGTGGAGGTTGGTCTCTTCTTCCAGATAACAAGGGATAAACCAAGAGGAAATGACTTCAAATTGCACCAGGGGAAGTTCAAGTTGGATATCAGGAAAAATTTCATCACTGAAAGAGTGGTTAAACATTGGAATAGGCTCCCCAGGGAAGTGGTGGAGTCACCATCTTTGGAAGTGTTCGGAAAACAAGTAGGTGTGGCACTTTGCACTATAGTTTAGTGGGCATGGTAGTATTCAGTCAAAATTTGGACTAGATAATCCTGAAGGTCTTTTCCAACCTTAGTGATTCTGTGAAGGAAAACAGAAAAGCTTAAGAAAATCTACATGGGGACAGTGCAACTTGGATCCTTGGCCCATGTAAGATAGCAAACTGGCCATCAGAGGGCTGATGTCTCTTTTCAAAGTCTGTCTGGAAAGATTCTCAAAGTACAGGAAACAGCTGGGAAAGCCTTGTGCTTCCTTATCTGGGAAGCTGTGGGGTCTTCTTCTCCTGTTTTCTCCTGGACACAATGGAGCAGTCCATGTCTTGAGACAGGTGGTGAAGAAACTGATGAGAGGAGAGGAATAGTTCCCGGAGCCCTCCCAGCTACAAGCAGGCTCAACTCCTCTGAGCAGCTCTTACGAGGTGAAATCCAAGCCAGTGGGTGACCCTGCACTTGGGACTCATAATGACATTCAGGATGCATGCTGCAAGGTCAGGTAACAGTGTAGGGAATCTCCATGCTTGGACAGACAGAGATAGGAAAGAATTAGTTCCAGTTGACACTCACAGCTGTGGCAGAAGCACTAACAGGTTCAGTATCCTCGAGCTTTTTGGTATAAATTCTCCTAGAAGAGTTTTTAGGAGATAAGAAGAATTATTAGCACATGGCTGGTATTTTCCCACTACTGAAAAATCCAGAAATACGGCAAAAAAATGGACAGATGGTACAAATGGTGAATGCAGGGATCAATGTAACCAGAACAACTTGTCTTCCTTTGCCTTACCACTTTTCTTTTGTGGCTTTTTCTCAACCCAGATCAGGGCATGTAGAGGAAGAAGAAAAATGAAGTCTGTCCTATTCCCATTCTTTGCAAGTGGATTGAGGTTTCCTTTTCAGTAAGGGTGCTGATTCGTGGGTTAGTTTTCTGGGCTCATTCACCACATCTTTGCCGCTAATTAGGCAATGGTTTCCCTTGAGCAATGGAAGGAATGGGCAGCACCGTTGTGATGTTTTCCACTAATACAGGATGTGGGATGAACTATTCTGCAATCAGCTTATCGTAGTCAAATAACTGTAGTTTGCCAGCAGGGCAGAAAGGCTTTCAATTTCATGAAAAATATTGTAGCAAGAATGGGAAACTGTCTGAGTTCTTTTTACTGCCACCATCAGAGCTGGAGGAAAGAAAGAGAGGGAGGGGACTTCCCCAGTATTTTTAACTCAATAATGGGGATTTCTTTTTTACACTGCACTGCTTAGACAGTTGACACAGTTGTGCTCTGAGCCGACCTTAGAGACTCTAAGGTCTAGACTCTAAAGTCTAAAGCTGGATCGAGTAGCTTAGAATGTAATCTCTGATTAAAACCTAAAGTGGGGACATCACAGAAAAAATCACACCCTTGGTCAGTCAGGAGATGTCTTCATCCATTTCATCGTCAACCCCAGCACTGACTGGCAGTGTTATTGTCCCCTGTACAAAATCTCATATCCACATCTTCAGGCACTTCTCCCTCCCATTAGAGGTTTTTAGGCCGGGATGAGGCAAACGGACCATATGCCTGCTCAGCCTCAAAGCTGAGTGCTATTTTACACCAAAATGCAGAGCATGGGCATGCTGGCACAGTCTCCTACTGGGACCTGGGAAGGGGAAAACGAGTTGGTGAGGTTTGGGATGTCACTTGAGCAGTGTGAGGAGTTTCTATACCACTGGAGCCAGTAATAACAGAAAAACGGATTCAGTTATGAAGGTGAGTCCTTGCTGGCCTGTGTTCTCAGCCTCATTAGTGAGCAGTCCCGATGGGATTGATGCTGAAATTACATCCATGTCCTGAGGAGAGAAGCTGTCCATCCAGCCTTCCCTGCAGAGGTGGCCTTTCCCACCCGTGGGTCTCCTCCAGGCAGATCCTAGACAGAGCAGTGGCTGTACTGGCTTTGAAGGTCCCTCAGAGAAAGGTAGGCACCAGTGTTTGGGACCTGGCTGGAGAAGGCTGTTTTGCATGGATCCTCGTCCTGCCTTTGCCGTAGAGGTGGAGGCTGGGAGAAGGCAGAGGTAGCATTTGCTGCTGGTGTGCAGGGGTCAGTCGGAGGGCCCCCCTCCCCACTCCCCTCTGTTTCAGTGATGGTATCGCTGTCCTGCAGGTCCGGTGGGTCAGGAAAGTCAGTGTCCAGCTGGCACACGGGCCCAACAGGTTGTGAAACCATCACCTTCTCATCCTGTTCCAGAACTGGTGTTGGTGAGGTGCCTTCACTCGACTGGAGAGCCCCAGGAACAGCCGTGGCCTGCTGGGCTTCACCTGTCTGTTTCATGAAGGAGCTGTTTTGGAAGCCCTGGGTTGCCTCGATACAGTGAAAGAAGTTGCTGGGCAACATGTTCATGTCCTCTGCCAGTGTGCAGAGGTCTGGGGAGGGGAGAGCCTGGTAACACTCACCATCCTTGCTGCCACTGCCCTCCTGGGTGAAAGGCTCGTAGGTGAAGTAGACCTGACAGGGCTCGATCTCAAAGGAGTTGGAAAGGTGGAAGAAGAAGTAGCCTTGGTTGGTGTAGCAGCTGGATCCAGACTGCACACTGGTTTCTACGGCAGGATCAGGAGTCAGGGTTCCCTTGGAAAGTGGAAACCGGGATTCCTGGTCGTTCTTCTGCATCACCTCGAGCATGGAGATCTCTGGGATTGTGCTGTTCACGCAGTAGGAAGATGTGGAGAAGGGGGAGGAGAGCCATTTCTGATGGGGAAGAAACACGAGAGAGAGAGACTGTGACTACCAAAATACAGCACTCAGAGAGGAACCCAAGGTCTCTTCTACTGAGTGGCCACAGCAATCAAGTGACCTGTTATCTGTCCAAGCAAGAGTTACCAGAGGCGGTGGGGAGGAAAATCCACATTCATGATGTCTCATCTGCAGGTTTTTTAGAGAGAGTATGTCATTCTGTCAGTTTAAAATCAAGAGTGGACCTTGTCAGCCTATGTTTCGAGATTTCTAGGGCAGGAAATCAAAGATGTGGAGTTAAAGTGAAATGAAGTTAAAAAAAAAGGTAGGAAAAAACCTTACAAGACCATTAGATGAAGTGAAGCATGAAAAACAGCATTGAGGTGCATCTCATGCAATCTATTCCTCGGTGCTGAACAAGCTTCTGATACATCCACATGGCCATATGCAGATTTCTTGTCTAAAGTGCTCTTCCAGGCCCCTTGTGCCTAATTTTCACATTCATCATGAGCAACATCCTGCAGTGCATCATTATCCTTAAAAATAAACTGGTTTTGATGACACCCAAATCCATTGCCTTTATGGCTTGTAAAGCAAATTTTCCAAGTTCTTTCTGCACTGATAAAGTGTCTTCAGTGCCTGCTGCACACCCCTGTCCCCCTACTCTGTACTCTTTCCCTGTAGTTTAAGCTTTCTAAGCCTTTTTGCACCTCGGCTTTTCCAAAGCTTTCCTGTCTCTGGATCCTCTGCAGTTTGTTTCCATCCTTAAAGCAAGATGCCCCTTGGGATCACCTCCCACGTCTTGCATCTGACGCTCCCTTTAATACTGCACGGAATGGTAATTGTCTCCTTGCAGCTGCCCATACTCACAGAGAGCCTGGGGGAAGGGGAATAGTGGAGTGGAAACAAAGGGAAAGAGACAAAAATGCAAGGAATAGTTAAGTGCTCTCCAGTGTGATGGCAATCCACATCAGGAGCAGAGGAGAGGCTCACAGGAGGCTCCCCTCCACAGAGAGGGGATCACAGCAGGAAATCTGGGGAAGAGCTGGGCAGCCTAGGGTGGGCAGGGAGGCACTGAACTGGGAGGGAAGGGAATCTAGAGAGGCCAAGCACCCTCCTGCAGGTCCCTTGTTCTCTCTCAGGCTGCTGATTATGGGAGCAGGGTGCCGTGTTCTGCATGGTTTGCCATTTCTCTGTAATTAGAGATGCCTCGGCTGAGTGTCAGGTTTTAGAAGGTCAGAAAACAGAACTTAAGCAGAGAACCCAGCAGCTGGTGCTACAGGCACATATATCATGTGTGCACGTATAGGTCTATCTGTCGTGGGCATGTGCAGCTGGATGCTCCTTTCCCTCATCTCTCCCTCCTGTGGTTCCATCCCCAGTCCAATACCTGAATGTCACCTCCGTAAACTGAAACAAGTGGGGGAAAGAACTTCTCAGGGTCTGGGATGTGAATCTTCAGGATCTTCTTAAACCTTGAGGAAAGAGAATGAGAAGGACAAATGAAGCAGGGCCCGATCCTGATCACTGTCACTGTGGTGGGGGTGGAAGAGTGTGCTGCAATTCACAGGTACTGCCCTGGCATGGGGGAGAGGTAAAATAAGGTCAAGCCTGAGGGCTGTCCTTGCTCGAGTGGTCTGAGAGGCACTGGCTGAGCCATGAGATGTGTAGAGATGAGACAGATAAACCTGGCATTGGAAAATACATTTCCCTCAGCCTTTTCCCTGGGGAAGTGGTTTTCCTGGTTTTAGTGGTTTCTTCCCTGCCTTGCCTGGTCACCTTAACCTCCCCACCTTCCCCCTTCAGCCCCTGTCCTGATGACAAGCTGAGCAGGCCTCCCTTGTTTCCAAGCTCCCGCTGCTGTGAGCTGCCCCTTCTTTGTTTTGCTGCCTCCACAATGACTCAGGACAGTGTGGCCTGAGCAGGGCCATCACTGGGAAAGCTCTGCCACAGCTCTCTGCCCTCCTAGCAGGATGCTGTGTGGTATAGCTGCAACACACTGGCCGTGCAAGCCATCTGAGTGAGTACGCCTTGCATCGGTCCAGAGGCCTCTCCTTCACTGGAACCAGTGCATTGTCATCCTGAGGCAGCATGAAGTGATCTGATCTGCTCCTCAGCTCCTCAGAGTGGTTGGATCATCTTGTCATCCCTTTGCTGAAGCTTTGCTGTAGGATGTTCTAAGGAAAAACCCTCCTGACCTCTGGAGGCAATCGGTGTACTCTCTGAAGCATCAGAACTTGCTAGTTCTTGCATATAAACTACCTTACATCATTGCAGATGCTATTTTTATTCATGCATGTCTAATCCTTCCTTGCATCTTACCTCAGCATTATTCTGCACTCAATTCCCCTAGGTTAATTATACTTTGTGGAGAAAGGAGGCCTTTTTAACTCTCTCTGTGCTGTACATCTAGCACTTCCTCAACTTTGTGTCATGACTCAGGGTAAAACAGTGACCAGCAACTTTCTCTGTATCCATCTTCCTTCAGAATGGTTCTCTGTCCTTCCTTACAGAGAAAGCATCCAGCCTCTCCAGCTTCATCCCTGAGAATGTTTGTCCCTGCTCCCTGCCATGAATATCAGCACCCTGCTTCTTTACCCCTGACCTGAGATGAGAAAACCTGTGACTGTTTCTAACCTTGCCAAGCTGACAGGTCTCTGTTCCTATTATTG
Source organism: Falcunculus frontatus (assembly GCA_013398115.1). Classification (NCBI taxonomy): domain Eukaryota; kingdom Metazoa; phylum Chordata; class Aves; order Passeriformes; genus Falcunculus; species Falcunculus frontatus. The sequence goes on along the minus strand of VZRV01007880.1, from coordinate 660,363 downwards.
TGTGGAGTAACCTTGTGATGCTCTTTCAGTCCTTGATAAAAGCAGTGTCTGAGTAGAAACACTGGCAAAGGGGTCTTGAAGCATCATATAGCTTATATCAGTGCATGAAGACTGCACAGACCAGGGAGAACAAGAATTGTACTCCTCACTCAGGAGTTCTGCCCGCAGACCAATGTCACCTCATCCTGCCAGAGCTCTTGCTGGAATGTTTAAATGAGAAGGTAGTGGTAACCAGGCTTGCTTGGTTTTTGCTACTGGGAGAGTGCTCAACCTAGTGACCTGCTTTTGAAGAGGCAATTTTGATCCATCCCTGCCAGGAAACACCACTCTAACCCCTGGGCAACAGATGTGCTGAGGCAGCTGTTTTAAATTTAGCCAGAGCATGGCACCAGGGCATGGCACCGGGTCACAGGAGCATGGCACAATACAACCTTGCAGGTGGTGGTGTTATTTCTCCACAGGTAAATATCAGCCTCAGAAGGTTGGGCTATAAACCATAAACTGGTTGGCTTAAAGCCATCTCTACCCTGAGTAACATCAGGTGAAAAATAATCTGAGTTTTGAGAGTACACACAAGATACAGGAGAGGAACAGAGCTGTAAACTTAATTCTCAATTACCATTTCAGGGTCCGTAAGTTAATAAGGAAGGCAGTCACAATGATCACGGCAACGAAAGTGCTCACTATAAGAACTGGCAGGACTGGCTGGGATGTTCCTGCAAGATGAGAAAGAATGAGGAAATGGCTGTGAAAATTTAACCAGGACGCTGTAGGTAGAAGCTGCAGCCCTTTCATGGCTGTACCAAGTGATCAAAGTGGCCCTTTGTTGTAATTTTATATAATATTATGACATTATATAGAATTATAATGTACAGGTCAGAGCATGTGTCAGTTCTGCTGTGTTGTGTTGGATGCCTTTGAGCTGATACGGGTTTCAGAGCCTAAGCATTGCTTGACAGGTAATTTGTGCTGACCAGTTTGAACTCCCTGCTCATAACACACCACAGCTAGGGGTCGGTGCCACAGATGAGGTGACACAGTCTGCTGGTTGAAGAGTCCACCAACCTGTCTGTTTCATTGCCAAGGAAAGCAGGGACTCCTAAAACCAGCTAAAGTGGGGTTGGAGGCTTGAAACAGCATTAATGGTCCCTGGGGGAGAGGGAGTTATGGGCTTCATAAGCCTCTGAGAAGGCAAGAGGATAAGGATAGAGAAGGTTAGGGATCAAGGCACTGACTTCTTTCTTTGGAGAGGCGTAGGAAAGCATTAGGAGACTAGGAAGGTTATAGCTTTACATCGTATTTTAGTGGATTGTAGGGTTAGGACAAAGACACTGGGTTCCCGTATTGCCAGGACTGCCAGCACTCCTCAGACTCATTTGGCACCATCTCAAACTTTCCTTAATCTGTCTCTTTCACACATATCTCCCCAGTGCACTTTTGCTTGGTCTTGCTATTCTGGTGCCCATTTCCTCTGCCTGCCCCTCATCTCCTCCCATCCCTCGTGTCCCTTGGTCTGGTCATGCAGAGAATCTCTGGAGAAGGTATGAGAGAACAGAGGAAAATAAAAGACGGAGGAGACATTTTTAGCACATTCTTTCTTTCCCTGTCCTTGAGATGCTACTCAGATCACTTTGTCTCCTCTGCCTCTGGTACCCTGGTTATCTTTGGGTCTTGGTTGCTATGACAACTGGTTGCGGCTGTATCCTATTCACTGACATCACACACTGTCAAAATTTGATCGCCACAGCAACACAGTGCCCTTTCTAAACATAGCTCCTCTGTTTATACCAACACCAGGAACAACAGGGAGGGGTTGAGCAGGGGCAGGATGGGGGCAACGTGCGAAGGGATAACCTCTACCTGCTTATTTTTTGGGGAAAAAAAATGACAGAGGCCACAGCCAGTGACTCACCGAAGGGCGCTATCTTTCAAGGCTGGAAGTTCATGCAGTGACTGATGCAAATCTCAGCAGACCTTTCTTTGAAAGGCTATTATCATTCATATAAGTCAGTGAGTCTCTCCCAGTTTCCACGAGACTTTGCTTCCCAGGCTGAGGTGTTCTTCAGCTCAGGAGCTGAGAGCTGTTTCACTGCATTTCACTGATCAATACCTCCACTGAACTGGGCCATTTTAGGAAGCTGGGAGAATGTTCCTAGGTAACATTAGCATCTGGGAAAATGCCAGTCCTGGCCACTTCTTCTGCTGGTCAGACATCTGTCCTTACTGATCAGGGGGGACAGTTTTCAACTTTCTATTGCTCTTTGGTCAACACAGTCCTCCCTACACATCTTCCTTCAGCTTCTCACCCTGTTTTGGCCATTCCACCTTGTTTGCCCTGAGTCCCCGTTTTCCCCCCCAGGTCAGACTACCTGACTGATCCTTATGGTCAGCATGTGTACTCCACAGGACCGGCTTGCTCCAATCACTCCACACGCCTTTGTAGGTGCTCCTGGCACTTGGCCTTGCACGGACAGCTGCCTCATATTTCGAGTTGGGTGAGAGTCTCTCAAAATTTGTCCACATCTGATCCTGTTCAATGGGCAAGTTCACGGCCTCCTGGAGTAGGGCAAATTTAGAACATCGTCAACACTCTGGTTTACAGCCTCACATACCCATCTTTTCCAAGGCCCTCAGAGAAGACCTGTCTCAAATCCTTACACCTCATGTACTGCTTGTTCACCCTGAAGGAAAATTCTTCTTCACTTTGCTTTTTTCATCCCTTTCAGGTCTGTCCTGGAACTGTCTGAATTTTTTTGTGACAGCACTAAGTAAAATAGGATCCCCATCTGCCTCCTTGTCATCACCAAACACTGGCAGCAGGTGACACAGATAAAAGAGCGGGGACTGTCATCCTCTCTCCAGCTTCACCAAAACTGGTTACATCCTGAGAGGAGGCCCAGGAGCAAGTCTTGGGTGACATAAACAAGACCAGGATTCATCCAGGATTCCTATGGTAACACGTCCCAGTTTTCCCCTCTGGTACTCACCTCCCAGGACTGACTCACGTGTCGGTACCGCACTTGGTACTCCCGATACTTTTCCAAATAGTGGGAGGAAATATTCAGGCTCCATGTTAGGTTGGAGGTCTTTTCAGTTATGTTAACCAGCTGAAGGTTTCCTGGAGGCCTCAGCTTTACTGGAAAGTGAGAAGAAGCAGGGCTGATATCCCCATACTCTGTCCATAACAGGACTGCACGTCAAGCCCCTCAGCAGCAGGACGTCTCCTTGAGATGGGTAAACTCGCACATCCAGCAAAACAATGTCCCAAGCAGATGTTTTTCTTCAGGATTAGTGAGCTGAACCCTTTCAGCAAAGACTGATGCATGCCAAAACTGTCTTAAAGAAGGGTGGAAGCACATAACTAGTCGGGGGGCAGAGGAAGAGCAGCAAGACTTTCCATCCTTCCAGCAGAACGTATTTTTCATGAGGGCAGCTGAGCTATCACTACCTATTTGAATCCAGATAAGGGACAGGACAGGAGGTGGCTGGCATGACAGTGCATGACAGAGGTGCAAGTGGCAGGAGGCAACCTTGTGCTCATTGCAGCAGGGGACAAGCAAAAGACCAAGGCCTAAAATCAGCTGTGGGTGTTGCATAGGGGTGGATGAGGAAGGGAAATCAGCTATCCTCTCATGAGGAAGCTTCAGAGACCAGAAGACAGATGAGTACTCACTATTTTCAAGCGGATTGAAGTCTTCTATTTGCACAAGTATTTTGTTCTTATTCTCTGCAGTGTGGCAATGGACAGACAGGTTAAGACGGTCTGAAACGGTGAAGCACTGATTCTGCAAGGAAAATTAACCACTGGTGACAATGAAACCTCGTGAATAAGCATTCACATTTCTAAGCATTGCCTATGCATAAGAGGTTTAGGAGTACTTGACAATAAATATAAAAGGTGTTTGTGGTGGAAGGGCATAAATCTCAGCGGTGAGTGAGGAACCAAAAATTTATATTTCAAGTGGTTGGATTGTTTCTTTGTTTGTTGGCAAGAAGGGCACAAAATATTGTGATACACTCATTTCCTGGGATTGCTGTATGTGCTGACTAAGCAGAAAAAAAGTTACTCTCTATGAGCGACATTTATCGAGAAATTTTATTTTTACTAAAACATTTTAAGTTCCCTGGTAAGACTGAAACTGCATTAGTATTAAGCATGACACTTGAAATGCAATGCTGCTGAAGGGCCACATACAAAATACAGTACTGAATAAGCAACAAATTAGCTTGATTAGAAAGAAAAGACTTTGGAGCTATATACCAGCCCTGAAATTTGTCTTTGCACATGATATGCAAATGTATGAAAGCTTGTCAGTCATTAGCACTGCTTGTGACTTTATCAATAAAAATATTAGCTCAAATTTGGGTGGGTATTTTCTGAAAACATGGGGACTGCAGTGACTCTGGATATGACTGAAGGAAGTACATAATGAATCCAAAATAAGACTGATTTAAATAAAGAATAATAGTTAGAGGATTTGCATCACCAGCAGCTCCAATGATGTGTTGCTGTTGCATCTTGCTTTAGACACATGTAACCACACTTCACAGTAGCTAATGATCTGGAAAATGGTATTGATGCTTTCCAGGAAAATGAGATCAAGAGGTGACCTCAGAGCTGGTGGTGATGCCCATCCCTCCTCAGAGGAAGGGATTAGGGCCAAACCCAGGTAACTCAGACATAGGACACTGCATATGATCTGTCTGTCCTGCAGCTCTTCTGCACGTGTCAGGGCAGCATGGGCCAGCTCACAATGAGGCCAATCCTTCCTGCAGGGGAACCCACAGGACCCATGTATATCAACAACACACACCACCAAGCCCAATCCCAGAACCAGAGCCAGGGATTGGGTTTGGGCTTTTTGTGCTACTCCTGTTTATACACCCAAAACGCAGATATAAATCCTTTCCACCTTGTCATTAGCCAGGAAATCCCAGACGAATTACTCACGTTAACGTCTTGGCTGAAGGTTTGGATGCATCTCCTCAGTCCTGTCATCTGCTCTGCCTCGGGTAATTTGCAGTGCTTCTTGAGTTTTTCAGGTGGGGGAAATAACTCCGGTGGGCTGGGAAGGTTGTTTTGTAGGTAGTCAAATATTATGAAACACTAAAGGGCTTTCAAAGTGTTTTACAGCCTACTGTATTTGCTGAACAGGTTACAGCAAAGATTTAATCCTACTTTCTCTCCCCACTGTATCAACCAAATTTTATGTGCTGGCACATGGAAGTCAATGTACCCCAGTTATTTCAAGGCAAAGATAATAGCAGATTTCCAGTTTCTAAGACTTCACAAAACCCCCTTCCTATCTTCTCTGCTTCCTGTTGATTTCAGAGGGCATGCAGAGCCCAAACTCACCCACAGCAATGTGGCCCTGGAAGACAGGTGCCTGTTTCAGCCCCTCTAGGATTTACAGGTCTCCTTCCAGACACTGACAGTCCTGCAGGATCTCAGATACTGAGTGACATGTACCTTCTGAGCCAGGTCACACCTCAGTCAGCCAGGACAGTACATCACAAGGGGCAGCACTACACCATGACCTCTCTTCTGCTCTGTCAAGTGTGGCTGGAGAGCTCCAGCCAAGCTATGGCATGGGGGGTGTCAGGGTGGAGAAGATCTGTGGGGATACAGCTGGGGGTGTCTGACTGAGGTGCCCGTTCCAGCTGTAAGGTCACATCAGGCCTGGGCTTGCTGACAGTGGGGAGGAGTTTTTTCCTACAGCCCTGGTCAAACAAATCCAGCCCCATTTCCAGCCACAGTCTCTGATTCACACTCATGGAGCAACATAAATGTTTTAGCTTTCTGGGTCCGTGCACCAGCCCCAGGATATATTTGCCAATCTGACCCCACTGGAGGTGTCTCCATGACAGTGACAACCCACCCAATGCCAGAATCACAGTGAGCCTCTCCTTAGGACAGGCCCCCAGGGCAGTCCTGGGGTAGGCTGGTAACCCTCTTGGCTGCACATGTCCTGTTTGGAGATGACAGAGACTCAGCCAGCTCCCTCTGCAGTACTGGCCAAACACCTCCCCTCTGCTGGGAGGCGTATGGGAGAGGAAAACATCCTAAACTGGAAGAGGTGAAAGATCCAGGGGAGAGAAGGGGGACAATATTTTTTTTCATTCATTGTTACTCAGGGTGCAACATCTCAGCTCATCCTGGCAATCGCCAGATGGCCTCTGTATAACTTCAATTTCACCCTTCTCCAGCCCATCTCTTTACATCCTCATTTTCCATTGAAAATGCTTTTCTGTCCCAAGGCTGGCTGCCAAGGAAGAGGGATTTTTTGAAAAGTGAAGTTCAGATCGAGCTATGGAGTTGGATGATGGGTTGTGCCAGACAATATGGGACTGTCAGATGGCAAACAGTGAGCAGTGGCTGCCAGCATCTCAGCCCACATGGGGTTAGAGACAGAGTTCAAGACGAAACACCTCAGCTCCGTGACTCCACTCCACCTGGCCTGGGAAGGGGAAGCCTACATTTTTGTTAAGTGGCACTGTTTTTCCTCAGCCTCTCCAGTCACCCACCTGTCACAAAAGCCGTTCTTTGATAAAATCTCCAGCTCGCACGGTGCTTCAACCAGCTCCCTGCCCGGGTCCCAGTCGCAGAAGAGAGCTGCCCGTGAGTCATACCAACAAGTGAGGCTGGAGGCACCTGCCAGCACAGAAGAGATGGACAGCAATGTGGCTCGATTAGCAACAATGCTTGGCATCAATCACCATCCTGGACAATTCTGCCCCATCCCAAACTACAGACTGACTTCTCTGCTGGACAACTTCAAGTAAGAAAGGCAGGGCCACTCATTTCTCTATATCCTTGGAGGCTGATGGGCTCATAAGAGACCTGTAATATCGCAACCTCCTCTGGCTGTGTGTTACAACACAAACATTGCACAGCGGCATACTGTGGCACACACACTGCCCTGGCTGACTCCCTTCCCTGTTCATCCAGCCAGCACAGGTGGAAGGAATCGCTTCTTACCTTGAGCCGAGTCTGATGCCCATGAGGGAGGCATGAGGCTGAACAGGCAGAGGTGAGGCAGAAGCAGCAGTGAGGGCTTCATCAGTACTGGTGACACACTGAAAGAGAGAAGACACCCCCACAGTACAGCTCAGCAATGGAACTTAGGAAGATGTCAAGATGTCATCTCACAGGAGGCATCCACTGTCCTGGCACGCAGTGCCAGTCTTCTAGCTTCAGAAGCTCATATCCCTTCCACTCCGGAGCCTGCCCTTTTCCCTCAGCACCTCGCTGCTTTCCTGCCTTGGGTGCTTTGCTCAGCAGTGGAGCTGCTCACAGGGCAGCAGGGAGAGGCTGCTTGCAGGAGTCATGCCTTCTGAAAAGGCGTGAGTGAGCGCACAGCAGCCCGCGCGTGTTGTCTCGGGCTGCTTGCTGACTCAGGTAGAGAGTGCTGCCTCGGCTGCGCACAGCCTGCGCTTTGAAGAGCTCCTTTTTTTGGTAAACCCTAGGGCTGAAATAACTAGGTGCTTGCTGAGTAAGAGGGTCTCTGGAGGCAACTGACAGAAGTTAGTTGCAGAGCTCATGGCTTAGGAGGCAGATTTTGAATAGTATGTTTGGGACGGGTGGGGGAATCAGGGAGAAGAAAGTGTTTACCAGGTTCTAGAAAGTCAAGGTTTTACCATATCAAAAAACTTTACATAGTCGTGTGCGAACTATGCATCATCCCCTCCAAGTAGACCCTTGCTCTGTCTTGGAAGCAGTCATGATTTTTCAGTATCAGAAAATTTGGGCTTTGTAATTAGGAAACCTGGCAGCAGCCGTCATCCAGCCCAGGCACCCAGGGAGCCTCCTTGTCTTACAAAGGCTGTACAGTCATGTTCCATATTAGACAGACTGGCCTCACGGTCTTCTCATCCAAGCCTCTCTCTCCCCCCATCCACCTGGACCCCCGTACCTTGAGATCTGCCTTTGCCCACAGGAGAAGGAACCACCCTCATCCCTCACCAGCCCTGGAGCTCAGGCAGACCCGAGCAAAACAAGATGGGAGCCCCACTGGACCTTGCTGGGACTGCCAGAGGAGTGGGAAGAGAGGGTTTATAAAGCACTGGCATGAGCTTAATACCAATTCCCGTTGTGATAAAAGATTAGGTTCAGAGAAAGAAAAACATGATGACAACACATTAGCAGACAGGGGAGAGAAAGAGAGAAAGCAGGCGGCGTGGCTGTGAGATGCGGGGTATGATTTGAGAGGACTGTGGAGAGACAGAGAGATAAATATGTTCTCAGCCCTTCCCAACGGCGAGATTCAGTTTGTCAGATTGAAACTCCTTCTAAGATGCTTTCAGATCAGCCACCCCCATGTGGGAGAGAGCTGGCATCGCCCCCTTTACCTCCCAGCTGCAGTCACCGAGCGGTCTGGATGAAGGGAGTCCCTGGGATCCTGAGGCTGGATGGCAGCAGGTGCTGAATGTCAAACAGTGAGGGGAAGGGTGAGGGGAAAAAGGGAGAGCGATGAAGGCAGATATCCTGGCTCAGTGCATGTCCATGAGAGAAGAGGTGCCTCCAGCCCAGCAGTTCTGCTCCAAAGCTGTTTCTCTCATGCGTGCATGGTCTCTCTCTGTCTTCTCCCTCTCACCTGTGCACAGGAAGCTGCTGCTTGCTTGCCTTGTCAGACTGAGACAAGGCCCCAAAGTATCGAAAAGGCTAGTAAGGCCAAGAATAAAAAAAAACCCAAACCACATTCTACTTCCTGCTGATAAAGCAATAGGTGCAGAAACCGGGTTAGAGGGGTCAGGTGTTAGCACTGCTCAGACATACTGGGACCAGTTTCAAACCATTGCTAGGAGGCAAAAGAGAGAGTGAAAAGGACCTGTCCTCTTGGGGTACTAGCAAGACCCATAGCTTCCTCTTTCAGACACTCAAATGGATCACTCATATTGCTCTCAGGGTCTGCACAAGTTTAGAGATGACTTTGAAACTGGGGACAGGAGTCTGTCTACAGTAGAAATACCATGGACCACTTTGTGAAAAATAGCCGGAGTTGTTGACCTAAGCAACACCTGAATGAAACCAGACATCGTTGCCCCAGTTTTAGAGGATCCATCCTGGGTCGCAGTGGGAGTGGAACCAGGTCAATGCTGAGTGTGAACAAGTTTGAGGCACACCCTTACACTTGCAGATGGTGTGACACCGCAAGAACACCCATCCCACTGCCTCCCTACCCAGCCAAACACCCCATTCACTCCACAGAAGGAAGAACCACCCCCTCTGACCTGAGCTTTGCTGCTAGTCCAGCCAGGCAATACCACCCTGCAGTAGCTGCAGTGCCTGTTTGGCATGGCTTGTCCATTCAGTGGGCCAGACAAAGATACAAAAAAAATTCCCACCTTCTTCCAAAGCTTCCTATGCCCTCACATTTGCAGACAGATAGCCCCTTTCTTTGCCTTCACATCCCAAGCCAAGGCAGATGTACAAATGCAAATCCACAGCCTGATGGTTGCCTGGTTCTCAGGTAGACATGGACCTGCAAATGTGTCCTCACACCCCTCTCTCTTTTCCATACAGAAATAGAATTCTCTGAAGTGCAGCACATCATGTTTCCTGTCTGGTCTGGGCTGCACACCGATGGCCACTGGAGTGATGCCAGATAGTGAGAGTCTCCTTTTACATGTACAGTGGTCACCACACTCTGTGTTCCTTATCTTTCTCTCCTAGAGCAGCTCAAGGCCCAAGCTCAGTTTTGGCAAGAAGGTTTTGCTGACCAAAAGTTGCCAGAGGCTAATCACAAGTCTCCAGACAGTTCCTGTTTGAGGACTCTATAAACCTGGAGGATAGGACCGAGTTTAACAACAAAGGCACCTTGGATTCAGGCAGTGGAAAAAGGGTGTAGGAGGAGGATGAGTTCTTAGTCACAGGAAGCCCAGCCCAGAGACTGGATCTCAGAAGAAACTAGACCTCAAAAAGAAACAGTGTTGGAGCAAAACAGTAGTTTGAAGGCATGGGCAGAGCCATTTTGCAGGAGGCTGCAATAGTCAATCCTCATGGCCATTTCTGGGAAAGCATTGCAGTTGATCCAGAACCAAGCACTCACTCAGCCAGCAGTAGTGAGGTGCAGCACCTCTTTCTTCACCATGCACAACAAGGACCGGGAGTCTTGAGAGCTGTCATTTGAATGCTCTTGCTAGGCATCTGAAAACTCTTGTCATGGCCAGGCTTGGGGAGAACAACTAGGGAATCAGAACCAGCCAGCCTCTGCTGAAGAGGAGCAGGGGAGAGGATGGGCTGAGTGCTCTCCTGCTCTGGTAACCTCTGGCTGTGTATGTTGCACTGTGGAGGCTCCCATCGGGATGGAGCTGCCATGGCACGGATCATCAGGCCACAGCACACCTTTCCCAGCAACTCTTGAAATGAAGGCAGCTTACTCTGGCACAGAAATCCTCAGCTGAAGCAATGAAATGCTCTCTGAGTAAGTTCTTGGTATCACCAGCGTTGCAGCTGCAATGGAGCATTCATGTTAACCATAATTTTCCCTGTTTGTCCTTCAGAATAGAGAAACTTACACCTTCCTTAAGACAGAGATCACTTTGGGACAGCAAGAGCACAAAGCACAGGTTTTTATTGTTCAGCTAATCAAGGAAAAAAATGCCACTGATTCTCTTTTTTTTCTATTTTTTTCTTTTTTGTTTTTAATATATAAAAATCATATGAGATTGATAGTGCACTATGGTACCTGAAACAGTGGAAGAAGAAAACTTGACATATAGTTAGTCCCTATAGGAGATGGGTAGCTGCTGCAATTGGAAACAAGGATTTGTGTGATCAGCTGCCTCTCTGGAGACTGTTTTTTCCTAGATCTGTTTCTCTATGATAGACTCACGTGCAGATTTTCTGCTATCTAGTAAAGACTGATGTCACATTGAAGACTTTCCCATGGAGGATGCCAATGGAAAAGCAGCACCCCTCTCAAGATATCCTTGCTCAAGAGTAATAAGGATAGTAAGTTGACCTTGACAAACCTGTTTGTCAAGGGCAACTGGAATTGATTGACTTTTCCAAAACTGTGAAGGGAGGGGGAATGATCTGATGAATCAGCTAACAGAAAACCCAACTTCGATGTGTGGAGACACAAAATTCCTCAGCATATTTCCCTTGGAAACACAGTTTAAAATGTATTGAAGCAACAACTGTGTGGCATAAATAAGAGAGGGTTTCCTCCAGAGACATGATAATGGCATTATGTCCAGACCCCAGCTGGCACATGTAAATTGTACTTGCTGTCAGCACAGTTTTCGAACTTGATTGCCCAAGATGTTGTGCTGCTGAGAATGTGGCACTTTTTATCTCCTTTACACTGATATCATTAGGAATTGTGCCATTTGTAATGTGAGAAGCCAAACAAAACCACATTGTCAGCAACACATGCGAGATGCTCTTGTCTCTACCTTCCTGTCCCCATAATGGTGGCTGAGGTGGGTAAACTCTGCAGTCAGTGTTGTTGTTCAGTGTTAAAGTGGCAGGTAAAAGTGTGATGATGGGGGTTTAGTTAAAGGTGTTGTTTGGGCCAGATTGGTTTCAGGGGCAGCACAAGTTTTAAAAATAGTCAAGACTGAGGCATGTACTTACGCACAAGACCCTTTCCCCTCACACTGGAGCAGTGCTGCTGAAACTGCTCATTTTCAGTTGCGTGTCCACTGAGAGTCTCTGCGAAATGGCAAAGGTGAACAGGGGAACAGAGACAGAGAGGAAGCGTGAAGGGCAAAAGCATTGTGTGGTGTCAAACGACCCCACAATTCATCAGCTCATCACGTTCATTAGGCTGGGAACATCCCTTCCTTTTGCTGGCTCTCAGTGGGACCAGAGTGCCAGGCTAACTGGGATGACTTGCAAACCACCCAGCTCCCTGGGTGAGCTCGGTGGAGGGCTCAGTAGATCCATCTCAGTGTCCTGTCCTCATGGCCCTCTGGAGTGGAGCCGTGGAAAGAGCGCAGAAGCAGCAAGAGGTGAAGGGACGAGGGCAGAGATGCCCTGATGGCCACCAAAGTTCGCTTCCTGACAGGATACACTGTGAAGATCTCTAGACGCTCTGTAAGTTATTTCTGGTACTTTCCAAATAATGTTGTTTTAACTATAACCTTTGCATTGAGTTTCCTGCCGATCGTATGCGTGCGCTTCTCAAAACTACGCTGTTGTTCTACATCTGCAGTTATTTTCCCCTTAAACTGTGGTTCTACTCCGAAAAATGTCTGTGAAAATGGCCTTGTGGGAAACCACTGCTCAGTGTATAAGTGAGGTCTTTATTGAATTTGTTCACATTACAAGCCTAAAAGAGGCTTTACTTTGTATCAAAACAGCAAACTTGGGCTGAAGGAAGAGAGAGGTTTTTTCCCTCCTGCTCCATCATCCCCAGGGATATTGCTGCTGCAGGCTAAACACTGCCCTCAGGTTAATCTCCATCACTGTGTTTCAGCAAGCAGTGGAGTTTAAGATCTGGAATCGGGTACCACAACGGAGTAACAATGCTGGGCAGCACGTACTAAACCTACCTATGGAGCAGATGATATTCCTGTATTTCTTTCCGTCCAAATTCTGCCCTACAGAGTGTCCTGATAGACATGCCTGATAAAGGCAGTAGACATCAAATATACACATGAATACACAAAATGTTCAAAAGTAGGGATTCCCTAGCCCTGAAGGCTACAGAAGAACATGGGCAAAAGTGGTAGGAGGCTGAGGCATTCACAGGCACTTTCACTCGAGGCATGTCAGGGGCCAGAGGTGGGAGGTGATGGAGGAGGTGTTCACTTTCACTCCTTGACAGTGATGGTCACAGCCCCAGAGAAGTGGGGGGAAAAAGGGTGGGAGGGAGAGCATGCTACTTTCAAGCAGTTTCACTCTTAGGCTGCCTGGCTGTGAACACACTGCTATGAACTCGTGAGGAGGAGCATGGGACAGTCACAAGATGCCCCTGCTCAGGGCCTGAGCCCTGGCTCCTCATTATGTTTGGGTTGAACTAGACAGTGTCAGCACTTTGGCCAGAGGGGCTGGAGCCCAGCAGCAGAGACAAGCTTTAGGAGAACTCCTAGGAGTGGATGTCCATCTCCCTGATGAGCGCTTGTGGTGCCACAAGGGCTGCTCAGACCCGGAGTCCCTCTCTAGAGACACTCAGGGAAGACCTGGGCTGTCACCCTGGGCCTGGCACTCCGTGTGCATAGGTATCCTTAGGCTCAGCAACACGAAGGAAGGCCAGTGCCTACACCCTTGTCTGAGCCTGTGGACACGGTGTCTGAGGCCCAGGAGGCATTTAAGCCACAATGGTGTGGCAAGTGATCTCTGCCAGCTTAATCGTGGTGCCTGTGTGTGCAGATGGTCTTACTCTGGCACACCTGCGATGGAAAATTCAGCAGTGTGAACTGGAAGGAAGGTGACGTACCCATGGGGCTATCAGCGTGTGTGTACAGCTCTCACATCCTCTCTGAGTCTCAATTTCCACAGCAGAGAAAGGGGTGTAAAGGACACCTTCCCATCTTCTTCAAAAACAGATTCATAGACCAGGCTCTGGGTCCTGCATCACACCCAGGTGTCCACTGCCCAGGTCTGTAGGGACTTACAGTGTTAAAACATGCCTCTGTGAGTCCCTGAGGGTTCTCCTGGCATTGAATGCTGAAGGTGTGTGCCTTGATCGCCTACAGAACTTGCTCACAGGACTGTCTTGAAGAGGGATTGCCTGTGCAAGTGATGTGTTCTACAGGAAGGCAGCACTGGACTCAAAGAATGGCCTTACACCAAATCTATGCCCGAGCAAGGTAATGAGCTGAACGCTGGCTGATTTGTTATTCAGCATCAGTGGCTGCTTTTGTCCTTGAGGGAAATCATTACCTTATTACCTGGGCAGTCTTGGAGAGATAAAGCCCTGCTCTGTTTTTCAGCCTGTCAACGTGTTACATCTCTCTCTATTTAGAGTTAGAGGGTACAAATACTTGACAAGCCTAATATGAAGCAATGACAGCTTCCAGACCTAATAAATTGAGAAGAATTTAGAGATTTATTGTACATTCAAAATTGCTCGAAGGCAAGACACGATACTGTAAGAAGATTCTTGAGAATAAACCGTCAGGTATTTTGATTATCAAGGCTTGCTCCCAGTTTAATCACATTTCCCTTCCTTCTCTAGAGGAAAAAATCATTACAGCCACCACCCCCATTCTGCTCAGAGCTCTCCTTGCTCCTCCGTTTTCTTCATCTCATTGACTGAGCAGTTTCTAGAAAGGGAGTTAATTAGATTGTTGATTTTGTTTTAAAATATGGTTGGTGATGTCATGCTTATCCAAGGGCCAACCCCCTACTCCCCCTCAAGCCCTTCCGGGGGTTACTGATTTGTGACTGCGGCAATTATTAACTTTCATGTCATTAAAATGCCTGAACAGAAATCACTTGTTTGGAGGCAGCTTCCTGTCTCCTTACAGCTCGCTGCTCAGGCATTGCATTCCTGTTTCTCCCCTGGGCTCAGCCAGAAGAGCTATTTTTCCTCTGCTCAGTGGTTTCCCGGGTTCAGCTCTCCTCCCATTTGCCCTCTAATGTTGCTGCTCCCCACCTTGGGAGGCAGAAGGTCTGATGAGAAAGGCTGCAGCCAGTGTGCCTGGGTGTGAGGAATGGAAGGGAAGGGTGGTGTTCAGGTCCACCACCTGACCCAAGGACTTGAGGGCACTTCACTCCCCCAGGGGATGTACCACCACCTTACGAAACAGCTCAGAACAAAGGGCTCCTCAGCCCTCCTGAGCACACCTCTGCCAGGGTTTCAGCTGTGGGATTGCTTCTCTGGGGACTTTTTCTCCTATGGAGCCCTGCTTTGAGGTGAACTGCCTGTAGCAGAGTGGCTCTGTGGCTTGATGAGGCAGCAGACAATCGAAAAGCCCTTTTTTTGGCTATGGGCAGGCAAGGCTGCATGTTAGTGAAGACTACTAACCAGATTCTGGTGAACATTGCAAGACCACCACTTGGAGGAAAAACAAGCACTGTGGACACTACCATTTTCCTCACTGTGGTGTCTGAGGAGCCTGTAGATGCTCCTTGAGAGATGCAACACAGAGCCCTGTCCATGAGGTACCTGTCAGGTTTGTTGCCATAACACAAAGCCCAAGTTGCACCTCACCCCATGTGCTCCATAGGCTGTGTTTGGGAAATGGGATGTAGAAGTCCAAGGGAAAATGGGATTTGGTTCCTTGAGAGAAAGACACACAGGGTTACACTTTCCTCCCCTTCTCTTCCTGACTGACATGCATGGGCAGGGGGGAAATGTCATTTTGGGTATCACCGTTCCCTGTTGCTCTGGTAGCTCCCACATAAGAGGCAAGAAAGGGCATAGAGCATTGAAGCAGTACATGATTTCACCCTCCCTCTCCCTGCAGTTGCAAAGAGCAATTGCACTGGGCTGGGAGGGCTATTTTAGGCAGGTGCTGTGCCCCACAGTTGGAGCAGGCTGCGGGGCAGGTCCGTGGGGGCACTGCCCTGTGCTTGCACCTGTGCACACATTCGTGCACACAAACACACACAGAGCACAGTTCAGGCCCAGTGGGGCAGCATGGGGGGGCATCAAGCACTTGGCTCCACCTGAATGCTTACCCTGGAAACAGGCCAAGGACAGCACGTGTCCGCAGGCACCAGGGTCCCTTCTCTTAGCCACGGTCTACTTAGGTGAGGCTTTAATTCTACTAGGAAACATGTACTGTTGCTTTTATGTTTTAAGGGTGAGGGTGTCATTACGTTTCTCCAGTGCTGGCCTTCCGAGCACCACAAAAGATCCCCCACTTTCTCGCTACTCTCCCCACCCTCTTTGCAGGCAGCAGGTTCCTTCAACAGAGATGCTCAATGTTCAGAGGGAAAGGGGCTGATGAAAAGGACCGCTCAGGTTTTTTATTCTTTTGGTCTTGGAAATGATGCTAGCAAGCCGGTGCAGCATCTCTCCCTCCTTCCCCCTCCCCTGCCTCAGCCCCCGTGGTGGGGGAGGGAAGAGCGTGGGCGGTGGAAGGAGTTGTGGTCCCCAGATGTGCGAATTGTTGCCGAGTAGAAATAGTGCAGCACGGACAAACAGCCGAGCAGCTCAGCTGAGAGCCATCGCTTTGGGCTTGCGTCACTGACCTTTTCCTCTCGCCCTTCTCAGTCCTCACCTGACCCTCCCACTGCTCCCCCTGCACTTTGCACTCCGAGAGCTCTCTGCACAGTGCTTTGAAATGGTGAGGAGGACTGGCATAGGAATGTGAGGGAGGAGGGGGGAGTGAAAAAAAAAAAAGACCTGCAACAAGGAGAAGGCTATGCATTCATCCTCTCTCCACTTCCTCAGGGCTCAGGTTGCCATCCTGCAGGACAAGAGAGTCGTGGGCTGAACCAGCTCACAATTGTCCCTGCCTGGCACAGCTGTTCTGCCTCAATAGCTGGCAGGATTGGGGATGAGGGAGGAGAAGCAAGCCTGTCTGAGGGTCAGGGGAGTGCTTCAGTATCTGCCATGTAATGAACAAATAGAATTAAAAAACAAAAAAACCATTTAAAATCATGTGGTGCAGCTGTAAAAGCCTGCATAAGACTCTCAGAGCCAAACAATGCCAGCAGCATATCACACGTAGAAAAGTGGGAGTAGGGGCAAAGCAAGGGCTTGGGAGGTGTTTTGGATGGTGTGTGGAATGGTAATCCTGTGGACTCTTGGCCCTAAAGATCTGCTGAATCGCTGGCTGTGGCTGCAGGTGACAGGGCTTCATTGCCTGGAATGTCCTTTCTAGTGATCTGCCCCATTCCACTATTTCAGGGGAAGAATTGAGGACATGTGGGGAGGAAGAAAAAGTGTCCATAGGGGTGGATGTGAGAATGCCAAGAGCCCGGAAAAGCACGTGTGGGGCAAACAGAATGCAGTGACCATCAGGCACCCCATGGAAGATGCTTGCTCCAGGGCATTGTGGTGTCAAACCCCTGGAAGGTGGTCAGGGCTGCTGAGCAGGGGATCAGAGCAGTGAAAATGATGCCTACAGGGTGTGGGTCAGTTAGACAGGAGACCTATTGCCTCCTTCTCCACAGACCTTTTCTTCCTCTGGCTATTTTGAAGCATTGCATCTGCCCTCAGTAGCACCTGGCGAGGCTTGGGCACATCTGCCCCCTCAGAGGTGCACTGCAGCTCACACTGGGCTCCCCGTCAGCGGGGGCACCTCTGCACTTCTCCATCCTCACCCACACTGGCAACGGGTGCAAGTGTATTAAAATGAACCAAGAAAGAACCCAGCCTCCTGCCTCCCACTCGCCCAGGGCTCTATTTACACCCTCCCCAGGTAGATGAGTTTGTTCCCTACTCCTTAGCTTCTCCAAGCCAAGAGCTCTGCATCCTGCTCCTTCCCATTTTAACTGTTGCAAACGGAGACTGAAAAGTGTGAAGTTTTGCAATAATTCCCTGGTCATTTGTGAGCTAAGTGACACAGACTCAAGAGACTGGATGGTCTGTGGAATAAGAAACTGTCAGAAGCCTTTGATGTAAACCTTCTGCCCTGGCCCTCAGTGTGGTATAACTGCAAGGTGAGACATCACAGAGAGCTCGTGGGTGAAGGAGAAGGCATTTCATTAGACGAGGGAGCTGTGCCTGTACCAAAGAGGCCTGGAGCCTCAGCCCCCACTGCCCACCTCCTGATAGCATCTTCAGAGCGAGCCAGGCTTGCAAAGGGCAACAGTTTCCGTTGGCAGGAAGGTGAGAGATGTCCATATGAGGTTGGTATGTGTGTGTGTGTGTACATACGTGGGTGTCACAGCAGAGCGTGCACCAAGCTGGCCTCCGGAGCCTGGCGTGGCTGGGCAAGTGCCTGCTTTGTCACTGTGGTCAGAGACGGGCCACGCCACGTGAGGCAGTGGAACAATTGCCCGCAAATGCAGCTGTGCCCCATCATCCACACAGCCATGAACAGGGTCCACATCCAGCCCTTCAAATCCTATGGCAGCTCCCAGCCAGCAATGGAACAGGGAAGCTGAGAAAAAGGAGATCTGGGCAAGTTGAATCCACTGCTGGCATGTGGTTTCAGTGTGCTAGATGGAGAGAGGTGGCATCTCTGCTTGTGGCACTGGGTGATGCTGGCTGGGGTGTTTCATCACCCCCTCTCCCTCTCTGGACTCCGGGAGATAAACAAGGCTGAAGTGTGAGTGAAGCAGGTTGTCTGGGTGATTTGGGAGAGGACAAGGTGCAGCAGGCTGCAGAAGATGGGAAACCTGCTATAGTACGGTGAGCCCTGATGTGGGGCAGATCTTACACCATAGCTGGCAGCTGGGGCAAGGCCAGAGACACTTCTTGTGACTGCTCCTCCTGTGACAAAGGCTCTGAAGGGATGTGGAGCCAGGTCCTGCTGTGTTGTGTCCCTGCTCTCCCTGGTGCTTTGGGTGCAGGCTTGCCCACCTGTGCCCACCTGCAGGGTCAAAGGTCTCCTTTATACTTTTCTTGCCCTGCTTGTCTCTTCCCCTTTCCCACAGCTATCACAGGGCAAGGAGCTATTGCAGGGCCTTCAGTTTCTCCTGACTTGTCCGTGGCATGTTCTTTCTTTCCCAGAGACAGCACCATGTCCTGCCCTTCATAGCCTCTGTCCCACTCCCTTCCTCTCATACCTGCAAGATCACAGACCTGCAGGAAGGCAGTTTAAAGGGCCAGCCTCATGACAGATGCCTTGAACAAACTTCAGATATGCCCACGGAGCCCTTTGCAGCAGAGCTTGGACACCTCTTTCAGAGGAAAAGAGAGGCCCAGCCCCAGGCCACACTTGCTTTGCCCAGGAGAGAGATACTGGCCATCACCAACCCCGGAATCACATTCCACATGGCAGCTCTATTGCAGGGGAAAGCACACAGACCTGGGGTGAATGAATGAATGAATGAATGAATGAATGAATGAATGAATGAATGAATGAATGGTCTTGTGGCCCTCCAGGCGTGGGTGCACACACACTGGCAGGGCAGCAGGGCTGATCTGACCCAGTCTAGACCTTGTTCCTTCAAAGTATTGCAGGGTCTGCCTTGCCTGAGCTGAGCCTCACCTACAGCAGCTCCCTGGTCGGGCATCCGTGGTGTGAGGGGTGTCACCAGCTACAGACCCTGCCCGTCACCATGCATCTTAGCCCCAAGGGATTTAGCTGAAGAGACTCTTCAGGTGGCAGGCTGAAGGGTTGAATCATAGAAAACTTTTCTTGAAGATCTGGCTACACATTTCCGGTCCCCCCTCCTCCCTCCCTCCCTCCTTACCTCACCTTTTGTAAATGTGACAAAGTCACTTCCAATCTGCCAGCATCTCACCTCAAGGAACAGGAACAGGCACAAACACAACCACTACACTTCCTGAGGACACGTTTTTATCTGCTTCCTCAGAAGTAAATAAAAAATGGGAAGGAGGCTGGGCTCTGACTTGACAGAATATTGCATTTGCTAAGATATATATATAGCTCTTGCTCTGGGCCTGACACAGGACCAAAGAGGCCTGTAGGGATGTGTATGAGTATGTATTCCACCCTTTGCCAAATGAAGTGTCTGGTACACATCAAACCACAGGAGAAACTATGCGAAGGCAAATTAAACGCAAAACAGAAGGTCCTATATGGGCACCTCATCTTGTTTTTTTGTCTATCCTTCTACCTCAGCAGGAGTCCCCCCTGTCCAGAGATGATAAACAAAACCCCATGTACCTCTTTGACTGGGACTGAGACCCCAAAAGGCATGTCCCTGTCCCTAGGATTCTATTCTTTCTAGATCTTTCACTCAAGTTTAAAAGTCTCCACTCCCTGCTCATGTCTTCCCTTTTGCCCTGACTTTATGGGCAATTGCCACTTTTCTTTCCCCCTCTGATCTGAATCTCAGGCCTTTCTCGTCACACACAGGTCTTCCAAATATGCGTGTCCAGCTTAACTCTGGAACTCCCACTCATTGCAATGTTAGGAAGCACAAGTGTCCAACCAACAGTTTACTGTCCCTCCTACCCTGTACTTCCTGGCCTTCAGCTCTTGGCAGAGGAAAGAGAAATGTCACAGCGAAAACAGAAAACACTCGTGCTTACCAAGTACTTGGTAGAAGAATGTGCTAAAAATTTCATAAGATAAAGGATCTGATCTCCCTTAAGAGAACTCCAATGCTAACTCAGCCTTCCTCCATTAATTAAGTACTTGAAGCCTGCTCCTACAACCCATTGTACTGTCCTGGGATTTTTTTTTGTAATCTCCAAAGAATACTTCTTTGAATTTGCTGAAAGCATTTCCAGCAAAAAGGAGAGGGTCATCATAATTAGAAGCGTTCAAGCAGTAAATATTGTAAGGTAATGGTTCTTCACAAAGGAAACAGACACAAGATTGCCAAGGATTACCCAGGGAAGTTTCAGAGCTGAGTTAGACTTTGTACCTGTCAATTTCAGGTCAGCGTCTTTTCCATCACACCATTCATCAATAACCACAGCTAGCAGGAATAGGTTGGGAGGGAAAAACAGATTTAAGTGCAAAACAACCAAGGAAAAAAGTTTAATACCACTGAAAAAAAAAATATATATATACAAAAGTTCTTGGAGTTTGTTTGGTTTTGTTACATAAAGCACCATTAATTCCAGAGTACATCACAACTCAGCCTACTACACCTTCCAGAAAGCACCCAATACTCCTGAAATCTGATTTAGCACCAAGGGAATGCCATCTTGTTTAGCACCAGAAGCCTGTTAAACACACCCTTTGGTCCCCCTGCCCTCCTCTCTCACGTGCATCCTCTGGCTGCTCATGGGTAGCACAGGAGACCTGTCACCAGCATTCAATCACCAAATAGGAAAGGAGGAAGAAGGAAGCTTGTTTATGGAGATATTCAGTGTTAGAGAGGCTTGCTTCTCTTCAGGGAGGCATGGGGCACTATACACTGTGAATTGATATATCTGGGTTTGCAGCCTGCTGAGGAAGAGAGAAAGGGATTCGATCCTGAGCATCGCCTCCAGCTCTCTGCTTCCTCTACTATCTGAAATCCTGTCTCCTAGCAATTCCACTCACTTGACCTGCTAAGGGAGAGGAAGAAACTCAGAGTCTCCTTTAGTTTCCGTGATCCCTTCATCACATGTTTCCCTGTGAAAAAAACAGCCTTGCCTTAGTGAAACTTTGTTTTTATACCCATTGCCTCATTGAGAGTGGTGGGGAGGATCCAGAGCAAAGTTCCTGAAAATCACTACAGTCTGCACAGCTTCCTTAGAAAAGCATGGAGAGTAAGTAAACAGGATAAGAGAGAAAAATGCCCTGCAATTTTTTCAAGGTCAGTTTTAATATTTAGCCTTGGTCCCTGTTCCTTTGCCATCCCGGGCTGTGTGTACCTGACCTAATCCTGCATAATGATGCACATTTCTTATGAGAGAGCCCTGGTAGTCCCAGGTGCTAGAGGCACAGACCACGAGACAGCAGAACCCAGGCAAGTCAGAAGATTTCATGATCAGTGATGAGCAGAGAAGAAATACCTGTGTTTCTCCTGCTTGTCCTGCCCTGAGACTCAAAAAAGAGACAAGTCTTGGCACTGCTGTTTATGGGAGCATCACAACATGTGGAAGTAGGTTTCCTAAAGTGCTGAACCAGCCTCACCTGCTCCCCCCAGGGCTGCAGCATCCCCTCCAGAAGGATGCAAGTGGGAGCAGTGTGAGACCAATATAAATAGTACTAGAAAACCCTACCACTGGCATTCCTTTCTCACTGCGACATCTCCAACCTGACAAAAAGAGCAAGGGTTTGTTTTAGCCACATGCTTTTCTCAGTTACTGTGATGAGATTGCCAGAAAAGGGCACGGAGCATACGGCAGGGAAGCTTTTAACCCTTGGGCAAGGTGCTATAGTCTCACTTCTGTCTCTTTCCCATCACAGAGGCAAAGAAGTGGCAGCCTGACCAGGTTTGGAATTGATTTAACTGCAATTGCCCCTACAGCCTCAAGCTCAGGCCCTGAAACAGTGGTCCTTCAATACCAGTGTGGGAGAACCACCTTCAGGAGGACAACGAAATGGCACCTCTGCCAAAGGAGAGCAGATTCAGGTTCACTCTCTGGACTAGCTTCCCATAGCTGAGGAACCAAGACTGAGCAGCACCCTGGGGGAGGTGTGGGAGGGAGGTTTTCAAGGTTTTCTCTCTCTCTCACTCTGTACTGGTGATCCCTAGTGGGAACAGACTGGTTGCCTCTACTGAATCAATGGCAGATGCCTGTGAAGGGTTTGGCCAAGTGTCTGGCCCTTCATCTCTTTGAAGAGCTAGAGCTGGCACAGAGGAGGACAATCCCACCAGGTCTAGGTCTGACAGCCAGCCTGGGCTCTGTGACAGACAGGTGTCTAAGGAAAGCCAGTTTAGAAGGCCAGCAGTTCCCTTTTTGGAAAGATAATATCCTCTCTCAGTGCTCCTACATCTTCCTTGTGCTACAGGAGACCATCAGACCCCAGTCCACTCTCTGGACTACAGATATCAGAGGTGACATTAAGACCATGTTTCAGGCTGCAAAACTGGTATGTCTAGCTGGGATGGAGAGGAGCCAGGATGTACCTCAGCAGTGGGGACTTTCTAACCCTTTTCCACAGGAGTCCTTTGTGTATGAAGCCCCAGGGAGGGACGCAGGTCCCAGGAGCCACATTTTAGCTTTCCTCTTGCTCTAGAACCCTAAATGCCAGAGGCAGCTCGTGGCAGATTGAGAAGAAGCCAATAACTTAAGTTGGGGTTATAAGGTGAGGGGCAAGAGGTGGTAGTGTCATGATGTAAAGTGGGCAGACACAGGTCTGGCTACAAGAGAGCGTGAGGTGGGAGCCAGTGTGGCAAGTTTCACACTCAGTGCCTGAGATTTGACAGGCCCATTTCCAAGTGATTTGCAGTGGTTATGGGCAGTAAAGAGAGAGAGAGAGAGCGAGAGAGAGAGAGAGAGAGAGAGAGAAGAGGAAAAGGCCTAAGAGGCCCCAAGGAAGAGGAGAGGCAGTTATTCAGTGCTGGGCTTGACCAAGTACCCGCTGAAGGTGATGTACACATCAACATCATCACTGTAAATGGCATTCTCCCGCTCCCGCTTGTAGAGCCTCACCCAGATCTCATCATTTTCCTGGAGCTCCAGCATGAGGCTCTGGCTCTGCATGATGCTGCGGTCACTGGGCTGGGCGTACAGGATGACAGCCTCTTCTTCATTGTGCATGATGTGCATGTAGGTCTCCTTGAAGTTCCAGGTGTGGACATTGAGGCTGAAATAGTAAAGTCCCCCCACTGAGCAGTAGAATTTGCCATTGAACATGTCGAAGTGGCTGTAGAGGTTGACGAAGACGGTGTCAAAGATCAGGACCTGGAAGCCCTCGCTGCTGTGCAGCGCTTTCTTGCGACCGACGGAGAACGCAGCGTACTGGTGCTTGCAGGGGTCTCCCGCCATGCCCATCTGTCCCTTACTGCCTTTCTGGCCCTGAGCACCCCGCTCGCCTCGTGGTCCTTCTTTGCCCCATTTTCCCGGCATCCCAGGCTCTCCCCGGTCTCCTTTCTCTCCTACAGGAGGAAGCAGAGGACACAACTCCTGTGTGATACCAAAAGATGTGGAAGCAGCGGTGAGAAAGCCTAATGAGGAGGCAGAGGATTGCACAAGAATGGGGCAATGCCAGAAGAAGGAACACTTCTGAGGGTCACAGTACCATTGCTCTTCATGGGAAAGGAGCTAGCAGAGCTCTGGGAGTGATTGGAGTCTCCTCTCCAATGAATCCCCTGCTCACCAAATGATAGGGCTCTGCTGGAGGCACCAGGGCCCATCCCTAGGAGACTTCAGCCTCAGAGAGAGCCCAGCAGTCCAAAGTACCACGGAGGCTCTTGACCTCTTCTTCCTCCCCCACATTCCTTTACCTCCAGCACAGCCCTGCCCTCCTACACACCTCTCCTATGACCCAATTATCCACACAGGATGCACACTGTTCTTGCTGTAGGCTGGAGAAGGGGAAGAACTGCTAATACCTGTGGGGGAATACGATTAGGGAGAGTCATATGGGGTGGGTCAGAGGGAAAAGATCCAAGCTGGACTGGGCAGATGGAGCACTGCAAGTTAGAGGGATGGTACTTTGACAATACTGGCATGCTTTGGGCATCTTGTACAATTAATTCTGCAGTTCTAACCTGGGTGTGTACACCACCCATCACACACTTGGGCAGGCCTCAATACAGAGAGAGACCAGCACCAGAATGTACTTTGTGTATACAGAGAAGAACTGGGGCTCGGAGCAGCCTCCAGCACAAAGTGACAGCATTCAAACTTTGTGTCTTGTTCTTTTCCTCCTCTCCATCCCCTGCACAGTATTGCAGGTCCTCCTATGACACCCCACTCTAGTCTAGGCCTCTATCTGCCCGTCTGAACTTTGGTAGATTGCAGCTGCTTCCAGGCAGGGCAGGGAAGGGAGAGCATCTGCCCAGCTAACCCAGATGAACCACAGAGCTACAAGAAGCGAGTGGCAGCATCCAGCTGGGAACAGGCTTTTGCCCACAGCAAAGGCTAAAAGGGGAGTCCTGCAGGGAGGAGCTGATCTAAAATAGGGAACCATTTCCCTTAGCCAAGCCAGCCATTGCAGGGTGGAATGAGCTGGGGGTCACTGCCAGTTTAGCCTGGAGGTGCTTGCAAATAGCTGCTGCTTCCCTTTGCCCTCCTCCTGCTCCCAAATACATGTGACCCATGGAGCTTGAGAAGGTTTCCCCCCAACCTGCCCGGGTGCCAATGCCCTCCAAACATGCTTATTTTGCAGTTGATAAGGAGTGTTCCTTCCCTCTGCAAGTCTGAGGCAAGGAATGTGTCCTCCCAGCCTGGCGAGAGGCTGTCATTGCCACTCCTGTGTTAGCAGGGAGGAAGAGTTGGTAGCAGGCAGCATCCTGAGACACAGAGATCACAGCAGGGATTCACACTGACTTCCATCCCCCCCAGGCTACTCCTCACGGCAGCACAAAACACCTACACCCCGGGCACAACGTGTGTGCTCAGTTATCCTCCAGGATGGCTCCTGGTGGTCTGTTAGCACAATCAGCATGCCAGCAATCCAGCTGTCACCTCCACTGCAATGCCATCAGTCCCTGAGCCGGCCTTGGCATCCCGGGGCAAAGACTTACCCTTCAGAATGGTGATGTTGATATAGGGACGGACCTCTGGCACTGGGTAGGGAAAGTGGTGGTGGCTGGGAGGGACTGGTGGGGTATCTGAGGACGAGTCCAGTGAGTCACAGCAGCGCTTGCAAGCACCAGGGCCTGGTTCTGTGAGGCTGGGTTCATCAGCGGGTGCCCCAAACACAACAAGAGGGAGAAAAAGGAAGGTCAGGGATGTGCGCAGGTAGGTTATGTCCATGGTGACCTGGGAAGATACGAGGAAGTGCCAGAGTGAGGTAAAAGAAGGGGGAGGTCATAAGGGATGGAACAGGGATCATGATAAAACATCTTTCTATGGCTGGAGCCAGGGGTGGGATGAAATGGCATTGTCCTGTGGAGGGAGTTTACATGCCTGTAGTCCCTGGATGTTCAAGGCTGCAATCTGAGTAGCAACCACATGGCCCAAGAGGATGCCCCATGCCCTTCTGCCCAGGCCAGTAGAGACTCGGTGCTGACCCTGGGAGAAGGCTTGATGCTGACTAGGCAAACCATTAAAGCCACTAGAATATTCAGTCCCCAGGCTGGGATAGAGGAAGGAGACAGAATCATAGAATTGTTAAGGTTGAGAAAGACCTCTGGGGTCATTGAGTCCAAACTCAACAGTTCTTTAGCAAAATCATGCTCTGGTAGGCTGCTCAATCTGTGGGAAGCACTGTAAAAAAAATTCCCCAGCCCTCCTATCACTGCGTATCAACTCTTTCTAGGAACCTAACCCAAAAATCCCCATGTGCCAGATGGAGTACGACCCCCATCTCTTGGCAGAGATACCTCTTCTCTTATGGGCTAGGAACTTGAATTCAGCCCCCTCCTTTCCCCCACCAAATCCCACCGGTCCCGGCGGCTCAGCCCCCTCCCACCAATGCCCGGTGGGTTCTCAGGCACACCCCAGCACCTTCCCAAGGGGACGGTCAGCTCCTCAGCTCAGCCTTTGCGGGCACACCAGTGGGGAGCTGCTTCGCTGCCGAGGTGAAGGGCGTGAAGCTCTGCAGCTTGCAGAGAAGTATGCTTACGAAAGACAGACACGCCAAGCAGCTGAGAAAGCCCCTCTGGCAGCCTGTGCCCCCATCCCGCTGCCTGCCCCCCGGCACAGCGCAGCTGCTCACCCCGGGGGCTGCTCCCCTCTTCGCTTCCCAGCCCCTGCTCGCCGGCTCCCCTCTGCCTGCAGGGCCGGCCCCCGGGCCCATGGCTTTAAGGAAGCCGGCTCTTGGCACAGGCACTGCTGGCTGGGTGCTCAAGCTGGGCTTGGACCGGCTCCCTCCCCTCTCCTCTCCCTCCTTCTCCCTCCCTGGCTTTGGGTGCTCTCCATCCTAAATCGGCTTGGGTTTCAGCGTCTTTTTAACTCTTTCCTAGGAAGTGCCTTTTCCTTGTACATGTTGTTGGTCTGGTTTTTTCTCTCCGCCTTTTCACTTCCAGCCAGCAAAATGCAGGCAACACAGCTTGTGCCCTGTGCAAAGGGTGGAGAGCAGCAGGGTGGTGTGCCACCCTCGGCATCTCAGGATGGACAAGGTAAGGTGCATCCATGCAAGAGACAGACCTCCCTTCAGGCAGGATGCTACAGGACTCTGCCCTCAGTCCTCTGTGCTAGTCCCTTGTCCCATGCATTAGTCCTTCACTTGGCCATGCTCTCTCCCCAGCTGTGCCTGACCCACTCACAGTCCCCAAACTTCGTCTTTCATTCTCTCCTGCATTGTTTTTTATGCACATCACTGTGGCCTCTTGCCCCAGGCATGATATTTCTAGCAGGAGCAGCTGCCAACTGGGAGAGGCACCAGTTTTTCCCTCTCTGGTCATCCCCTCTGCCTGGGCAGAGCCCCAAGCCTTGTGCTCCAGCACGTGTCATCCCCTGGTCATGTCCCCTGTTTAGGTCCCGGGCCGAGCATTTTGGATGGGAGGGGTGTGCGTGGTCTGAAGCACAGCCTGGCTGCTGGGAGCTGCCTGCCAGCAAAACTGGGGATCTGGAAACAGATCCTGGCTGTGACCATTGTCCCCAGCTTGGCGCCAAGCTGACAAGCTTGTGCCTTTGGGGTAAGCATGATGTGGCTGCACCAGAACGCTGGAATGAAGGGCATTTTGGAGGGGAGGAGAATGCAGGGTGGGAGAGACAGAAGACTTTTCTCACACTGCAGAGTCTGTTGGGAAGAGGATTAGAAGACTCTGTGCTGCACCAAAACTGACCTGGGTGTTTATACCCTGGGTATGTGTGTGGAGGGCGTGTGTGCACATAAGGATCTTTGGGAGGCGGAAGGAAGGATGGACAATAGCTCTGCTCTGCAGGGGTCAGAAATGCCAAGTCAGCGCTGTGCCTCCTGCAATTTCCGAGAGGAGCTGCAGAAGGCTCCAAGGTTTCTGAGGGGAATAGGGTTTTGAGCGTGTCTATGTGTGCTGGGACTTTTTTTTTCCTGTTTCCCTTCTCACATTTGTTTGGTTTAGGAATGGGAGGCCCCGCTTCCCAGAGAGTGGCTGGCGTTTGGCAGGACCCCAGAACCACTGGAGAAGCAAGCGGAAAACTCTGGGAAAATATGTACTGTGAGCTGGGGGGGAAGGGAGGAATGGGGGCTGGGAGGCCTGGAGGCATTCTCGGGCTGCCTGTCAGCCTGGAGCTCAATGAACACGGAGTGAACATGCCTTCCAGCTGGGGCAGGAGGAGTATGGAGAAATTCACTGCTGAGCGCGTGAGCTCCTCACTGGGCTCCAGCACTGACGTGCAACAAAATCCACTGCAAGTTGCCTACATTTGCCCGTGCCTCAGTTTCCCCTTTTGGGAAATGAGAGAGGGGGAAGGTTAGGGCAATATTTCTTGCTAATGGAGCCTCACCAGCTGATAGAAGTGGGTTTTTGTGAGCAGTTGTGTTGTCTACTCCCGGCTGCTGCTAGTGGGAATTTTGGCAGCTGACAGTACTATCAAAGGCAAATAAATTTTCTGGGGTGCATGAAAACTTAGAGACTGAAACTGAAGACGAAGTTCCTCTCTGTCCCATAAAAGCTACGGCAGTGCCTCTCTCAGGTTCTCCTGCCTGGCTTATTTCCAAACATGACATTACCCACTTTCACAGTTCTTGGCTTTATGCCTGGCGTCTTCCACCTTTCCAAGGGAAACAGGTAGCAGGGAGGCCATTGTCCTCATTTCCGTCCCACATTTCCATCTGCGCTCCTGAGCTGCTCACAGCCAAGCAGATGTTCTTCATGGGGAACCTCATCAGCTAGGGCCTCTGCCTGTGTCTCATCTGACTGCAGGAACAGCTCACAGTGGGGAGCGAGCAGGACTTTGTATTTAGTGTCTCATCTGGGCTGAATAGGGACCTGCCAGGAGCCAGCAAACAAAGACTTGCCCTGGTGGCATTGCCCAGCTGGGCAGAAGTTTATGCCAGTAAAGACACTTTTGCTAGGGTAATATTGTCCTCCTCCCCAAAGGGAACAGTGTGTACCAGCAATAGTTTGCCAGGGCAGCCACATTTGCAGGAGATTTTGAGAATTCTATCCAGTAAACCTGTGCCAGACATGCTTTAAAGTGTAGTCCAAGCCTGAGGGCACCTTGTGTGCCCAACAGTCTTCCCTCTCCCTCATCACACACTTTGCCTTGGAGGCAGCCCAGGGAAGCACTGTCCAGATTATACTGCAACAATCCCTGCTCAAAAGCAGCTGCTTCCTCCTCCTCCATTTCCTCCCTTTTATTGTAACCACAACACTGGCAAAGTAGGGAGACAAAACCTGTCTCTACCTCAGTGGCTGCACGCATCCTATTACCCCTCTCTACCACAGGTATGGAGAAGGAAATTGATGTTTTCTCCCCTCTCTAGCCCCTGTGCACAGCTCAGCTCCCCTGTGGCACATGTGGATCATCTGCCCTGTTGCACAC
Organism: Falcunculus frontatus; assembly: GCA_013398115.1. Lineage (NCBI taxonomy): Eukaryota > Metazoa > Chordata > Aves > Passeriformes > Falcunculus > Falcunculus frontatus. The sequence continues at coordinate 631,414 of VZRV01007880.1, read as the reverse complement.
ACACACACACTCACATCCTCGCACAAACACTCGCCCTTCACAGCTCCTCCCTCACCAAACCTCCAGAGCGAAGGTATCATTTGCACCAAGAGGCAGAGGAAGAGCCCCTTCTCCTCCCTTTCCTGACTGCTTCTCCTCCACTACGGCTGCCTTTTCTTCCCCGTGCTCCCCACTCCTCTGCCCCTACCCTTCAAGGGCATCGCAAGCCAGGAGGGGAAGCGGAACACCTCTTACCTCCACTCCCCTCCGAGGGGTCCTGTGCTGAGTTATCTGTATCCTGTATCCTCAGCTGCTCCTGGTTAGCAGTGAGAGAGGGAGGGAGGGCCGGCGGGGCCCAGCTGACTCCAGCCAGATGCTCGCCAAGTGCTCTTATGTAATTACTGTCTTTTCCATCCTGCCTCCAAGGCCTTTGTGAGTGCCTCCCCTCCTGCTCTGGCCCGTGTCAGGCTTGGCTCTCCCTCCCTCTCTCCCTTCTTCCCTCCCTCCCTTCCTCCCTCCCTTCTTCCACCCACCCCGCACAGCATCACAATTTGCTCAGCTCAACAGCTGATTCCTTCTGGAAGCAAAGTTCAGGCTTTTGGCTACTGCTGTTGCTACCCTTGGAAAGAGAGCTCACATGTGTTTGAAGAGCTGGGAAGGGCTGAGCAGCACTGCTCTGCACTTGCCTCCTCTCCATCATGGCCCGACTGCTCCTGGGTACTTTTGCCTTGCCCTTGCAAGGGCCTGTAAATGGGGAGGGGTACACCTGAGACACAGAGAGGTGGCCATGTGTTTTTTTCCTTCAGTAATTTGTGGTGCCCTCAGGTCATCCTGTAACAGCAGCTGTCACTCTGCTGTACCAGGATCACTGATCATCTCTGGCCAGGCAGCAGAGGAGGTTGGGAAGAAGAGATGACCTTTAAAGGTCCCTTCAAACCCGAACTATTCTGTGATTCTGTGATTAGATGAATCTTTTCCAGCCTGTGGTCTCCACGTCTGTGCACAGGGCTTGTGTAACAGCCAGCCCCTGTTACTCAAGAGCACCAACACGGTACAAAACTACTGGCTTAGAATACTTTCTACGTCTCCAAGGATGGGCAGGCCTATTAGATGTCAGCTGCATGGCTACATTTCTCTTGAGACTTCTGCCCATGTGGAGCCTGGATCAAGCAGGAATGACACGTTCCCTGGCTTTATGCAGGCTGCTGCTGAGTTTGAAGGCACTTCTGCCAGCAGGGATTTCTGCTGTGTGCTGCTTGGCGGCCTGGCCTGTCTCACACAGAGATCAAGGCCTGGCAAAGACTCTACTTCTTTTTTTTTTTTTTTTTGCTGTGCATTGCTGAAATGCCACGTGGCTGAGGAGCAGCTGGAAGAGTCTTTCACCTGCACTCATTGCTCGAGCAAAGCTGTTGCTAGACCTGGCAGTCCCTGATACTGAGCATGAAAGTGTGAGCTTGTCTCCCACTTCCCAGTGCCCCCACAGCCAGTCCATGTGTGACACAGCTGAGCAGGGAGGGTGTCACACGCTGGCTCACAAGCTGCATCAGCTGGAGATGCCTCACAGCTAAGGAAGCATCACCCAGGCTGCCCCTCTCCCCATCAGCAGCTTTTCCAGCTTGAGTGTCCCATCTCCTACCCCCACCTTGTGATGCTGCCTGTGAGACCACCAAGACAAGGAACTGTGCTGGTACCCACCACAAGCTCTGGCATATGACTGCAAGGACTATCCCTACTGCAACCAGGAAGAGTTTGCTGCCTTGTGAACATCTAGATCCAGCAGCTTGGCTGGGTGGGAGACACCAGGTGACATCCTCGCCTGTTTGAGCCAGTTCTTAAAAATAACCTTCAGCCAAGCCTGCTGTCTTTAGCTTCTCTGCATCTGAATGCACCTGAAGGCCCCCTCCTCCCATCCACTCCTGTCTAGACACAGAAATTTCTACTCCTGTACCGTCCTCTCCTACACACACTCCTAGACCTGCCTGTATCACTTATCAACAGTAGATCACTACTCGGGGCATATCAGCTCTCACAAGGAGCGCTGAGAAAGGTACACAGCGGTTTGGGTGAGAAAACTTTCTTCAGAGATACCCATGAGCTTTCTCACCAAAGAAACAAAAAACTTTGTGGAGGGGGGACAAGGTCGTGGAACATGAGTGGACAGGTGGATGGGCAAGGAAGCTGGTGTTTAAGGGCTCAGAAACTCTTGGATCTGTGAGGGGTGCTTTCCACTAAGGGAACCAGACTGACATGACAGAATCACAGGGTGGTTTGGGTTAGAAGGGACCTTCAAGATCATCTAATTCCAAGCCCCCTGCCATGGGCAGGGACATGTTCCACTAAATCAGGTTGCTCAAAGCTCCATCCAGCCTGGCCTTGAATGCTGCCAGAGATGGGGCAGCTACAGCGTCTTTGAGCAACCTGTGCCAGTGCCTCACCACCCTCACAGTGAAAAATTTCTTCCTCATATCTGATCTAACCCTGACCTCCTTCACTGTAAAGCCATTCCCCCTTGTCCTATCACTACATGCCCTTGTGAAAAGTCCCTCTCCAGCTTTCCTGTAGTCTCCCGTTAGGTACTGGGACTATAAGATCTCCATGGAGCCTTCTCCCCTCCAGGCTAACAACCCCTATTCTCTCAGCTTGTCTTCATAGGACAGATGCTCCAGCCCACCGATTATCTTCATCACTGCCATCCTGGACCTGCTCCAACAAGTCCATGTCCTTCATATATTGGGGGTCCCAGACCTGGATGCAGCACTCCAGATGGGGTCTCACCAGAGAGGAGTAGAGGGGCAGGATCACCACGTTTCTTTTGATGCAGCCCAGGACACAACTGGCTCTCCGTGCGGCGAGCGCACACCTCTCCTGCCTGCACAGGTCCCTCTGGATGTCTGACACGCGGGAGTTCGGCACGGAGAGGCTCCACTGCCGCTTGGCAGTACAGTCCCGAGCCTGCTCCTCACACCAGTGAGAAGGGCAGAGGTCCGGCCGCGCTCCCCGGCTCCCCGCGGTGCCGCACCTGCGGCCGGCGCCCGATCCCCCTCTGCAGGACGCGCCGCGCAGCGCCCGCGTCCTCCGCGTCCCCCTCATCCCCCGCATCCCCTTCATCCCCTTCATCCTCCGCATCCCCTTCATCCCCTTCATCCCCCGCATCCCCCGCGCCGCTCGGCTCTACCCCTCCCTGCCTCTCCCGCCCCGCTGCGTGTCCCCCGGCGGTGTCCCCCGTGCCCCAGAGCCAGGCAGGACCGGGATGGGCTCTCCGCCCGCAGCTCCGCAGCCGCTCCGGCTCCAGAGCACCGCAGGGAGCCGCGGCGGGGCACTGCCCGCCCGGGCACAGTTTGCCAGTCGAGGCGTCCGTATTGCCGTGCCCCGCGGCCCTGTTTGTCATGTAGGGGAGGCTGCAGCCCGGGCACGTGTCCTTGCCCGGCTGCATTGACGTACTGGGTACGCGCGTGTGTCTGTTTGTGCATGACGTGCTGAGTGTGAGATCTGCGTGAGCCGGCTGCGTGGTGTGTGGCGTTTGCATAGCTTATGCTTGGGGAGGCAAAGAACAGCAATTTTTCATGAGCAAATATTTGCATATTTTCCACTCGTTCGAGCAGATAAAGCATTTCAATTCTCTGCCGGATCCTCAGGAGAGCTGGGAGCATCTTCTTTTTAAAGGTGTTTCCCTTTTTTTGTATTCCCGTCTCTTCTCTAAATGCCACCCTATTACAACAATGGATTAACTGCTTTCTGCCCCCTCCACACACCCCCTTGTTCCACAGCCCTGTACAACAGCTGAAAGCGGAACACGGCCTGGACAGTTTTGCTGTTGCCTGATCTGAGCTGCTGTGATTCCCCGCTGATGACAAATACAGCGGCTCCCTAACAACAGCTTCAAATGACATTATGTGTGGGCTGTGTTGGTAACAGCCTGGAAACATACCCTTGTTTCTCCACACTGGAGCCCCTCTGCCATCACCATTCACCGCCCTTCCAGTTTTTCTCCTGAAGATCCACCGCACAGCAGAAGGGTCACACTGAGCGGGTCCACAGCTGCCCCAGACCACTGTTGTGTGGTTGGGCTTGGTGTGTGGGTACGTGTGTGTGTGGAGGCTCACTGGCAAGGTCCAGATGCCACCTCCCAGCCTGGGCCCGTGCCCGGGCTGTGTGCATTAAGGTGAATGTGCCGCGTTCTTGGCGTTCATGCTTAGGCCAAGTGGTACCTGCAGGTCTGGGGGTGTGTGCACCTGTGTGAGTGGCCCCACACGGTCTCATGCACACATGTATCTGCTTGAATCTGTGCACGACATGAATATCTCTGTGTGTTTATACACATCCACACGGTTGCACGTACATACACACACACACGCATGCAATCGTGCAATAAACACTCATTTGCATGCATGCACACACAGCACATATCTGCTCTTGTGCTCTGACGTGCACACGAACTTTCTGACAGAATGGGCTCCCTGTGTCTCTTTCACCCCATCTGTAATCACACGTTTGCTGAGCAGAGGATTGCACAATGCTGCTGAAATCATTGCAGCCCTTTCTAGTCTTGCAGCTCTGATCACTACGTGACGAGAATGAAACCTTTTGTGCAGCACAGGGCTTGATGGAGCCCTTATCTCTGCGCCTCTGCATCCAGAATAGAAAAACTCTTTTCCATATCTGACTGGAGCAAATCCCCCCTGAACACATCCAGACTTTCACTTGGCCACTGCACATGGTCCCCGTGGCCTCTGGGTTGCCCAGAGTCAACTGCACCATTGTTAAGGAGAGGGAGAGGGAGCACAAGGGCGGTCAGATTAATGCTGTTACCACAGCAAACTCAGGGGGTTCACCAACAGGGAGACAGTGCTAAGGATAGAGCAGGGGTCAGGAGGCAGTGACCTCCTGACCATCATTCCAAATGCCTGTTCCCATGAAAAACAGCCTTTAAATCAGTGGTGATAGTTTGACAATTTTGTGGCATTTGTTTTCTCCTCATGAATTTTGGACAAGAAATACCTTTTCTTTTCCCTCCCCCAGTCTTATTTTCTGTTCATCTTCATTTTTTATTTCCCCAATTTGTCACTGCAAAATAGGATACAGCCTAGGGGGGAAAAGAAAACACAAGCAGAAAAATATGATGCTTGTCTCTTTTCTTTTAAACCCTTATTTAATCTAAAGATCTCCACTCTTTCGCAGATCTCCCTGGAACACATTTTGTTTGCCCCAGCAGGCTGCCCTGCAGAGCTGCCTTGGTGGGAGCTCAGATTCTGTGTGTCAAAATGATGTGTCCTTGGCACACTTGCTTGGTGCTGGCATTGCAGTGCTTGGGCTCTTAAAGGATGTTGGTATTTTAAGAAGCCAACCAGTCGACGGAGTTTCTTGAATGGTGATTTGCAGCAGATGGAGCTGCAAAGGCGTGTGAAATGAAGTCTCAGCTCAACTTGGTGGTGAAGGAGAACGTCTCTGTTAAGTGTGATGGCAGCTGGGGAACTCCCCCCATCTCCCCATGGCAGCTGGGCAGCCACTCCGTGGATAAGGAAACCCATCCTGTATCTGCTCTCTACCCACCTGAGCTGCTTCCTGCAAGGTCCTTGGTCACTGTCACATGCCTTCTTCAGTGCCTGGTCATCAACCACACAGTGCTACAAGCTCCTCAGATAATACAATTTCTGCTCTGTCCTACAGGGATTGCTCTGCCAGGGGAGTCCAGCGTTCACCTGGCCGTGCTCTTCTCTGCAAGAGGAGCAACACAGACCAGAGTTTTAAGTGCTGTGTTGTCCATCTGTCTGACCACTTGGTAGTCAGTCCTTTTAATCTTTCTACCACTTGTTGCCCCTTATAGAGGCAGAAGCTTTGGCAGTCCATCCTCATTCTGCCAGGATTTCTTGGTTGTGTTTCATCCAGTGGATGTTGTGGGAGCTCCCCAAGAAACTAAAACAGAGGCTTTTTTTAGTCCAACAGAGTGTATCCCACGCCCATGAATAGTTTGGCTGCTTTTCTGACTGGGGCCCACAGTGTGGGAAGCTGATGCATGGATTGAAGGAGGAAAAGATGTAAAGAGATAGCAGAAGATAGAAATTGGCTACCAAGAACTTTCTTTTCCCTGTGAGTTGGGCCTGCACTCCTGGGTGTCCCACTGCCTGTGCCTAGGGGAGCACTGTGAGGGCAGCTGAGCAGCTCCTGTGTGGTATGGCAGGCAGCTCAGCTCCTGAGACTGAGCCTGCAGGCATGGACAGCTTGGCACCAGCATCCCAGGCTTAAAGAGGAAACATGAGGATGTAGGATTCCAGGGGACAATCTTTGTCATGGAGGTGATGGCAGTACCAGCTGAGAGCACAGCTGAACGCCTTTTGTTTGGTTGTGTCTGCAGTCCCTGCCCACCCTTCCTCTGCTCTCTAACCTGGCTAGGAGATGTCTCTTCACCTGACACCCTGTGACAGTCTTTTCCCAAACTCAGGTGCCCTGCACTGCAGTTCTCCTGGTGCCTGCCAGGCCTTCACGTCTTCTCACATTGCCTTTGTGTGACCTTGACTCTTGCTTCCTCATAAAGTGGTTCTGTTCCCACGATCCTCAGCTGCTGCAGCTTGTTCTGCTTCCCAGCCCAGGGCTTTTGGCTTCTGTCCCAGCACACCCAACCCCATGCCTCCCCTTTCCTCCTTTTACCTTCTCTCAAGTGACCTGTGAGGCATCTTTCTGGCATCAGCCAACTCTCATAATTGACACTCCCCAGGTCACCTCCTGCAACACCTCGTGACTGCAGGGAGACATGCGTCCTTCTGGTGAGTCCCTCCTTCCCATTTCTCAGAATTGTTTGTGGAGAAAACTGCCCAAAAGGGCTGTGGTATGAGGGTCATTTAGGTAAGCTGTAGCTTAGCAATAGCATTCATGGAGAAGTTAAAAGTATGGAGACAGACATTTCAGGAGAGCTGCAGGAATGAAGCCACAGTGGAGAGGGAGACCTTCATCCCACCCACCCTTGAACAGTGCTGCTCTTCCAGCCTGCACACTCAGACGGGCCCACCCTCAACTTCCCCCCAAGAACCAATGTGCAGGAGCAAGCACTCATCCAACTCCACAGCAGCACGCTTGCTCTCCAACTCTTATCCAAGCATTCACATCTACACTTAAACATCCTGCAATTGCATAAAAACACTCCCTCATCTGTGTTTGTATACACTTACACACATGCATGCCCCCTTAGGTATCCCTGTACACATGTGCACACCCCCAACAGACTAGCATCAGTGCCCAAATCTGCCACCCACCAGCAGTCTCCCACTAGCCCTGGCTCCTCAGTGTTCGATCCTCTTCAGCCATTCCCATACGTGTACAGTCCAGGGAACAAAGTTTTGCCTACAACTACCTTTGTGCGCATGCAGACACATCATTTCTTCACCATCCTGAGCCAAACACTCTACCACTTCCCACAGGATAAATGAGCTCCTGGTATTGCCCAGACTCTTTGCAACCACAGCTCTTACAGGCTGGAGATCCCCTGACGTCTGTCTGCTTCCTGCCCCCATCCTGTACTGATAGATGCCTTGATCTCCTGTATCAGCCAAACGTGACTCCATACAGAGAATGACTCAACTCAAAAACATGATGTACTCACAGGAAAGCCAGATCTATAGCACCCCCTCCCCTAAACACACAGAATGGTTTTGCCCACCTGGCCTTCTAAGCCCAAAGGCTTTTTTTTTTATTTACAGTAAAGCTTAAGGAGAGGAAAAGAAATGCTGCCTCCAACTCATGTCTCATTGTCTTCTTCTCTACCCTTGTTACGCCTCCCACCAGGGTGCAGAGGCACCAGGAAAACCCTGAGGAATGTGAGGTGCAGGAAATAAATGTTCCATTTTTTCCTGCCAGGTAAGTCTCGTCATCCTGCCCAGGGTCCATAAGAGCCCTGAAAAGAAAGAGGAGGTTTTGAGCAGTCAGTGGTCTCCAGCCATGACCAGCACAGGCAGGAAATCTGTCCCCAAGACTTTCTGAAGAACTAAAGAGGGGCCAGCCATGCATACAACTGGCTGGTATGTCTTTGCTGCAGACATTTCTCCTTCCTGTTCATCTTTTGAGGTAAACCACTTCTCATGTTTATAAGGAGGATATTCAAGGCACTGGGTTGCCTACATGTGGCCTATGCCATTTGGGGACTTCCTGGAGGTGCCACCATCAGATGGCAGCCTATGCCCTCCTCAGCTGGGTCATCTAAACGCAGATCATCAATCTAGGGCTGGTGTTGCACTCTCTGTACTGTCAGTGCCCATCCCCTCTTCAGCTCTCCCTAAAAGCAGTCTGCTCTTCACCTGGTGTTGCCAGATGAAAAATTGTTTGCTCCCGGTGGCTAACACAACGCTTATTCTTCAAAAGCCACTGGCCTATGAACTGCACAATGTTTATTCTGTAGGAAGAGGAACTGGAAAGCAACCAGCCTAGTTGTGCCAGCTTTTACCAGTTCACCAAGCAGTCAGGTATGACTTTGGGGTCACCAGCCACAAGGAACCACTAAAGAAACTCCCAGGACAGAAGAACATACGTATAAAGGAGAAGGAAATTATGTTAATGATTTCAGGGAAATTATTACCATATGTATGTTTATTCTGGGAAAATCAATGAGCATGTATGTAAAATGTAGTATATAAATGGGAGCTTTTGTTGTACTCAGCATGCATGATATTTTGGAGGAGATACCCCCTCATGCATCCAGCCAAATAAAGAATGCCTGCTTCTTAACGCTACATTAGTGTTAAGGATGTTTTATTTTTACCAGTTTCTGGTAACACTGGTACCACACAAACCTCAGGTGTCTCTTCGAAAGCCAAGAACAATGCCTTGCTTTTTCCACAAGATCGTGGAGCCCTATTCATCTTTAAGCAGACTCCTGGGCTTTAATATTCCCTTGTATCAATGTTTCCCATTGCCTTTGGAAGCAGAGAAGGTGAAGGGGATCCCATGTCCCAATGTCTCTTTCCCCTGCACCACCCCTTTCATCATAAATAACTGACATGCAACTTGTTGCTCTTTTCACATCCCGCAGGCTCCTCAGGGAGCGGTTTCTGCTCACTGCTTTTTCCTTCTCCACTGCTTAGAGGGCACTCCTGCCTGTCATTTCCATTCTGGGTGATCTTGCTGATCTCACCCTCTTCCCTTTCGTCATCAATCTTCTCTGGGGGGCATGCTGGCACCTCCTGGCTCTGGACTCGGCGGGACGGCCTGAAGATGGCCCTGCGGAAGCCCTGCTTGAAGCGGTAGGAGAGGAAGCCATAGATGATGGGATTGGCGCAGCTGTTGGCATACGGCAGCACCACCACCAAGAAGTAGACTCCAAAGAGAGATGGCTCCTCTGGCAGCGGGCAGACAACATTGATTATGTTGAGGACGTAGAAGGGGAGCCAGCAAAGGACGAAGACAGCCACCACAGTCACCACCATGCGGGTCACTCTGCGCTCGGAAAGCTTGTGCTTGGAGGACAGAGCCCTCACCCGCCTGCCAGAGGAGCGAACCTTCACAACGATCAGGAGATAGCAGAGACAAATCACCAGCAGTGGTCCAAAGAAGCCCAGGGTGGCAGTGTAGACAATGAAGCCAGCTCTCCACACCGAGGCAGGCTCTGGCCACTGGATGTGGCATGTACTCATTCCTAAAGGGACATCTGAGAAGACAACCACGGGCAGCACCACTATGGAAGACAGCACCCACACGGTTGCGCTCACAGCCTTGGCCACCCGTGCTGTCCTCCATTTGGAGGACTTCCCTGGGTGGACCACAGCCAGGTAGCGGTCAACGCTCATCACCGTCAGGCAGAAGATGCTGGTGAACTGGTTGATGGCATCCACGGCCATCACCAGGCGGCACATGAAAGAACCAAATGGCCAGTAGGACAGGGCATTTTGCGCAGCCAAGAACGGCAGGCCCAGCATGAAGAGCTCATCAGCCAGGGCCAGGTTCAAGATGTAGACGTTGGTCACCGACTCGCTCACGGAGTGCCGCAGGACCACGTAAATGACCAGGGAATTCCCAGCCAGCCCCACCACACAGACAATGAGGTAGACCACGGGGATGAGGACACCGCTGACAACTACACCAGGGCTGTCGGTGGAGGAGCTGTTGGGGGAGGTGAAGCCTGCCCAGCTACTGGAGGCATTCCCCTCCTCCGACACTGCCGGCGTGGGGAGGCTAAAAGCAGAAGTGTCCATAGCAGAGGCAGGGAAGAGGGCAGGGGGCAGTGTCCTTGCAGGATCAGTTAGCAATCGGGAACTGAGAGGAGGAGAAAAAAAACATTGATGCTGAGGACATGACAGCTGAACAAGCCACAGGTAAAATCACCACATTAACTGGACAGGCATGGGAATTCAAGGGGAGATTGTGGACACTAGTGGATGCTGGAAAATCTAGGACAATATCAAACCCATCTAGTCCTGCAAGGCACAGTGGACATGGAGGGACAAACAGGGACATGGCTCAATGTGGGCCTCTCCTCTAGGGAAAGATCCTCCGGGGAAAGAACAACACACTAGGATAAGGGCAGGGAAAGTTTTCATTGTCTGCTAATGGATCCCACACTGAGGACATGGTCACCAGGGGCTTGGTTCCTATTTATGAGTGGCAGGTACTTTACAAACAAAAGAGGGAAAAGCATACATAGGTAGCCCTACAGCAGAAAGAAAAGCACTTTCAATCCAAGCAGAGGGGCTGAGCTCAGCACCTGAGCTGAAGGGCAGCTGGTTTGTGTTATGCCAGTTTGAGAGTAAAGGAAAGATTATTTTGGGTACACCAAGAGGGATCAGTCCAGATCCCTCTTGTTTCTTTTTCTCTTGTTCTCCCCGCCATTCTGTCCTTCTCCTTCTGTACCCTGCAGCACACTGCTAATGGTAGAGGCTCTGCCTGCCCCACCTGTTTGCAACACCAGAGCAGTGTGTTCCAGCCTTCCTAACCTGAGGTGCCCAATTGCTCGTCACTTCAGGGTTTGGCATGGAAACAGCACTCGGCTCACTCAGAGAGAGCCTTGAGCAAACAAGCTCTCCATTCACCACCAGCTCACTGCTGACACGGGGCGAGGAGCTGCAGGGAGAGAAGAGACAGTTAAGGGACGGACGTGCCTTTTGTCAGGGCTCCATGTGTGAAATACAGAGCCCAGCACACACTATGGACCAGAGACATCTTGGAAAACCTAATGCAGGAGGGATTTGTGTTTCTTTCAGGATTACTCCAGATCTGGAAAACTCTTCTGGAAGTGTGGACTAACAGGGCCATCCTCTTGATGAATTAGTTCCTCGGAAGGGAGGATGACTTGGTGGAAGTGAATGGGGTGCCTGAGGCTCACCTTTACACATCTCAAAAAATCTCTTAGGGCTCTGAAGCTCCTTTTCTATTGAATTAAAACTGAGGATGTCAAAGGAAAGGACTCCCAAACTTAACTATTTTCAGGATGCCAGAAACACTCCAGAGACTTTTCTCCCAGAAGTGATTCTCTGTAGCATCACAACTTTCTTCACAAATGTCTAATATTACAGTGTTTGGGGTTTCTTTTTGTTTGGTTGGGGTTTTGTAATTTGTTTGTTTCGTAGACATCATTTCAACTTCTGGAAACCCTAGGGAAGATCTGAGCTTTAGATGGAGTCCTTGGATATCAGACAGGCAAACCCAACAGACTCCACAGATGCATCAAATTTTATGCTGAAGGAACCTCATTTAATAGGCCCCATAAAAACACAGTCGAGCAACTACGTCTCAAGGCCATTTCTACAGGCTGTTGTATAAGTGTTTCCTGATTTAGAGCACTCGAGCTTTGAAGGACTGGGATTGTTTAGATTTTCTTAATTTTCAGGTGTCTTGGGCTGTGACACACTGTCCTGATAAAAGCCCATCTCATGGGGTCCTGCAGCACTGGGTTGTCCCACATATCATGAGTGGCTGGAATGAATAAACAGAGTAGGAAGTGATTTGAAACTCTAAGTTCAAGGATCTTTCCTCCGATATTTTTTCTGATTCTGCTCTAGTGACACAAATCACTTGCTGGAGAAAAGAGGGGATCAAGGGCTGCTCTAGGGACAAAGATCCCTACAAAAGGTGGCAGAGGCCAAAACAGTAGGTTCGTAAAAGGATGATCCTCTAAAAGGTGAAGACATAGTTAGGAATCCCTTTGGATGTTCCTCCTGCATGCAAAGGAATTCAAAGAAAAAAAAGGCCAAACATTTTGAGCCTTAAAAATATCAAATATGGGTGGAGATACTCCTGCTGGGGCTGAAAAACATTTGGAGAAGTGTCTGGGGTCCACACCTCAAAGCTGGTTGTTCAGGCTGTACTTTAGCAATACAGTAAATCCAGCTTCAGGGTAGCTTCAGAAGCCCTATCAAAAATGCTAAGGCATGCAAGAAAAAGCATGGATTTCCTATAAACTCATTTTCCTGCTCAGGCAGCTGCAGGGAAGAAACTTGATCTTTAAGCAGGTGTGGCCTGTTGCTGCTATTCTAACTTTGTCAAGTACCATGTACCAGCTCAAATGCCATGTCACACATTTTTGGCTAGTTTGACAGAAAGATCACTGGACACCGGTGCTTCATCTGGTTTGGATCCACTCTGCTGGTTGCTTTGGCAGCACATGCATAGGTAGGAGCTGGTGAGCAGCCCTGGCCTCAGACTGATGGTGCGTTGGCATCCACTTGGATCTGTTCCTGATGTGGACGGCACCTGTTGCAAGAGGCTTGGGATCCTCTAACAGGTGCTACCAGAATATGCCTGGTTCATGCAGCTGGAGAGCAGGAAGAAGGCAGAGAGGTAGGAAGAGATGGGAAATTGGCACTACTGCTTTCCTTAAGGGGAAAAAAATATAAATATATATATATATATATTTCTGCATTGAATGAGAGGAGGAGGTGGATGCTGAAAGCTGAGCCTAGACCTGGTAACAAACCATGAATAGCAGCTGGGAGGGATAACACAGCCAAATAACCTGCAGCCCCTCATGACACCCTCCCTTCCTGTCCCCCGTGTTTCCCACGGCCCTGCTTCAGCTCAGGACTCTCCCGTCTCACCTCGGGCTTGGGCTCTCTCGCAGGGACCAGGCTGGACTGGCAGAGTTGGAGGGTCGGGAGAGGGGGGTGGTCGGCAGCTTTTCTTCTCTGGAACTGCGGACTTAAACTTCTGCATGGACTCATGCCCGCGGGAGACATCTGGGAAGAGCGGGCACAGCCGCTGGGTACTTACATGTCGTCGGGATGTACATTTTCCTCCGCTTCACCGGGAGAATCCGTGTCATGCTTTTCCCCTTCCCCTTTCTTAAACGCGACAGAGCGAAGCGCTCCCGGAGGGAGCGAGCCCCGCCGAGCGCTACCGGAGGCGCGAGTCCTTCCTCCCGGACTTGCCCATCGCCCCCGCCGTGCCTGGCGTGGGAAGGGGGCCCGGGGGCGGGCGGGGGGATGCGCGGCCCCTCAGCCCCACGCCCGTGGGTCTCTCCCCCACGCAGCCCCCACCATCGGCGGGGCTCGGGCAGAGGGAGCGGAGCGCCGGTACCGGGGGACGGGTGCCGGCAGCCAATGGGCGCCACGCACGGAAACACCGGCAGGAGAAGGAGGAGAAGGAGGGGATGGACGACAGGGCAGGAGAACGAAGAAGAGCGGGGGGAGATGTCGGGATGGAGAATAAAAGGGGGAGAGGGAGGCGCAAGGAGATGGGCAGAGGGATAAGGGGAGCGCAGAAGAGGGGAGGATGAAGGAATGAGGAGTGCGGTAAAAGAAGATGAAGTCAGTGGAGGGAAGAGGGAGAGGAAGAAAGGAGGGATGCAGAGAGCAGCTGTGTGGTGGGAGAGTGGGCGGAGGGGGCGACTCGGCTCGGCTCCCCCAGGCGGGCACCCAGGAGACGGGCCCCTGTTCCAAAGGTCTTGCAGGCAGCACTGGTGCTGCTCGGAGCTGCAGGGACACAGCAAAACCTTCTGGCTGGCAGGGTGCTCAGAAATCGGGGCGGATGTTGAGCACACAAACCCTTCTCCCTTCTGTTCTGCCCTAGGAGAACCTCCAGATGGATGGAGATACGGGCAGACAGGGGACTGTCTGTTTCAACTCCTTCCCCTTCCTGGCTCGTACACGATCTCTTGTCTTTTCCACCTTCATTGGGAAGATGTTGCAGATGAACAGCCCCAAACTCTCCTAACAGATTTCATCTGTGCTGGAAGGCATAGACCCAGAAGAAACACATCTAAGAAAGAATTAATCTCCTTTGTGCAAGCAGTTCTCCCAGGAAGGACATGAGGATTTTCTCATCCCATTCCCAGCACAAAGGGCTTCCCTGTCACCCTCACCCCCTTTCCTGCCCTGCAGCCAACATCAGTGACTCCTCGTGCTGTGTGCATCACCCAGTTCTTGACATTTGGCACTGCTATTGTGAGCATTTGAGCCCCTAGGGCAAATTCCAGCTTTAACAAAAGAAGGCAGTATCTCTTCAAGCAGAACATAGCCAGGGTCTAAAATCTGGCATTCCAAACCTACTCAAGCAACTTTATGTGCAGCCAGTGCTGCTCAAAGGTGAGCTGATGAAGGCAGAGCAGGACTTCAAAGCTGTCAGGCCTCTTTAGGCTAGAACTTGGCCACAACGCTGTCTGGAGACACACAAGAGAGAGGGGGTCTCAGCGGGGAAGGAATGGCATGGGCAGCACCCAGAGGTTTTCTTTATCAGGGCAGGTGTCTGTAGCACCACGCAGGAGCCCCCGAGGTCCTCTGTTAGAAGGAACAGAGCCACAGAAGAGCAGAGTTCCACCCAGGCCTGCTAATCCTTGCAGGACTTGTTAGCATAAGCACAGTCATAGGATCACAAATTCCAGCTCTCCAGATCAGTTCCTCAGTGCTCTGAGTCGTGCCCCATTCTCTGCCTCAGCTCCAGTGGGGGGCTGTGCAAACTGCTTAAATTGTTTTGGGAGGAGAGCTCAGCCTGTGCACATCCACAGGTAGGCATGTACATGAATTTTGTTTCACACACATGGTAGGCATTGCTGTACGTGATAGGGGATAGGGCAGACTGAAAAGGTAAGAGCCAAGGCCTGAAAACTAGAAAGAAGTAATAAACCACCGGGAATATATAGGTTTGAGTCATGCTTAGGATGTTTAAAGGAGGTTAGATCCCATTTTCAAGTGCTTTGTGTCCCTTGCCCTTTCACGGGTATATGTCCATACCAGAGACTTCATTTTTGCTCTTCTGGACTTACACTGACATAATTTAGATTACCTTTGGATGGGGCCTGGGCAATTCATCCAGCAGCCCATGTGCTGTGCAGGTATATGTGGAACTCCCTGCCACAGGATGAGTTCAGAGCATGGCAGAGTTCAAGTTGTTCTGAACTTTATCAGCAGGTGATGTGTCACATCACTGAATTAACTGCCTTATTCAGAGCTGACCATGAATTGAAATTGCAGAAATTTCCCTGGCTGCAGGGTACCTCGAGGGCTTCACCGTGGCTGGTTGTACCTGGCATTACCAACGCACCTCCTCAGTGCAGGAAGCAGCCTTTGAAGCTCAGAAGTGTTGCTGCATCTGGGAGCAGCAATCTGGCTCAACTCCATAGTTTCTCTGTGCCCTCCTAGGACTGCAGGATTTTGCAGTGCCAATCATCACACCCTGAGCCCTCCTCTCTCCTGCAAGTAGTGGCAGTAGCAGCCACCCTGTAACACTTACTCTCAAGTCCCTGCAATGCATCAGGAAAGCAGGTGCTCACAGCTGCCAGATCCATAGTACCGCTGGGACCGCTCTCTTCAGCTTAATTTTAGTGTCTTGGAGGCAATTTGTCTGGACTGGTGACTCATTCCTCCCTCTTTAATTTTTTTCCCCACCCTCCCCCTTCCTATTCTCACTCTGCCTGTGTCTGGCAGTGTGAGTGAGTGCCAGAGCTTAGGAGGATTAATGCAGCAATGTTTTGGTGAAAGGATGTCCCCAGCAACCTTCGGGGGCAGTCCCCACGGAGAGGAGTCTGTGTCCGGGTGTTCCCTCCCAAAGCCTGCATCCCATCCTCTATGTGATGTGGAGGGGAGACAACTTTTCCTTTGAACACATGGAGACGGAGAAGAGGAAAGGCAAAAGGAATGCAGGGGGCTCAGCTGAGAACTTAGCGACTTGGAGGATGAATCAGGCCTGGTCTCATCATCCTACAGCAGCTGGGGCTCTCCAGGCTCTGTGTGGTGCTGCCCGGGTTGTCACTGCCGAGGGAGGGGCACAGCCGGGAGGTGCCTCCAGCCCAACTGTCCCATTGTTCACGGCCTCAGGGTGAGGTGCAACACATCACGGACATGACAAGAATTTACAGTCTGTTTATTGGGTCTCATTCACTATGTTGTAACCTCAGGGGCCCGGGAGGAAGGGAAGGGGCAGGTGGGCAGGTGAGGCGAGAGCGGGGATGTTGTGTAACCCGACAAACCAGTGCTACAGACCCACAGCAGTCTTTCAAGCTGGCAGAAGTAAAAAGCAATGACCGCCCCTAGGTGCTGAGCTCCGGGCTGCTGGAGCCATCACTCTCCTGTGTGCTGGGCAGCGCCTGGCATGAGGACGAGGCCGGGATCTATAGCCAAAAACATGACAGACCTCATAATACCAGCTCAACTATTTTCCTGCTCTCCCTCCCTCTGCTCTGGCCATGGCGGGTGTATGAAGGGACAGGGTCCAAACTAGCAAGCTCTCACTCTTCTCTCTCACCAGGATCTGACCAGCTTTGCCTCTAGTCCTGAAGCCTGTCTCCTCCCTTTGCTGCCTTGTACTGAAGTGGAGGCAAGTAGGGACAATATGAGGAGTAAAGGAATCCTGGAGGAGAAGCTGCTGCTTGCCAATGAACAACACAAAAAACCTCATGAGGTGAGCAGGGCTTGGTAAGAGGAAGGGCCACTGGGCAACTGCCATGAATAAGGAACAGCTTTTTCTTTTCCTTTTTTTTTTTTTTATGGGCAAAGGCTATGGGCCTTTTTTTCTATGGGCTATGGCTTTATAGCTCTCAGAGAAGGTCATCCCCAGGGCAGCCTGGATATAGTTCCCTCTGTGGCAGAAGCTGACAGAGGGTTCTTCTCTGTGAGGGCACATGTGGAAAATCCTAGGCTGCCCCATATCAAGAGGTGGGAACAAACTTGCCCACAGTCAAGCAGAAAGGAGGGGGAAGTTGATCCCGGGTGCATCACACCATGTCCTGTCCTTTCCCCAAGCAGGATCTGCTGTCTCCCTCTCTCTCTTTGAAGGTGACCCATTCCAACAGGCTCACCAGGAACACCGTGGCCCCAACTGTCTGGGCTCAGGAGCAGGAAAGCACCACTGGTGTCACTCCCAGAGGTCCCTGTCACACTTACTTGCTTAGAGGAGGTTGCACACCCGTTTCTTTGTCCGGGTGGGCTGCGGGCACAGGACTGCTCGGATGGCCTCATCAAACACCGTCTTGAGGCCGCGCTGCGTCAAAGCCGAGCACTCGAGGTATTTCACAGAGTCTGTCAGGAGGAAAGCAGGAGTTGCAATGGTGGGTAGGCAGTGGGGATACCCAGGTTTCTGCTCCTTGTGCTAGAAAGCAAGGCACCTGGCTCTTGCCCGAGCTGAATAAACACATCTCAGGTGATCAAAGACATTGCACATTGTCAGGACGCATTTCACTCACTCAGACAGTCTTGACTTCAGGGCAAACTTGCCAGCTGCACTAGACCAAGGTTTGCCTATTAGCTACCCATGTAGCCAGAGCAGAGCCATTGTGTGAGGCTGACTGTGTCATCCTGGCCAGACACTCCCTCTGCTGAACTCCTTCTTGAAAACTCCCTCAAGCTGTGTTTCTCACCCTCTCTCCTACTTCTGTGTGCCACATCTGAGAAGAGCTGAATGGTGGGGTGAGACACCCATACCTGGGATTGCACGTATAAGCCCCAGCAGACAGAGGCAGGGACAGGAAACTGCAGTTGCAGCTCTTCCTGAGAGGTTAGAAAACTCCCTTCTGCCTCTCTCCGGATATGGAGGAGTGGCCTCTGCCCACAGCACAGCTGTGGCTTCCACAGAAGAAATATTGTCCCAGATAGAAGTATCAGAGTAAAACGGGGGGAGAAGGTGAAAGCGTGTAGTTGTGTGTGTATGTGGAGGATGGTGGCCAGAGAGTGGCAGAAAACAGAGGGCTGAGGGGTTGAGTCTTCCTCCAGGAGCAGATCTCCTTCCTGAGTCTCCTGAAGTGCATTTTGTCCCATGACCCTGGATGTGTCTCTTTGTGTCCCTCGGGGATACCTCTGTGAGATACCTCTACAAAAGCCTCGTTAAATTGAGGGGAAGCCCTTCTGCCTCTCTCCTTTCAGTAGGTCCAAGATGATTCCCCAAACACATACCTATTTCCTTGGCCAGAGCAAGACCCTGAGGATACGTTATGGGAGAGAGCTTCTTCTCCTTCAGCTTCTCAATGGTTTCCTTGTCATCACGGAGATCCAGCTTTGTGCCCACGAGGATGATGGGAGTGCTTGGGCAGTGGTGCCGCACCTCAGGGAACCACTGGCAATGGAGCAAAATGCCAAAGATGTGAGAAGAAGTCACGCAGATGGGCACGCACATGGGAAAACAAAGAGGCACTCCTGAAAAAAATGTCAGCAAGGTAGCTAACAGCCTGTCCTTCCTCACATCCTTTTTTGGGCACTATAGCCTAGCCATGGCCAACTCTTGTTGCTGGGTCCTCAGGCAAAATCCCTGACATGGAGCTCAAATTTTGTTAAGCAAAAGCACAAGCTGCTCTCTGCCTTTCACCCTCCCACCCAGAGAGGAACCTTAAAGTGGCAGGAAAGAAATACTCTTGTTCTCTTCTTCATCAGTCTCTCTCTTCTTCCCTCACTTCCCATCTAAAAGCTGTAGGTACCTGCTTCTTACACCCTATGGACTGGTCCTGCATGTCTGTGCTTCGACAGTCTTGGCTGAAAGATGCCATCAGAATATAAGTCTGTGATCTGACAGCACAATAGCCCAGCAAGATGAATTAGGCCCATTAGTAGAGTTGGCCACCTTCTCTGAAATGAGCCAGAAAAGGCATCTAAAGGAAGCTTCTGACTGACAGAAAAGAGATGTGACCTCTTGAACCTAGATGTCCTAGTGGTAGTCTCCACCCATAGTCACTGTTCATGGAAAAACCTGCAGCAACCTCACCCCTGTCATCCCCTGATGGACCAGGACACCCTGTCTCACCTTAGCACGGACGTTTTCGTAAGATGCTGGGCTGACAAGGGAGAAGCAGATCAGGAAGACATCCTGTAGGCATACAACCACGGTGCAGAGTCAGGATGAGAGCAGGCACTGGCATGATGAAGCAGGGAGGGGAGGGAAGGTCTGCGTGGGCAGCACCCGCCCTCTGCAGCAGAGGGTTGTGCTTGGGAAAGCTCTCTCTATAATAAAAAAAGTCCTGACTGCTGCTTCTTGCCTCTGGTGGAGAGAAGGATCTCTGCTCCTCTGAGTCATTGTAACCATAGCCACCATTATCAGAAGAGCCAAATGGTCAACTCTGAGGATGGGGTTTTTGCGGCTGGCACACTCATCCTCATGGGAAGTGGCTTGACAGCTTCCTGCTCATTTCTCACAGAACACCAGAGAGCTTTCAGGCCAAAGTAATTTTGCCTGCAGTTAGGACAGACCCAGTTTCAGCCCAAAAAGTAACACACACAGGACTCAAAGGAGGCAGTTTCGGCTCTCCAAATAAGCAATTCTCCTGGGCATGGCAGAATTCAAATTTCCTTTAAAATCAGAGCAAACCAAACAAAACCAAAACAATACCAGCTCATTCAAGGTTATATCTATTTCATTCAGCTTCACCTAGCTGGAGCAGTGGTGCCAGACCCAGCCTATCCATTTCCATACTTCTACAACCATCAGAGACAAAATCCTTGGAGAAACAGTCCTCCACCTATCCTTGAGAAATGTCCCAGGGTGGATGCAGGCATGTTGTTGAGAAATAGACCTGCTTGCACTGACTGCAGGCACAAACATATCAGGTGTCTGATTTTTAGGTGGCCGAACCTAGCCCACACAAATAATTTCTAATCAATCCCTAACCTTTCTGATTGCAGTGACAACCTTCAGACCAATGTCTGGTGCAGCAAGGTCTTTCTGAGCTTGCCAAAAGACTGCTTGAAATGACATTCTCCAGGGAAGGTGATCCTTAAACCCTGAAATCACTCTGCCAGTGTGGTGAAAAACTGGTGAACACAGTATCTGAGGGACTCATTTGTTCTGCTAGAGGCACCAGCAGATCAAACACATGCCCACACATCAGATCTCTTTTAAAAGGCAGAAGTCAGAAGAGTGGGGTTCACAGAAATGTGA
This sequence comes from Falcunculus frontatus, assembly GCA_013398115.1. Lineage (NCBI taxonomy): Eukaryota > Metazoa > Chordata > Aves > Passeriformes > Falcunculus > Falcunculus frontatus. The sequence goes on along the minus strand of VZRV01007880.1, from coordinate 611,167 downwards.
CAAGCTCCTGCCTCAGCTCTTAAATTCCATGAACCACCTTAACTTTACAAAAGTAAGGTTTTTTGCCAGGGCTGTGTAAGGCATCTACACCACACAAAGTCAGTGTCAGCCGGGCTCAAAAGTGTCTTTGAATGTCTCGTCCTCTTGCTCAGTTATACCAGTAATGAGAGTTTAGATAAAGGCTCCAAAATATCCTTAGATGTCTTTTAACTTTCAGGTTTCAAGGCAGTTGCATATCAACAGAGAGATTCGCAGAAAAGGGCAGAGAGAGGCGGTAACAATCCTGTCACTATTTCAAGGCACAATGCTGAGTTTTGCAGTGAGGGATGGAGATGTAGCTGAGGGAGGAAGGGAGGAGGGGAATGGAGTGTGACCCACCGTCTGCGGGTAAGAGAGTGGCCTCAGCCTGTCATAATCCTCTTGTCCAGCAGTATCCCATAGTCCCAGATTTACAGGCTTGCTGTCAACCATCACGTTGGCAGAATAGTTATCAAACCTGAAATTCAGAGACATAGGCCATGGCTCAAACAGGAGAAGAGGGAGCCCTTCCAGTAGTGTAGGTGCATCCAGGAGCAAAGGATGGTGATTCCTCTTCTCACCTCACCTGGGTGACACTGGTTTTCCATGAACCTCCACCTTATGGAATTCCCACTCAGCATCAACCTCCTCCCCATCATTCAGCTGTCCTGGAAAGGTGCCTGGCTGCAGCTCCACCTTTGTTACCTTGCATGCAGGTCCACAAACCCTTTTCTTTTCCCATTTTTTTCCCCAGTATGCTTCCCACAACTGCATCTGCTCTAGAGCCAAGCCCCTGTCTTTCTTCTGTGTTCTAACACCTAGTTTTATTCTTAGAAGTAAAGAAGAATCCATGTCTCTGTAGTTTGCTGCACTCCTCAACAGCCCTGCTGGAACTGAGGACAATGTGTCCCCTTACTCTTTGACAACTCAGCTTGAAATATTTTAGAACAACTGTCAGGATTGCATGTTTAGGAGTAAAGCCTTGATAGAAAAAAAGGGTATTAAAGCAATAGAGAAATTCCTACCCTCATCCCAGAAAATTTTATTTCCTGGTCCTTCTGGTACTTTTTTTTCCAGACTAAGGGAAACCAGTGATAGGGAGGGACCAACACAAAGGTCTTGTGAATGTGTTCATGGCATATGCACGGTAGAAGGGACATGATTCAGTAGTGGACTTGGCAGTGCTAGGCTAGTGGTTGGACCTAATGATCTCAGAGGTCTTTTCCAACCAATTCTACAATTCTGCTCCATGCAGAATCTATGACTGCTCCAATAACAGCAAATGCCTTGGACAAGGAGGGAAGCAGAGTCCCATGTTCATCCACCTGCCTTCTCTTGGGTCTGGCCCAACTGTTGTAGCCTAGTGCCTGTTTGTTTTGGCTAGCAGGATCTCATCTGCTACTTGTAAACTTAGCGAGCAGACAGACCTTGAGTTGGCTTGAGTCTCTCAAATGTCCCATTTATACCGGGGTTTTATAAGGTTGCTTCTGGTGAAAGGTGACAGATGCAAAATTAGAGACACCTTCACTGGTTTGGCAGACCTTCCTCTGCCTGGCATGGAGATTGTGACCCGTGGAGTGCACAACAAGGGGTCACTGCACCTCTTTGCAACCTGCTTTTCATGCCTCCCACCCACTCCAGGACCTGTTTATGCATTACTCACACAGTGGGGATGTATTCTCCTGGGAAGGCATTGGTGGTATAGCTGATAAGGAGACAGGTTTTTCCCACAGCCCTGGAAGAGAAAGAAAACAATAGCAGGAATTCATGGCAATGCAGGCAATCTTGCTAGGGTGAGATGGAGATAGGGCAATCCATCCACGCCTCTAACCTAGCCCTATCAGGAGACCCCTGAAAGCAGAAACACGTTCACAGGACCAGACAGTGCATAACCACAGATTAAAAAGCTGGCAGGAAGAAAGACAGGATGTCACCCAGAAATGTTTGTTGTCTTTGAGCACCAGGGCTTGTTTTTACAGTCTAGTACAGAGATCACTCAGCTAAAACGCATCCACCCTGAGATGGAGGTGGGAGCCCATTTTGCAATGCATGCAGAGTGCTGTAGGCTCACAGCCAGGACAGGTGCATGGGCTTGGTGTGCCCTGACAAAGCTTCCATGCCAGCTTCAGCACTCGAGTACAGCCATTCCTGCCTGCTTCTCAGGTGCTGTGGCCAGGGACTGGCAGCAACCTTTCCTGACTTACCCAGCCTTTCCCATCTACAGTAAGCTGCAGCAACAGCTGCACAGAGAGCTGTAAGGAGCCAAAAAGGTGCCTGCCCCCATGGCAGATGGAGGCTGCTGGGGGTGTTTCTGCTCTAGAAGCTGGTGCTTCCTCTCCCCTCAACCCGCCCATGCTGCAGCAGGGTGGAGAGCAAGGTAGCAGCACAGTCCAGACTGGGTGAGAGCATTGGTGGGATAAGGAGCAATAAGGCTGTCATGCGGGGGAAGGAGGTGTCATGGGCAAGGTGGTGAGGGGAAGAAGTGCAGAGAAATCAGAAGAAAATAAAACAGCCAAGACAGGTGCTGGAAAGAAAATCCTTCTTCTGCTGGGATGCTGTTTCTCAGGTTTGTGTGGCCTGGGAAAGCTTGGCCATGTTTCAGTTACAGAACACAGGAACTGCCTCAGCTAGCACAGCCCAGGATGAGGGAGAGGTCTTTCCCGGGCAAAGGCTGGAATTCTGCTGCTGGGGTTGCCCAGACCATCTCAGCTGTACCTACAAAGTCCCCTGCCACAGGGCTGCAGCTCTGCCTTTTTGTGTGCCCTTGACAGGCACCCTGGTCACAAGGCACCTGCCTCTGTCACTGGACTGTGGGGCAGCTGAGGAGGAAATGGAGCTCTTCAGCATGCTCTGACATTTGTTTCTTCCTCCTGCCACCCCCCTTTCTTAGATCCTTCTCTCTCAGTCCCTGCTCTTTCCCCAGGTCCTTGCTTCCTTCTTATCATAGAGTTATCAAGGGAGGTGAAGCCCTACAGGAAATGTCTCAGGAGATCTATGGGCCTGCGAGTGGATCGGTCATGGGAGAGGGGAAGGTTCTGACTTGGTGTGGTTGACCAGAGAGGTGCACAAAGGGTCAGTGAAGGGGTGAAGGTTACAACACAGAGCTCAGGTCAGTGGCACCTGCAGGCTCCTGTGATTGAACTCAGGGCTATGGGGGGAGAACAGCTATGGGACAACACGTGAGCTAAGTGAGAGGAGAAGGTCCTGTGGTTGTTAGGGTTGAGCCAACATTGCTGGCGTGGCTGGGAGGGAGGTGAGGGGTTGGGAACCAAGAGCTCAAAGCAATGGGGGCTGTGTGGCAAGATGGTGAGAGGTGTAGAGAAGCGCAGTGTACAGAGAAGGAAAATGACGAGACAGGAGACATTTAAGAGGAATTGAGGTCCTAGGGGTTAAGAGCAGAGCATGTGGTGGGGTTAACCACTATATGAGGCGGATGCTGCCTTGAGGGAAGGCTGCAGAGTTGGTGCTACGTGTGAGGGGCAAACTGAGGGGTGGGGAACTGGGAAACAGATAAATGCCCAGTGGAGTTGTTCATCCAGCTCCAGCTTAAAGCCTTCAGGGGACTTTTCTTAGAGGTTACAGTTTTTATCTGGGGCTCTGTCTTTCCTCATCCGTTCTCCCCGTCCCCTTGCCCCAGCCCCTCAGAACATGTCTGACGTACTGTTATGTGCGCAGACATCTTCTTTCCCAGGCAAGTTCTAAATGAGGAAGTGACCGTGGGGAACAGCACTGCTGTAAATGTCTCTTCATCTGCTACCTCATAGCTGCCCCAGATAACAGTCTGGCCAGCTTCTAGGTGGAAAGGAATCAAGCTAGTCCATTCCAAGCACAGACTCTCCTCTTTCCCTCCCTTGCATTTACTCATCCCACAGGGCAAGAAGACACTCTGTCCACTCCATCCCTCCTGCTCCAAGCAGTGATGACTGCTTAACTCATTGATGGCTTGGATCAGGCCATTTCCAGGCATCAGGGGACATGGGCAGAGAAGCCACCATGTTGTCAAGGCAAGGGTTTGTTACCTCCCACTCCCAAAGTGGCCTATACGTGTGCCTATCTCAGGGGAAAGAGCTTCTTCTCCATGTGTCCAGAGAGGCCCCTTGCCAACAGTCTCCACCACACCCCAACACAGAGATAACCTGCTGAGAAAAGCTGAACATAGAGATCCTGATAGACATCCTGCCAGGACCAGAGTGCCGTGCCCTCTCCCAGTCATTCCCAGTGAGCAGACGGCTTTCAAGGAGCCATTCACCCGCAGGAGAGCACTTGCACCTCATGGGTTTTAAATCTAACTCCTCCTGCCTACAAGTTGAATCTGGCAGGAACACCATCACCTCCTGCGCATGGGACAGGCCTGCTCCAGTTTCCATGGATGCAGATGGAAATGCAGATGCATGATCTGCATATCCACATAGATACCCTGCAAAATGCCCTCTTCCATGCTCCCCCAGAGGAACGTCCCTTGCCCCAGGGAGGGAGAAGCGAGCATGTCTGCAGTAGTAGCAAGCCTGCAGGAGGTCAGAAGCAAAGGCAGGGAGCAGCCACCTTTTCTCATGCCCCTGGTCACGGCGTGTCCCGCCCCGCACCCACCGCAAACCCGCAGGGTACATACCCATCTCCCACCACGACACACTTGATGGCTTGCATGGCTCTGGACCCGTGGCGGAGGACGGAGCCCGAGGCAAAGGCAAGTCAGGCCAAGGCAAACAGCAGGGAGGGATGGGCAAATGTGGGTATCAGAACAGCAGGTTGCAAGGAGGGAGGAAGTGGAAGAGGGAACTTCACTCCACGGTCACCCTCCGGTCCCCCCGCCCCTCCACCGCAGCAGCAGCTCTGTGGCGGAGGCTGTTGGCTGAAGGCGGAGCAGGCGTGACTCTTGGTGGGGATGATGACTGCTGTAACATTTCTTGTTCTCCCTGGGTGTCTCACCCTCTCCCTTCCCACCTCATCCAATAGCGGGGGGCACCAAACTGCTTTCCCAGGGGAGCTGAACAAGGGTTAGAAGCGGAGTGAGAATGTGGAAGGGTGGATTTTCTCCTCCCTCCTTTATCATCCAAGCTTTGGAGGAGGTGTAAGGAGGGAAGGGAATCTGAAGTGGGAGGAGGGGGATGATGAGGGGTACTGAAGGTTTTTCAGGTCTTCCCAGTGTCAAGGTGAAACATCACAAGGAACAATACTGTGAAGGCTGAACAAAGAAGTCATGCAGCCTCCAGAAAGCAGCTGCCACCCAATGGCTGCTTTATTCTTTCTCTCCTGTGGGGACAAGGTACTGCTGCACTTCCTCACCCGCCCAGACTACTAGTACAAAAAAGGGTTGTATGAACCTAGGTGTTCACCGTGAAGGCAAGCAAATGCATCAAGGGGTGCAATGAACTGTTTTCTCTCTTGTTGGAGTGCCATGAGAGCCAGGACTGGATGAGAGAAGCCCCTGCAAACCAGTCTCTCCCTATCCAACCTCTCCACTACTTCTGTGCAAAAGTGGCCAGTGGGAGCTGCTGCCAAACTTCTTATATCTTAGAATCATAAATAGTTTGGATTGGAAGGGACCTTTAAAGGCCATCTGGTCACACACCTTACAATGAGCAGGGACATCTTCAACAGGTTTGCTCAGACCCCATCCAACAAGACCTTGAATGTTTCCAGAGATGGGGCATCCACCACTTCTCGGGGCAACCTGTTCTAGTGTTTCACCACCCTCATCATAAATAACATCTTTCTTATGTCTAGTCTGAATCTACCCTCTTTTAGTTTAGAACTATAGCCCCTTGTCCTGTCACTACAGGCCCTACAGGCCTGTCCTTGTTCTTCCTTATAGGTCCCCTTAATGTATTGAAAGGCTGCAGTAAGGTCTCTCCAGACCCTTATCTTCTTCAAGCTGAACAACTCCAACTCTCTCAGGCAGTCCTCATTGTCCTCAGAAAATATAAGATTTTTAGAGCTAAGCATTAAGAAGAAGGAAGCAATCACCCTAAGAAAGAAGAGACAAGAGCAGAATGATCCCGGGAAGCTTTACTCCTTCCTTTCCATCATCGAAATTAGGGATTGCCTCCTCTTCCTTCCTTCTCGTCCCATGCAACATTAAGCCTTGAAAAGAGTGTATGTGTGCACATCTGTGTGCTCCAGCCTGAACTGGTGAGGGGAAGGGCAGGAGATGGGTTTTATAGACGATGGGATATGGTGGCACGGAATTAATTAAGAATTTCCAGGCTTTGTCAGGAGGCCAGTTAGAGCAAGAACAGTGGGTTTGAAGCTGGGATGTTCCTGAAGGAAGGAATTCTGAGTGAAGTGTTTCTCCAAAGGCTGATGACCTCTGTGCTGCTGCAGCCACAGGAGGCTGCTGTGACTGACCTGCTCTGGAGGAGAGTGCTCCCAGCTGTCACTCAGCACTGGCTGCAGCCCAGAAACCTTCAGCCATGGAATGTTTCCAGTCTTGCCGCTGTTTTGGAAGCACAAAGTGACCAGCTGTACAAGGTGTTCCCTCTGTGGGTGGTAGGGAAAGGGGAAGAAGGAAACCCACTGACACCTCTGCAAGCAAGAGCAGGAATGGGACACAGGAATACAGGGCAGAGAAGGACATAAGAGAGAGGGACAAAGGCTTTTACAGAAGGGAGCTGGGAAGAACAGGCAGGCACAGAATACAGCGGGCCAGGAGATATGTTTTCAGTTAGAAGAGAAGGCAGGTGCATCAGGCTCTAGAGAATGCTACCGGTGGAAGGAGAAAAACCATTCTAATTCCCTGGGCAAACTGACACATTTACAGCTCTCTGTGGGTGACAAGTGAGGGCTGAGGGAGCTGGAGCTGGTAGAGCCCACGAAGATTCGGAGAAATCTAGGTTGGGCAGGCAGCCTGGGACAGGCAAGCAGAAATTTAACCCCTTTTTGGGCATTGTTGAAACTGTATTTGGAATCAGCTTCTCCGAAGGAACATTTCAGTTTTTGACATATGTTTTCTCTGAAGGTTTCCAATAACTCTAATGTGTATGAGGAGAAGCAAGTTGGAAAAAAAAGAGTGAACACCTGGAGTGAGAAGGATGGGGACTGAGGGGGAAAGAGTTGGGGAGAGCTGGAGTACACACTGAGTCTTACCTGGGAGGGAGTAAGTTATTCAGGGATGCTAGGGACAGGATCCAAGCTAAGGGTGACTGGATGGAAAACCAACCAGTGGCACAGTAGGACCTGGTGGCAGGGATGAACAAGGACCACTGACCTGCTGAACACCTGAACACCAGTGTTTGCTTTTGTCCTTGAAGTCTGGCATATGGGCTTGTGGGACTGGCAGTGTGGAAGGGACTGGAGAAGAAGACCAGTTAATTGGCCAGGGAAGAGAGATTGTGTGGAAACCCACGTTCAGGTGAGCCCCATGTAAAAGACCCTGTAATTCTGCATGTCCAGCAATAGCTATGAAGTCCTGGCAAGAGCCCATTTCTGGGCAAATTACTTTTGGAAGATAATTCCCTGCAACTGCAATGGACAGTCAGTTCTTGTGCAGTTAGAGGTCTGTGCTGTGAATCTATAAACATTCTTCCTCCACCAGTGCCTCTGTAGAGGGACAACAGGGATCTACATAAAAACTTTCAGGATGTTTCTTTCCATCATATTTAAATGGGATTAAATGGGATTATTTAAAAATGGGATATTACACTCAAATAACACATATAATAATCACTCTAAGAACAACTGGCACCTGCTGCATTAAAACCTTTCATTTGTACACGCTGCAGGAAAAGGAAGGAACCTGCAGGAAACAGGCCCACAATCCTGGACTGAGCACATACAGATGTGTTGCTGCTGCTCTGATGTCCTCTCACACCACCAAGAGGTGCTCTTGATACGAGTTTCCTTCTGCATGAGCAGCAGGGCACACATCTGGGGTTTCTTGTTCCCTTTGCTGAGTTTGAGGGAGATGCTAATGGGAACTAATTGCTCAGTGAGGCACTTTTGTTCTGAGAGGCTTTCAGGGTCCTGAGCTGGGTCACCTCAGAGCGACCCGGATGTGCTGGGTTTGCATGGCACCCATGTGAGACTGCAGACCAGGGAGGAAATGCATGATGCTGTTTTTCCCCGACAAGGACCCAAAGCAGTGAGGACCACCTATCTCTCTCTCTCTCCCTTTCTGTGGTGTTGTACCCCCTCAAGGATGATGGAAAAAAGGTAAGGGGGCTCTTTTAGAGATGATGTTTGCATATCACAGCCCTTTACAGGAGGGCAGGAGCTGAGCACAGACAGAATAGCAGGGAGGATTCTTTCATGTAGGCAGCACAAGGCTCATTTCTTTGCACACACAGGACATGGTCACAGCATGTCTTCTCATTACCCTGGGCCCTGATAGGATTTATTTGATGTGCCCTCTTTCTCAGGCAGTCCTGAATGGCCATGAGAACTTTCCTCTGTGCATTGGGTGCCCACCAGGGTAAACATTAATTTGTTTCAGCCTGACTGGGCTGCAAACTGTCCCCACTTCCTATATTCCCCTTTTGCGCCTTCCCACTTCCCCTTTGACACGGCTTCCCACCATCTGTCTCCTGCTTTTAGTTCTTGCTTTGCTGCTTCTCTTTTCTAAAATTCCCACTCCTCCCCATTGCTGCTTCCCCTCCTGCCTTCACTGCTGTGGTTTCTCAGACTGCCACAATTGCTTGAAAAGCCTGTCCTGACTTCAGAGCTCAGATCATAACTGAAGTGGGTGATGATGTTCTGCAGTCCCTCTTAGAGAGGCTGTGGAGTTGTTTCACACACGATCTGTTTCATACAGCGGCCCTCCTTTCCAGCCTAAATTTGTTCTATCAAACAAAAGCTTAGAAAAAGAATGAAGTTTCCAATCCAGCCTCACTGAACACAAACTACCCACATTTACATCCATCATAAGCAACTCAACTTGCAAAAGGTGCTTACTACTGCAATCAGGGGCAGGCAGTCCATTCCTGACACCTTGTGCCATGGATGCTTCTCTGTCTTCGGAGTGTGACTGCTCTCAGCCTTTCCACTTTGGGCCAAAACAGCAGGTCCACTGCCATCTTCCTACCTGGAGCACTCAAAGAGGTTCACCTCCTCCTTCTTCTCCTACCTCTTCTCCTTATGGATCGGGGTAAGCAGAAGAGCATGGCACAAACCTTTGGGCTTCATGTTCTTTGTGATGGTTGTTTCACACTTGCACTTCCCTCAGTTGAGAAATTGTTCACAGACACTAAATCATACTGGGTTTTTGTGGCTTGGCCTTATCTTGTTCTCTGTACTTCTGCAGGTCCCTGGTGATCCTGATATGGGTTTCCATTCCCAGAGACATTTTACTCTCAGGCAGTGACAACCCCTATCTTGGTGATACCAGTCTGCCACTTTAATGGCAATAAATACAAATCAATATCTGACTGTGCGTTCTTCCCCACAAGGTGCTTAGACAGCTGAACAACATTTTTCACCTGCCTGTTGTAGAAGGGAGGTAACAAGGACTAGAGATTATATGTGTAAATTCAAATTTGAGTGTCAGCTGCATGACTTGACTCCCCTGCCTGCTAGCACTTTTTATACGTTATCAGATGTTAGATATTCTGTGTTTCATAAATACAGATCTAATACATATCTTTGCTTGTAAGAGATTATGTCTTCTAGGAAGGCTGCACCAGGGAAGTGAAAAGAGCTGTTTAGAGTACTAAGGAAATCTATAGCTACTCTGTTTTACAAGACTAATATTTCCTGAGCTACCAAAGTAAAATCTTGTGCTTCCCTTCTACCATTTTATTTCAAAGACATAAAGCTTCAATCTTGCTGCACTTTCAAGTCTAACAAAAAAATCCCTCTGGCTCTTCATTCAAGTTTATCAGACTCTAAGTGACCCTTCTGTAATTTTTATAAGAGGGTTTCTTCTTGCCAATGGCCTTTTATAATCACCATCTTTCTACCTTTAAAATAGACTCCAGTCCCTAAGCCCAACCTGAATGGCAGCCTAAACCTCCTGAAGGGGCTATTGTATTTGAACAGACCTGTACTTTGTCGCTCTGTGGAGACTGGTGGGAATACAGTTGATATGTTCAGCACAGAGAAATACATGGCACTTTGTCCCTGTCTTTATCCCCTTGAAAGCAGTAGGAAATTTATATTTCCTTTTTATTTACACAATTATTTTAAGTCCGTACCCACCAATGGAAAAGTGCACCCATATTGTTGCTTTGATATTTTCCATCGTGACCACCAGAACAACAGATATTTCCAGCTCAAATTTAAGTGTTCGTGTGCAGTCAGGGAGCATCTGGGGAGAAAACCTGGTCCCTGGCACAGGAGGCACAGGGAGTAATGGCTGGAGTATTGATCTGCAGTCTGCCTAATCTGCCCACGCTTGATGAGGTGAGAATGGTGGAGCAGCCTGGGTGCCCCCATTGCACACACACGAGCCTTGCTGACAGCACCTGTGGGAGAACCCACAGGCTCTGAGTCACCAGCTATGGGCAGCTCTGACCACGCTGGACAGCATTTAAACCTCATCTCCCCTAGGATATATTCGATGTTTCTATATCCCTAGGGCGTAATTAATTTTCATTTGTCCTTCCTCCCTTCCTTCCTTCCTTCCTTCCTTCCTTCCTTCCTTCCTTCCTTCCTTCCTTCCTTCCTTCCCTTCCCTTCTCCCTCATTCTCTCGCTCACTGTGTTTTCCTTTGGGTGCTGTCCCCCTACATTTTTTACTTGAAATAATGAAAGTTCTGGTTTGTAGTCCATTCATGGTCTTTTCATGCCATGACCACAGAACGTGACACCTTAAGGGCATTTTCTGATACACTGCTGGCTGGGGGAGTTTTGGTATCCATCTGAGTTGACCACAGATCCCTATTGCCTGTCTAGGATGCTCAAGCAGACTGATTTCTCATCTGGTTCTAGGTTTCCTCAAGAGAAGAACCGGTTGTTTTGCGCCAGGGTAAGCCTAGAACTGAAGTAGTTTGTCCACCCTGTGAATTGGTGGAGGACTAGGGACCTGGACAGGGAGACATCCTTACCCTGCACTTTGGAAAGAATGGGAGATGCTCTAGGGTGAGTCTGGTTACAGGATCCTGTCTGCTGTGTACCCTCATGAGAAAACATCTCACAGGTGCTTCGTTTTCATGACGCAGACTCATGCAGTTTTTTATCAGTGCATTTCCCATTCAGACTCCTCTGGCTGAAATAAGTGAAAGCATTTAAAGTGCACCAAGTGTTACAAGCAAGGCCATCAGAACCAGAGGAATGCAAATAGTGGAGGTGATCATTGAACTGAGATAGTTGCAAGGTCTCAAAACAGGGCATTCAGGCATTCCAACAGGCAGGCAGGAAAAGCTTTGAGAAGGAAACATCAAGGAGCTAAAAGATGAATGAATTATGGAGGAGAGACACAGGGCCAGGTTTTGTACTCTGTCAGAGTGGCTGAAAGTACTTCTGCAGTGTACAGAGGCGTCCATTTTGGTGTTTGCAGGTCATTGTGGTTTGCCCTGCTCACACACGCACACACGTGTGTAAGAGCAGCCCTGACCAAGCTGCCTGTGCATGTCTCCTACTTTTGAGGCAGGCAAGATCACATCTTTCAAGGCAGTACTTTAGGTTGACATGTCTGCTTGATGCCAGCTGCAATACTGCTGAAACTATTTCTTTGTAGAAAAGAATGATGGAAGGAAGGACTGGAGGTGACACACCAGAACCAGCTCCAGTGAAGAAACTGGAGGCTCTGGGCCAGGCTGTGGAGCACTGAATTCTCCTCTTACGTGGCCCAGAATCCCAAGACAGAAATTTAGTTTACAAAGGGTAGGTTTTTGACAATTTGTGACCCAAATGCAGGCCTCTGATAGCTTTTAGGTGTGGACATTGTGTGTAATGAAAATCTCACAGACATGGTTGTAACAGTTGGAAATCAGTTTGCATTCATGTAGCTCACTCTCTTCTCCTTTTTTTTTTTTCACTCTCAAGTAAATTTCTAGCTGCTTCTTTGTAAATATTGAAACTGGCTATGGAAAGCGAGTCCTGAATATTTGCCACTGACTCTTCCTAAAGATCACAGGTTGTTTGTGACCCTGCCTACAGCTGCCTGTGTAAATTCATTCTGGATTTCTGCCACCACTGGACATGTTTAAGGTGGGGATATCTCCCACTCTTCACTGAAGGTTCATCAGAGCTCTTGTTCTCTCCAATAACAGCACTGAACCTACAGCATAACCGCAGGTTACAGCGGATACAAGAGACTAGGAGGAAGAGAGGGCAATCTGTGCCTCTCTTTGTGAGGCTGAATGGCCCTAGAGCAATGGGCCCTAGCCAGAGTGTTCAGGCAGATCCTACCTTTCATGTCATGCCTTCTAAAGGGCCAGTTATTCTCTCCAGAGGACTTCAGACCAGACTCAGTTAATGGGAATGTGGGAAGGTAATAGCTCTTCCCTTCCTAGTGAGTCAAGGACCTTCAGTCTCACAGGAGCCTCTTCTGTGTGGTGGTGAGTGTGCACAGGTGCAAGCTTTTCTTCTTTTTCTACATGTGCAATGCTCTTGCAAACTCTACCTTGCTGTCTCAGGGAAAGACAGCAGGAAGAAGTCTGGCCCTGTTTTGCCATGACTGCCACGAGTACAGCAGCAGGTTAGGGAGCTGAGGATGTAGAGTGCTTCAAAGGAGAGTGTTCATGGATGAGATAGAGACAACCCTCTACAGCTTCAAACCTGCCAGATAGGCAAGAGCACTTGGGCATTACACCTGTTTTGAATTTGACCTCGACCTATTTATTCAATCATCAGTTCTTATGGCTCTAACAGGGTCCTCTCCTGCATGGGGATTTTTTTTCCCACATTGCCTACAGCACGGGTCTACCGCATCAATCACACAGCAACCAAAAACAACTCAAGGGGATGTGGTGTGTACAGCCTCCTGGAGCTGCGTGGAGGGCTTGGAGGAGAAAGAGCACTTCTGTGCCTCACAAGAGAACAGAGCAGCACAAGTGCCTTCAAAACAGTCCTGCTAATGCCAGCTCTCTCACCAGCAGGAATATTGCTAAACCTGAGAGAGGATCGCATTTCTTCCTAGTTCACTCTATTCTCACAAGGTTTCACAAGAAAAACAGTTTGTTAGGGGGGGAAAAAAGGAGCAAGACTTAAAGTGCCTTACTGAGCAGTGAGAGAGGCAGAAGAGCCTGATGACCTTATTCTCCCCTCCGTCAACCATCCTCCAGTTCTGGAGTGTTCATCCCCATCCCTGCCCCCACCCCATCCTGCTGCAGAATTAACATAGGAAGAATCTTCCCTTTAAAATGAAACCACTTCCCCAATCAGATGGGTTTTCTGAATCAAAAACTTCCTTTTTCTCCCCTCTCTCTTCTGAGGAGCTCACACAAAAGCCTCTCACTGCTCACTTTAGTCTCCTCCAACAGAGATTCCCAAAAAGCTGCTGGGATGGAAATGCATTTGTGTATTTGCATTTCCGAAGTAGCCAATGAGCCCCTGGCTAGCTCATCGAAACATGCACACACAGTTTCCTCCACTGCTACAAGCTTGTGACATGTGATGCAGAGGGGGGGGAGGATGAGGAGGGAAAGGGAGGAGTCACAGCGAAACCCGCCCCACCTAAAGCTGCTGCGGTCTTGTTCTCTGGATCCAAGTTGTTTCAGTTCTGTGAAGCATCTGAACAAGCCGAATACAAGGAGGAACAACCCTTGTGTTGAAAATATACTGTGCTCTTCAGGATGGACCTTTGTCCTGCTGGTAAGCCTCAACCATTGTGTGGCGCTTTTTTTGGGTGAGGGCTGTGCGCTCAGTTTGATGGAGCAGAGCACACCATGAAATCCCAGCAGCCAGAGTGGATGCTGCGGCTGGTGGCTGGAGGAATGACATGCTGGAAGATCCCTGGTGGTACAGTTAATCGCTTGTCAGTCTTCAGCATTAGGCATGGCTTTCTTTTCACTTGCTCTCCTTTCACATCAGGAGAAATTTCCTCACTGGTTTGAATGGGCCTTTTTGCTGAGAGTGTTACTGCTCTGACTCCTTGGGCCAGTGATGCTGGGCTGAGCTGGGAACTGACTCCTCGGTGTCAGTGGTGTATGTGACACCTTGGGGTGAGCACTTGTAGGCTTTGGCTGCCCTTCAGGCAACTCTGGCAGGCTCCTCAGTGGTGTTCCCCTACAGATCCCAGGAGCTGGTTTGCCTTTGTGGAGCCTCTCATGCAGCTGGGTATCCCAGTGTAACGCCCTTGCAAGGCTTTTGGTGCTGGGGCCTCTCCTGCTGCTGTCCATGTCAGAGGTACACTACTGTATTAGGGTGCTAGAAACTCCAAGTGATCTACAGGTGGGCCTGCCTGAAATAATCTCAGTGGGCAGATGTGGGTGAGGGGAAATAAGCCACATCTGAGGAACTGAGAGAGATCTTTGGTTTTATTTCCTGCTTTGGCAGGTGGTGGATAAAGTGTTTGGGATTCAGCAAGGAAAGGCACATCACCAGACTGAACGTTTCCAGCTTCTGGTTGAGGAAGCTCTGAGTGTGTGTCTGTGCAAAGCTGGCAAAGAGGGAGAGCTGAATGGGAACAGGCTGGACAAAGGCCAGGAAGAAAAAGGATGACCTTGTAATGTCTCTTCTCATTCTGACTCTGTCTCCTCGGGCTTTTGTGTATGGGATATGGAGCACAGAGTGAAAGCAAAAAGCAGTGCCCAGTTTCAACAACTGTTGTGCACTTTTTAGCTCTGAGCTGTGTAGCCAAGGAAAGGGCATGCTCAAACCACATACCAGCCTTGCTTGCTGGGGAAATTGGTGGTACCTGTAGGAGCTGAGTTCTTGCCGGCATCTGACTGGTGTTGAATGTTGGTGAAAATGGGTCTCTTCTGATCACCCAGCCCTCACTACCTGAAAGCAACTGTGGCCAAAGCTTCTGCAGGACAAACTGGGCAGGAGGAGGGATAACTCATATTTTGCTATTTATTTTGGGGTGTGCCTTCAGCAGAAACTGGGGGTCTCCTAACTGGACGTCTGACACAGTCATTCGCTCAAGTTATGTGTTACTGAGTTAATTATGTCTTTAAAGTTGCACATTCAATCAAGTCTACTTTCAAGAAAGTGTATGCACTGCAGTAGCACAATGATACCCTATTCAGGCACAGTGTGGGTTTGCTCAGTTCTGGGTAGAGGCAGAGCCTGGAGACAGGCAATGCCTGGAGACATGTGCTGGCTCTGACTGATGTTTTTGCTCAATCCTGTCCTGTCATTCAACAGCTGGGTTTGTTTGATGCTGAACTCCCTTGGGAGCCAAGGCTGCCACCAGAAACAGTTTTCTAGTGAGCTTTAGAGTACTGAACGCATCTGGAATTGCTTGGTTGTGGCATGATTGTCCTGAAGGTCAGAAGTGTGTGTACACCTCTCCCTGGGGCCACTCCTACCTGGAGATGTGATGGTCCTGTTACGTACATATCTGTTTGCAGGTGAGACTTGATGCCCTGGGGAGGCTGCTCTCCCTGCAGTGTGTGTCCTCTTCCAGCTTCCTTCAGAACCCTCTCGGGACTGTCTGGGTGAGGCCACAGAGCTGGTGTGCCAAGCCCTTGAGCTGGATGTGTGACACATGGGAGAGCGGACTGGTACTGTGGTATTCTGTGCTGGAATGTCTGGGGTAAGAGCCGTAGTCAAAAGTCACTGGAAGCTGTCCTGAAGGATGGATGTAAGTTGTCACATGGGATAAGGGGACCAGGAGACAACATAAATTCCTCTTCCCACCTTTCCCCCCATAGCTGAAATGTGCAAATTAAACCTGTTGGGATTTATGTTGAATTTCTCCTGACACAAGCTGGCAGAGAACTAGGGAGTGGCTGCAGGAGGGAGACACACATGGCTGGAGGGAACTGAGGGGCTGGAAGGCTTCCTGTCATCTCCCTGCTGCTAGACTGGTACCTGGATGTGGAGGTGGTGGTGGTCTGTACTGGAGATAACACAGCAGCCATATCAAAATAGAAAAGGAATTTCAGGTGAAGTTTTTCTACCAGAGAGCCTCCTTCAGGCAGAAGCTGCCCATCAGGCTGCCGTGGGTGGAGGTGCCCAAACCTTTTAGCAGCTACACTCAAAGCCCTCCGTTGCCTTGCAAATGGGCCTGATGAACCTTTGCTGTCGTTCTGTGGGTGTGTAACACATGGATGGTCTGCAGCACTGCTACAGATACAGTCATTCTTCATAACCTTCCCCTGCTGCTTCTGCAGTCCATCCTTCCAGCTCCCCTGGGTGGTCACTTCCCACTCACCTCTGTGTTTCAAAAGCTATCTCCCTATTCCTATAATTTTCCATGGGACTGAAAGCCTCAAGTTAGCACCTGGTGGTTCAGCACAGCCCTTTGCAATGGGAAGTGAAACCAGCACACACAGAACTCTCTGCTGACCACACAAGTACCCAGATGTTTGGGCAACTCCGACCTGCCCTCCAGATGGGGAGGCTGAAGGCATAAGTCCCCACAAGTGGAATTGAAGTCTGTGTACTGTTTTGAGTGACAGCACTGAAAATACAGTCCTGGTCTGTTTGTGAAGAACTGACAGATCCTTCTATCTGAGTCTGCCCTGAGAGTGGGGAAACAACCTCAGGAGCAGGTGTAAGACCCACAGACGTGATGTTGATGCACTTTCCTTTCAACATTTGCTCTCTGAAAATAAAT
Organism: Falcunculus frontatus; assembly: GCA_013398115.1. Classification (NCBI taxonomy): domain Eukaryota; kingdom Metazoa; phylum Chordata; class Aves; order Passeriformes; genus Falcunculus; species Falcunculus frontatus. The sequence goes on along the minus strand of VZRV01007880.1, from coordinate 594,550 downwards.
TCCAAACAACAACCTAATGTACTCTCTGGAGAGGGTACTAGCCATTTCTTGTGTGTCTGAACTGGAAAACTTCACTGTTGGTTGGGCTGCCAGCATCCTTCTGAAATCTGAGGGTGTTTTTGTGGTGGGTTCTTCATCAGGGTGAAATTTCCCCCTGTGCAGAGAACCCTGACCAGGGCTATGCTTCATCTGTGTGCTGACCTAGTCCTAGAGGGAAGTGGAACTGAGGTGATGCTGAGGACTTTGACAAGGCTGAAGCCATTCCTCAATCCCTTGGGTACAGGGCTGGATTCCCTCTGCCTCTGCAAGCGTCCAGAATGAGTCAGGCAGTGCTTCCCTCCAAGTGTCCCTCTCCCATCAGCTCAGCTTGTTCTCAGCATGGAGAGAGAGGGAAGGAAAGGCAAAGCAGCCTGCTCTATTATCTCATGTGCTGCTTGCCCAGCTGCCTCTGCTGCCTTCACTGCCTTTCTGCAGATGGTTCCCCAAACAAGCCTTTTGTGTTCACTCCCCCCAAGTGCAGACCCCAAAGTGTGCAGTGGCATTGATGAATGGCCTCCAAAGGGCAGAGCATCAGGCCTCCTGTTAGGGAAGCGGAGTAATGTGCAGGCACAGATCTCAGAATTGGTTTCCAAAGCAGTCAAGGACTTAAGCTGTATAGGAAACCTAACAAGGACTCTCTCTGCAGCTCAGTCTAAATTGCTCTGCAAGTTTGATCTATCCATTTTTTTTCCAAACTATGTCACCCTTTCCTGCTTTTTTATCCCTTGATTTCTTCCCCTTCTCCATGACTCATTCATTTTCTCCCCTGCCCTCCCTACACACACTGCCCTTCCCACACTTTTCTCATTCTGACAAACTGGGCAGGTGGGAATTAGGAGTTGGGGTTTTCAGATGTTCAGGAGGAAGGGGGACTGCGTTATTTACAGTCTTGTTGGGGGTCGTGTGGGTGAGATGGTGTCCTCTGGGAGCCTCATGACTCTTTGAGATGCTTTAGGCTGCTTTAGTAGACACAGAACAACTGAAGCAAAGCAACCAGCCACACCACAGGGTTGGCTGAAGGGGGAAGGCAAGGTTCCTCAGGGTTGTCCTCCTACAGTGCTTTTGTAGAAAGAAATGCAGGGCAAAAGGTCTTAATGGTAATTTGTCAAGGAATGACCCCAGTGATTCCACAATTATAAGCCCTGACAGGAGTGAGAGAGAGAGCTGGAGAGACTGAGAGGATGGCATCACCTCCTACAGACACCACAACTGCAGGATACACAAATTAAGCTGAAGGACCTGGGCACTGCTCAGAGGCACAGGGCTGACATTCGAAGGGAAGTCAGCAACCCACCTAAAAAGTAGCAGAGCCGCTGCATGGTTTTGGTTAGTTTTCTTTGTGGTTTCTTTTCGTTTGTTTATCTTTAGTTTGCTAGCCTGCCTGCCTGCCTGCTTTGGTTTTCCCCTCGCCTACAGATCTGGCTGTCGCGAGCTTCTGGATGCCACAGGTTCTCCTTCTCTCTTGACTGGCTTCAGCAATCAGTCAGTGTCTTGCAGTTCTTCACAAGGGCTTCTTGCAGGGCTGGGAGGGCACGTGGGTCCTTCCCAGCCTGGCTTCGTGCTGGCTCCTTGTCCAGTGCTTTACTCCCACAGGCTCAGCAGCCTCTCCCCAGGGAATGCGATGCTGAAACCAGCAGGAAGAGTGACAGGAGAGAGGCTGCAGCCTGAGAAAAGTAACAGGAACACACTTAGCTCATGGAAACCCAAGCAGCCAGGAGGATGGGGGAGAGATTAGGATTGGGGAAGGCGGGTCTTTCTGAGCTGTTGTGGCCATGACAGGAAAGAAGCATACTAAGATGATTGCCCTTGTCGCTTTTCCTTTTGTCTGTCGTGGCTGCTTCCTTCCCTTTTTTTCTTCCACTCATATTTATAGCAGTTGTTTTGCATGTGAGATCCACACTAAGAGAATTTCCAACACAACTGGTGCTACTTCCCCTTTTTCTGGGAAGACAGGAGGCCTGGGGGATTTTGTCTTATGAAACAGTGGAGCAGGGCATCCAGTGACTTGACCTGGCTTCCTGGGGAGCCTTTATCTTGCAATGTTTAGGTGCAGCAAGGATCCTGTCTGCAAGTTCAGCAGTGACCTCCAGCGCTCTCAGCGTTTTGCGAGCTCTGCTTTTTTCCTGAGGTTTCACCTTCTGCTTTGTCTCATCTCTAGGGCTGCAGCCTTCTCATTCTGCTTGCTGAAGAGGCTACGTTTCACCTGGATTATATTTAGCAGCAATGCTGTCACCCCAATTCTTCTAGGCCTTTTATGAATCATATTGTGGTTGCCTTGGCTTTGCTGCTATTTGTTTAAGTTCCTGTACATTACAAGGAAGCCTACTCATATTTCTGTATTTTCTGCTGTCCACAGAACAACAGCCTCCCAAAGACATTCCTTCCTCAGCAAGGCTTTCATCCCCAGATCCTGCCCTCACACTTGAAAAACCTCGATTTTCTCTCTTAAGCCATTTCTGACTCTAGCTGTAGCAGATCAACTCATGAAGCCAGTGGTTTTTCTTGGGAGGCTTGGATGTAGATGAAGTATTTAGGTCACAGATTTTCAGTGCCTAAAGATGACTGACATAAAAACCACCAGAGAGCATTTGGTGAGACCTTTTCACCACGTTCAGGGCGAGCAGAATTGGCTGAGTAGGCAGTGGGTGTCTGCAGGGTCAGCTGAGAGGGCTGTGCAGAGCCTCTGGCTGCAAGGAGCAGGGTATGGTCTGTGCTGCACACTCTGGACTGAGAACCATTTGCAAGGCAAAGGTGAGGTGCAGTGGTTGCAACAGCAGGGAGCACAGATGCTGAAACACAGAAATCAGAGTTGCTATGGCATGACCCTAGGAGAAGGTAAGTGCTGAGAGGTTGGGACAGCTTTTTCCGTGATATGTTGGCCCCAGCAGTGTTTTCACAGAAATCTGTATTCTTCCAGAGTCAACTGACTTGAGTGGGGCTGAAGAGGCTGAAATAGAGACAATCAGGAAGCACAAACAGGAGCTTTTGGATGACATTAAGGTAAGGACCATCCTGTCCCTCATGCCTGCCTAGCCTTCCCAAATCTGTCTTCACCATCTTCACATATCAGTCCAGGCCATGCAGAACATGCTCTTGCACAGGAGACATTTTCTCTGTCATGATCCAACTTCAGTTTTAAACTTCAGGCTGCCCTGGCATATTTGCCACCAGGGTACATCCAGCCTGTGGTACTCTCTGTTGCAGGAATCATCAGCTGCCCTAATGGGATAGTTGAGAGAAGCTGGTCAGATTATGAGCAGGGATGAGCTGGGATTGCATATTTGGGATTAAAGAAATGTCTTCAGTAAGTCATACTGGCGGGCATCTGGCTCAGCATTTATGATTCTTTTTAATTATTGATTACCTGCTAATGGTATATCGGTCCTAGTTACCTGCAGCATCCCCCTGTGTTTATCAACCTTTTGTTTGCTTTGTGGACCTCTAACAAGTCCTCAATGAAGGATCCTGTCTCGTTGAAGAAGTCTCATGGCAGAACCTTCTACATAAGTTTCTGTGGTTGAACTTGCTTTTCTTCTTTTCTTTTAGCAGACCCAACCATTTCTCCAGTGGCTCCTAAAATGTCTGAAAGTAACAGATTCAAAATCAGTCACTAAGACTGCATCGCAGTCCTGCATAGTGCTGTGCCCTTTCTATTCCTTTCTGCCTCCACCATGAAATGTGATTTCCCATTTGAGAGAGCTTATTGCACTGAATCATTGGACTTGGACTGATTTTCCCACAACATGAAGCTGTCCAGATGCCTAGGGAATAGCTGCAATATTTCCTGGCATAGAGTAAAGGATTAAGCCAAAATACATATTACTTCTCAGGCTTCCAGACCTCCTCTCTCTGCTGCAAACCAGAATGGTCTCTTGTCCCCTCTTGCAAAACAGATTATGAATGTATGTGCCTGTGATTTGCTTGTGTGTGGTTCTTCTCATGTCAATTTTCAGAACAGGCAACGGGCACTGTATGAGGCAGGACACTTGAATAGGAATAGAATTTGGGTGATTCCTGGAAGAGAGCTGTAATGCACTTTGGCTTTCAGGTGGAACATAACTGCAGGATGGAAGCAAGGGGATATAGACACCTTAATTTCCTTGGTATAACAGAATATCCAGCCAAGGTGGCCGTGGTCTGTCATGGGCCTAAAGGAAAGTGAATTTTACAATTGATTTTTAAAAATCTGGCAGTAATTACTGGACTTTTACTCCTCCTCTTTTTTCTCCACCTGAAGAGAGGTATCTGCTCAATGGTATTTAAATGACAGGTACATTAAAAACTCTGTGTTTCACAATACAGCCACTTCAGGTTCATATTGATCTCACAGTTACCAGTTCTACTTCTCCTTTCCTGGATGTGTAGCAGGGCTATGCAAAGTAAAAGCTCAAAAGAAATGGGCACAATGGAAGGATTCTTGCATCTGACATTGTTTGAGGAACTGAAATCAACAGTGGGGTGAGTTCTCTGACACTCGCCACGCTGATTAAGCTTGATTTTTCCAGTCTTGGGTGACAGTAGACATGAGAACATCCTTCTGTCTCTCTTTGCAGTTGTTTTCATCTGGAATCCGGCAGGGTCATTCCAGAGCAGTGCCCATTTCATGGGCATCCTTGGCTGGTCATGACCACCTGACCTGTCCTTTTCCTATGACTGAGGGAAGAAGTAAGGCATGCTCTCTGTGTGTCTGCTGTTTTTCCCTCCACTGCCTTCATCTTCCTGCTATTTCTTTTGCAGAGGCTGAAGGAAGAGATTGCTGAGGTGTTTGCAGAGATTGAGTGTTTCCAACATGCAGAGGAGAGGCAAGAGGCAGACAGCAATCCTGGAGAGCAGAACAGGCAAGCGGAATGAGTATTCCTTTGCTTACAAAGTCTCTCTTTTGAGGTTGAGAAAACAAAACCACTGATGGGATTCAGTTCACAACAAGGACAAGGAAATGAGGCCAGGAATACCCTTCTCTCCTCTTAGATTTCTTTTTATTCCTGGATAGTCAGACACCTGTCCTTGAGATGTCTAAATTACCTTGTGAGTGAAATGACATGGTCCTTTATTCTAAGTTTGACTTTTCCTTCTTTTTTGTGTTTGCAGCAAGCTGTCACAGAGGGATAAAATTCTGTCCCTGGGCCGGAAGAAATTCAACATGGATCCTGAAAAGGTAGGATCCTGAAAAGGTAGGATTTGTTCGTTCCACCTACGAGGATAAAGCTGGGAGGAAGAGCCTCTGCTGGCTGCTGTTCCAGTTGCAGCCACTGATGTCAAAGGAGCTATGGCAGGGGACTGTGGGGATGGGTTCCTACCTCACTAAGGCCCCTGTTAGGAGCAGCCTCCACCCTGCCCTGAGTGAGGTCTTTGGATGTGATCAGGCTGTGTTGCCTCCCCCCGTCATGTGCTTAGAGGCCACGCCATACAATTCAACCCAAACCTAAAAGAAGTAAAGGGAGGATGGTTTAACACTGCCAGTGTGCCATGAGAGCCAGATTTCCTTCAGCACAGCCCTTTTTGACTGTGAGAGGCTAGGAGTTTGCTATAATGCGATAGGGGAGGATGAACTAAGAAGAAGGTGAGAAGTTTTGAGAGTGTCAGGTTCCTTGGCTCATTCAGAAGAGAAGAGGACAAGCTGCCTCTGTCGTTTTGCAAACAGTTTTGGTTTTGGTTGAACTGGAGTAAACGCAGCTTATCCACTTTCTGGGAGTCTGACCAGCGGTGTCAAGACTCCATAGCCTTCAGCCCTCTGCAGAAAGCTCTAAAACCATCATGATTAAGTAGAGAAGAAGATGTGAGAAAGACAGTTCCCTCTTCCTTCTTCCTGACTGGCAGAGCACTTTTTGAGCTCTTCAAGGGAAACCACAAGCTGCGATCAAACGATAGCTGATCATCAGCAATCCACCACAGCTAACACCTCGGGTGGCTGCTGCTCTGTGTGACAGCTTTTCATCCCTCCTCTGTGCCCCGCTGAGAGCTTCAAGATGCCTTCCCCAGTGTCCACACCCCAGCTGGGGTGCTTGGCAGTCCCCTGGACATCCCTCTCCCAGTGAGAGCTGTCCAGAGCAGTGATATCAATTCTTACAGCCTGTGTGAGAGTAGGTTTTATTTTGCCTTTCTGTCTGACCTTGGTTGGAAGCCCCCAAGGCATCTCTCTCTGTGGCACTGTGCCATGCTGTGCAGGATTACCCAAACTAATTCTAACCCCAAACCAGTTTAGCTTTATGAGTTCAATGCCAATCAGACTGGTCAAAATGTTATATACTGTGTGCCTGTATAATGCAGATCTCTTAGTGTTGCCTCCCTCTTGCTACATGCCGTAGAGTGGGAGGTGCTGCAATGCAAGGAAATTTCTTTGCCCCTCCTTTCTAAGGTTACACTCCATCCATGCAATGCTGATACTTATAAATGAGTTCCTATCTCCAAGGTCCCATGGAAAGTTCCTGAGGCTAGAGGAGGCAAGCATTAGGAATCTGGCTGATAAAAACCTTTGGGGAGAAACATTTTCTTCTGGAAAATGGGGCCCCATCATCACTGCAATGCTTTTCAAAATTAAATTGATCTTACTGAAAATCCATCTGGGGGAAAAAGAAAGGAGAATAGAGTGGAGAAAATCTCACAAAAATTTCAATTTCTTCTTTTAAAACTGCTTTTACTTTGGGGCATTTTAAAAATAGTTTCATATATATTGCAAGGGAAAGTGAAGGGATTCTGTTGAAGTAGAACATTTTGATGGATCTAAAACAATTTTCATTCCTTTATTGTATATTGCAAGGAGAATTGCAATGTGGTCTGGAGAACTGCAGAGTTGTTAGATATTGTCAAGAATCTTTTGAAAAAAGCCTCAGCTTTTTCTCTGGCTTTGAAAATCGTGAAATTCCCTCTAAAACAGGATATTGACTCTTCGCACAACCCAACTCACACCCTCTGTATTCCTTAAAAAACATATTCCATCCTTATTGTCTAGGAGGGACGGAGCTGAGAAGATTGCAGACTTCTCTCTTCTGTGGCATAGAAGAAAAATCTAGGAAAAAATTGTTTCAAGTTGTCTCAAGCCCATATTTTTGTCTGGGTACATTTTTTTTATTATGCCTTCTTTTAAACAAACAATTTTTCTTTTAAGTTAAGTTAATTGAGGAAAAAAAAGACATTTAGGAACAGAACACTAAGACATTTTGACTGAAAATATTAAAATTAATTATTTTGACTTTTCCTTTTTTAATCTACATTGCCCTATTTTGTTTGTTTGAGTTTCTATCCCAGTGAAACATTTAGCCAAATCTAGGGATGAAACGAAAATGGGACTGACAACCCGTAGTGGATGAAGAGAGATTGAATAAAGATGAGAACATATGGCTGTGGTCTCCCATAAAGGGGCTGGGGAATAACAGAGGAGGCAAGTCCATCAAAGCTGAGGAAGGCTGATATCAGAGTGTTCGGATCCTGTTTTCTCATGGTCTATTCATCATTAGACCACAGAGCTGTTTTACTTCCCTGTCTTGCTTCTCCTTCCCAGGGGATCCAGTACCTGATTGAGCACCAGGTATTGTCCTCAGACCTGCAGGAGATTGCCAGATTCCTCCACAAGGGTGAAGGCCTGAACAAGACAGCCATTGGGGATTACCTGGGTGGGAGGTGAGCAACCCAGGATGAGGAGCCCCCTTGGAGGCCCTGTCCCGCCCGGCCTCTCTGAACTACCATTTCGGATGACCTGTGGCAGACCTCATCCAGGTGCCAAGACTGAACATATCTCCAACCACAGTGGGCTGGGTGGGCAGGACACCCCTGGGAGGGTCTTTGGAGTGTGACTAAGGCTGGCTTTATGGGCTACATTTCCTCCTGCCTGTACTGGGATCAGTCTTCCCAGACTGGGGTGTGCACCTTGGCTTCTTCTTGGTCAGAGGGGAAGTGAGACTGGGATGGAGCCAGGTGCATGTTGTCACACCAAGGGACATCCAAACTGATCAGGGTCAAAGCTCTCTTCTGACCTTTTCCCTCTATCCTCTCCCAGGGACCCCACAAACATCCAGATCCTCCAAGCCTTTGTGGCATGTCACCAGTTTGCCAACCTCAACCTGGTGCAGGCGCTGAGGTGAGTGAGTGTGCTGGGGGCAGGGGACAGTGCTGGAACCTGCTCAGCCACAGGGTCTTACCACCCAGGAAAGTCAGGGAGCCCTCTGGGGCTGAAATAGGAGCTTCCCAAGGCCCTGCTGTGTGTGTTGGCTCCAGGGCTGTTACTCTGTGAGGTGTTACCTCGGCGGGGGTGGCAAACACTTTCATGGCCCGTTGATTGGACTGGCCACGTGCAGAAAAGTGGGTCACTGTGGCTTCAGCGTCTGGGGGGATGGAAAAAGTTATTTTTTGCGGCAGGAAACATGTCTGTCCTCGGTGCCTGTTACGTCAATAACAAAGTGACTCTGTTTTAGGACACCTTGTTTTATTACAGGCCGCCTCCTGGCAGGACTCTTTCTCCTGAGGTCTCTGCTGCCTTGCAGGGCTCTCATTAGGGAAGCAGAGCCATGATTTCTGGGAGGCTTAGTTCTGCTTCCTGCATTTGGGGTGTTGGAAGCCGATGTATCCAGGCAATTTCGAGAGAGGAGCAGAGCTCCTGCTCCGTGCACTGTGTTGTCTCCCCAGTGTGATGGGACGGCTTCTCCTCTTTTCATGGTGTTGCATGGGTTGAGGGGAGGCCTCCATGTCCCTTGGACCCAATCTGACTGATTCTCTGGCACTCTGCTCCTGACAGACAGTTCCTCTGGAGCTTCCGGCTGCCTGGGGAGGCGCAGAAGATTGACCGGATGATGGAGGCCTTTGCCACCTGGTACTGCAAGTGTAACCCAGGAGTGTTCCAGTCCACAGGTACTTATGGGGAGAAGGCCTGTAAAGCTGAGCTGTGCTGTTTGCTAAGGAGAGGAGGCCTCTTTTTCCACTCACAGAGCACAGGCAGCGTCACCTGGAAGCATGTTTCCCCTTAAGCTAAAGGAGGCAGCTCAGTTCCTGTGAAGCTTTTCAATAAACTGAGCATCTTCGGTCCTCCTTTTGCTACTGTGCTCCAGGCCCTCCTGATGGGCCAGAGACTGGAGAAGGGCTCCCAGCCTCACATGAGGTATTACCTCATCACAGCAAGGATAGCATGGACAGATGTGGGTCTGCAGAAACTTTCCTGCTGGCAGAGCTGTTATTAGACTACATCTGCCCAACTTGCCCCATTATCCTGAGGGCATGGAATCACCTCCATCGCAGGAGATGGATGACTCTGTCCCTCTTTCTCCTAGCAGAGGGAACATCTTCAGTGGCTAGAAACCAAGCCACCTTAGGTGTAGATTGATCTGCCCTCTAGGACAGATGCCACCCATCTAGGTGCCACCCATCCTGATTTTCTTTCTCATTGCTAGACACCTGTTATGTCCTCTCCTTCTCTATCATCATGCTTAACACCAGCCTGCACAACCCCAATGTGAAAGACAAACCCCACTTTGAAAGGTTTGTGTCCATCAACAGAGGCATTGACAATGGAGGGAACCTGCCAGAAGAGCTTTTAAAGGTAAGAAGAATTCCCATTTTCTCATCCCTTGGGGTCCACTGAGAGCAAAGGTGCAGAGACAGGGGATGCATCCATTAGCAAAGATGCAGCTGGCTTTTTCCCAAAGGGTCAGCAGGCATGGGACCTGCCCTGTGAGGCAAAGTAGAGGTGGGCAGCCTGGCTATGCATGTCTGGCTTCACCCAACCAGCCTGGGTAGAATAACTTCTGTCTTGTGTCAAAGAGGCTGCCTACATCCCACACCTGGGTTTGCTGAGCAGCATCCCCTCAGGGTAGAGGCTTTAGATCTTTCTCCAGAGTGTCATTTCTTGCAGGCAATTTGAGGAAAGTTGCAGGAGCCTGTAGTCTCTTTTTTTTTTTTCCTTGGCTTGGGATTTGTGTAATAAATGATGGCAAATACAACGATGTGAGCAACATTTCAGTATCCTTTGAAAGCCAGTAACCTGCCTCCCAGTCACTGTGCTGTTTCGAATGTCACCCTTTGTGTCCCTCAGTGCCAAAGCTTTGGCTCTGTGAAATGTGCTTCCTTGTGGCCACGTAGCTCTACGTGCTGGTCTCTACGTTGCACTGCCCAGCAGTGTTTGGCACCAATCCAGGGACTAAATGGGGCTGCATCTCTGCCGTGTTGAGTCCCATCCTAGTGTCTTAATAGTACCCACAGCAGCACTTGTGGCAGGCTGGGTTTGGTCACTGCAACCTGTCTTGCTGTGGGAGCACCATTTTGTGTCTGTGATTTTCCAAACTGAGACTCTTTTTATGACACGAGATGCAGAAAAGAGCTGGTGACCCCCCTAGAGACCCTGTGAGGTGCAGACTGTTTTACCCCCAGTGCTCATTGTGTGCTCCCCTGCCCTTCACTCAGCTTCCCTTGTAAAAATAGTGGCGGACCAGATGGACCTAGGATAGTTGTGTACAAGCTTTGTAAGAAATCAATCTTTCTCTCTTTCTCTCTTTCTCTCTCTCTTTCTCTCTTTCTCTCTTTCTTTCTCTCTTTCTTTCTCTCTCTCTCTTTCTTTCTCTTTCTTTCTCTCTTTCTCTCTTTCTTTCTCTCTTTCT